>JANZLD010000005.1:58806190-58822516 GCA_026413575.1 Erythroxylum carthagenense | reverse complement strand
GAAACAAAAATTACTTTTTATGGTTTTAATAATTTTTGAAAACAAGAAGAAACCAAAACCAAAAACAAAAACAAAAAATTCAAACAAATAAGCTTTTTTACTAAATTAAAAAAAAAACAAAAATAGAAATGGAAACAAACACCCCCTTAATATACGAAATAGAAATATTCCAACTACCAAATCAAATAAGTCACTGTATTTCCTAATAGTTAGTATTTGTTGGAACAAAAAAAGACCCGTAATCGTGAGCTCGCTCACGAAAATAAGGAATCTTATCATAAAATAATAATAATAATAAATAATAAAATATGTAAAAACTAGTTCATTTATTTATTTATAGTTTATTTCTTTTTTCATTTTATTCATTTGATCTATTTTATTTAAATGAAAATTATATAATAAATAGAATATATAATAAATGTATTATGTCATATTTTATGTATATAACAATATTATAGAACATATATATATATATACTTAAATATATATGAATTATATAAATAATAAATATAAATGGAAAACTTTCATCAGCAATTTTTCTAAGTTCATTTAACTAAAATAGATAAAATGAATATTGGTAGGTGTTAGCCCCCATATATGGTCTTACGACTTTACAAAGACCTGTGTTTTTGATAAATAGTCACCCGGGCTTGGTCACTGCGACCCCTCTTTTTGGATAGTAAATAGTTATCAGAACATGGATGTGAATCAAACCCATTTTGAATGGAAATTGAGATACCAATGTAAGTTCTTCCCTTCTGAATCAGATATATTCATATCCAAAAGAGATTGACAATAACTTCTTTCAAACTTTGACTATTTGTCTCTCTATTAGAGGTGTTCTGGAAATATCTGCAATTGAATGAACGAATGGATCAGATCGAATTGGAAAATGGAAAGATTTATACAAGTTAGACCTTTCATCACCACTTTGTGAAAAATCATTAAGTATGAATATGTTAGATACTTGTGACTTGATTGGTGAAAAAGTATCTCTCTCCCAAAAGCATTTTTTTTACCGCCGCACAAAGAAAATATTTTGTTGCGAATGAACAAGATATTGAGGAATTGTCCATATGTAAAATCATAATTCTTGATACGGGACTTTTCCACATAAAAAGGGAATCTTTTGTTACAATAGAAATAGAAGTGATGTAGATTATTCAAAAAACGAAGTCGATTTGCTTTATAAAAAGAAGATAACAATAAACTTCTATGAAATGGTTTCATGGGATTCAGTCAATTGTCTTGTTCGTGGGATATCATTAAGAAATGGGAATCTGTGTTATCAAAAGATTTTCTACTATTATTTCTAGTATAGAATGAGTCAATCATCCTCTTTAGTATCTTATTGAGCAAAAATAGTAATATTATTCTTCCATTGATCCAAAATTTCAATTTTTTAGAAGTATCATGATCGTCCAATAAGAAGGGTTTCCATTTTTTTTAAAAATGAATGATTTGAAGACCTATTGGTTATAACAGCTGATTATAAAGTGAATCATTCGAGCCTTTCAATTCATAGATATGAATCTCGGACTTATGAATGGGGGATATTCCCGAAACTCACAAATCATATCAATTAATACAATAAAACCTTTCTATAAATCCCTTGTAGTACTGAAATTAGAATTCAGATAATTTTTTATTTAAAATTTATATTTATAGGAGTTTCTTTATAGAAGAGTTTAAACTATAAAAAAACATCCTTATAAAATTAACTAAAATTGTTGCAATAACAAAGTCATAATAAAGATTGTTATCTTGAAGGGTTTTATAGGAAACATTCAAATCCTTATTTACTTATTTAAATTTAAGGAAAGGAATTTTTTTATTAATTTGTACATTTTTTAATAATTTCTATATTTACTAAAAAATATTCCGTTGAATTGACTCTTTCAAGTTCGACGATTGAATAAAAATAGCTTACTATAATTTCAGGCAAGTTGCTATGGTGAAATCGTTAGACACGCTGCTCTTAGGAAGCAGTGTTAGAGTATCTCGGTTCGAGTCCGAGTGGCAGCATAAACATCTTTCAATTTTCAAAAGGACACAATAAGTCCTATAATGTCCTATAATAAATTCAATTCTTGATTTCAATTCCACATAATTGAGGCCTTCTCTTTTTCATTTCTTTTTTAAATTCAAAATTTTATGATATTTTTGACATTAGAACGTATATTAAGTCATATGTCATTTTAGGTCATTTAAGTTAAAATTACAATTTATTTGATAACTCTATTATTTGATAAATTCGTCAAGCTATATGATTCATTAGAAAAGAGGTAAGATAATTACTTTTTTTTGTATAACATGATTATTAGTTACTCGTTAGATTTATTCAGGACATTTACTATTAAGTAATTTATATGAATCATTCTTTTGTTCATTCTTGGACTATCCAAATTGTAGTAGACAATTCCTAGAATTGGAAAAACTACTAAATCTAAGATAATTCACGGAGAGGAAAAGTCAGTATAAAGTATGAGATGGCAAATAATACCTCTTTGTGTATGATTGATAACATCCTTTTAGGACCACTTATAAGGAATAAGCTATAATTCCTTCAACCTCAACATCAAAATCTACTCAATGTTAAATGGGTGGCTAGTCCTGACCTCCTAACAATTATAAAACACTAGCTCACCCCACACACTAATACTACCTTTCGTATTATATATAATTACTAAAAGAAAAATAGGAGAACTTTATTTTACAAAGTAGGATACGAATTGTCATACACGGAGATGGTTTGGAGGTAGATTATCCTTTAGAGGTATTAAATTATGGCATCATATTCGTTAACCTTATTATCTTTACATAAGTCAAAAAAATTTAATTATTTGAAAGCATAGTATGGAGATAAATCTGTAAAAATGAAAAAGTCATTATTTATTTACTTTGGTCTGTCCGTTTAGTATACGAGTCACGCCGCTGGATTGATATTCCGCTCTCTCCTGTAGCATTCACTCCAAATTTGCCAGCAGAACAGTCTCGTTGCAAATATGCAAACTCCGGACGATGTTCGTAATCTCCCTATTGACATCACTTTTTCTCGTCTCGGAGGTAACCCTTTGATATTTGTTTCATTTCTTATTTGCGTGTGTTGTAGTTTGATGTTTATTTGGATTTTGGTTGAAGAATGGCTTGTTGATCGGAAGAGAATTCCGGCGGATTGGAGAAAGCGGATTGCGGCTATTAGGGCACGAATTTCTAAGGAATTTCCGTCTCTCCCCAAGGATATTGATCCCTACTTCCATACGCTCGACCCCGAAGGTTCTTATTTTGTCATTTTACATGCTTTCAGCAATACCATATTGTTTAATGTCCAAACTCCAGATTCCTTAGAAAGAGAGAATTCTTTTGGGTTAATTATAATTTGTGATTGGTCATTATGTAGTATGTATCACTTTCATCAAACTATTCAAACATCGCATACAACCGTGTTTTTCTGTATTTTTACTTCTGTTTTTGTTAAGAGGGTATTTCATGATCTTAGTTGGCTTAAGCTCTAGGGACTATGACATTTTGTCAAAACAAGTATTTCATTTGAGTTTCGTTATCGTCTACCAGGAATTGGGTACTTAGAGGCCAAAAAGATTTATGATATTCTCGTGAGGTCAACTCCTGAAAGCCGGAATATATTTGGCCGGCTATCAGGCGCCGCTGTATGATGCTCATCTCTCTTTTGTCTTTATACGCAATTATGTTATTAGATTGTAATTTTTTTTTTTTCTACTCGTTTTTCCTTTTTAGGGTGCTTGGGAGGCCATTATCCGTTCTTTTGAGAAAGATCATATCTTCCTTGGTGAGGCCTCACAAATAATAATCCAAAATGTTAACTATGAAATGTAAGCATGTACTTTTACCGTTTCCTATTTACCTTTGGTGAAAATTTCTGAACTTATTATGTCGAGTGTCAGTCTTATTTTTTGTTGACATTGTTTGATCAAGCCCATATCAGAAGAAACAGGTGCAAAAGATCCAGCAACAACTAGCAGAGCTGGATCGCAAGGAAGCAGATATTAAAAGAAGTGCAGCTTTGTCAGCTGCTAGGTATGCCGAAGCTTGTCAAGAGCTTGGCTTGCAGGTTAGCTTGGTGCATCTGGATGGTGGCTCCGAAGTTTGAGAGATCTGTCTTGTGGCTATACTTATTTTTATAGCGTTTAACTTTTCTTTTAGGGAAACAATGTGAGGTTTGAGCTTCTGGAAACTGCAAAGTCACTTCCAAGTGCATTTGCTGGGATTCTTCGAGTAATAAATGGTGATTCTATGTCAAGGGCAATAGAATATTACTCCAACTTTGTCAAAGATGTTCATATGGATAAAGATGTAGGATACTCATTTTTTCTTCCTTTTATCATGACTGGATTCCAGGTCATATGGTCATTCATTGTTTAAAATTGATTTAGTTTATAAACTTGTGTGCAGCAATCATCTTGGACAGTCTTGTTGAACTTGAAGGATGTTCGTGAAAATCCCCCATCTCTCAGTGTTTCCACCGAACCTGGGAGCTTTGATTCTGTGGATGTTCTGTCTGAAATTGATGGGGCAAAAGATATGAAGGGAGATATGGATGTCTCTGCAGATGCTATTGACTGGGATATCTCTGTAGATAACGCTCAAATTGATTGGGATATTGGCACTGTGGAAGAAACCGATGATAATGGTAACGGTTTTGGTCCTTACGAAATAGTGAATGCCAGTGACATCTTACAATGTTCCGCACCAGATGAAGCTGTGAAGTCTGATAAAACATTGTTAAATGAAAATGAGACAACCATGCGTTCAGAGGTTTCTGTATCAGAAATATCTTGGGATATAAGTGTTGAAACTCCACAGGTTGATATGACTGATGATGTCAATTTACCACCTGTGGGGTTGGAAAAACAAAATCAGGCATGGCCTTCACATTGGCTCAATGATACTTCCGGAGCAGGGGGAGACAAGAGCCAGCTTTTGAATACAGAATACAGAAACAAAATTCTTGATGATTTATATGAGGTATGTGTTCACTTATTTTATTTGGACTTCTCATGAAGGATCTTATTGCAGCTATTATTTTTCGAATATGTTTTTGGTTTTTACTCTGATGAAAGCATAAATGAACTGCATATAGACAAACCTGAAGTTTGTTGTCTCTGTTCTGATATGAGGTCTTGAATTTTCTTTATCAAATCATTGATTTAAGTTGCCTGATGTCCATATCAAACATTGATGTTTGGTTCTGATGATTGTATAGATCAAAGCATTTTTTACTCAAAGAATGGTGGAATTGAGGAGTGAAGAGACTTTGTCCTTGCAACATCAAGTCCAGTCAGTTGCTCCCTTGGTATTACAGCAGTATTCGCCTGATGCAATTGAGACAATGTTAGCTGACGTTTCTTCTGCTATTTCATTGTTGACAAATAGGAAAACACGAGATTTGATCATGCTTCTCAACTCAAAAAGGTGGTTCTGGATATATCTGATTCATTGTGGACTTTCAATTTTAATATGCTTTCTATTATGTTTTAAATTTTCAACAATTTTCTGACATGTTTCTCTTGTATGGGTAGTGAAAATGAATTACAAATTGGGTTGGCTGGGATTTTAACTTCTAGATTAGGGAAAGCCATGGGTTAGCATCTGATGCAGACACTAATTGGTTTTTCTCATAGAGTCAATATAAATTTAATGGTAAGGTCATGTTACTTTCTGCTGATGGAGGCATCTGTATAAATTAACTAAGAGTCAAGTAACCAGCAAGTTATCTTTCTGACTGTTGACTACAGTAAAGATTGTCCTTAGCTATTGCTGTGCATGATGTCCTGGTTACTGGATTTCATGGTTCTTAGAGTCTGGATTGGCTTTCCATATTAGTCAGAAAATTGGCAAGTATTTGTTACGGAAGTATTTTAATTCCTTCATGCTTAATTTTGGACTTAGTTTTTGTATTTTAGTTGGGGGTTCTTATGGGGAGGGCAGAATGTCAGTGCCTCAACATCTTAACTGGAATGTGCTTGATGTCTCTTGTCAACTTTTAACTCTTGCTTATGGTTTACTGGTTGGGAATTTCAAGTAGCCTTGTAACATGAAGAATTGCCATATAATGTGTCTGTATTTCAGATTTCTGGACAGACTTGTGAAAACATTGGAGGAGAAGAAGCATCATGAATCAAAACTAAAGGAGGGATTAAAGGACGTGTTTTCAAAGCGTATGGAGCTTCACAATTCTTTATATTCTTCATGGCCAAAACAGGTAAGTTGTTTCACAAGTAAAAGTCATTGTGCTTATTATTTTGCACCATGAAATACCAAGTAAACTGCTATTCTAGAATTTTGTAATTTACCTCACTATTATCTGCTTAAACTTTTAAAGCTGTTTGAGAAGATAGTATATTGATAATTACATGTGGATGTAATATAAGACTCATTTTCACACATAAATTTTTCTTACATATGGATTCTGCTGTCTTGTTCTTAAGACTGTACAAAGTGGTACTAATTTTGCTAAAGCGATAGCCATTTCAGTATGTTTAGCTGATTTAGTATCTTGTAATCAATAAAGTAAATTTGAAAGCTAGAGGATGTTTTCACAGCATCAATCTTGAGTTTGAAATTGTAAATAAACCAATATTCCTTTCCAAGTAAAAAATTTTATGTTTCTTAAACCGTGCTGTTAGTTTCAGATTTCCCAAACAATAATAAGGGGGAGCTAACGAAGTATAATACTTTAGCAAATAGGTGGTACCATGCCGATGTGTGCATGACTATTAATTTTAGAGCCTATAAACAGTTTCTTCATCAGAAAGAACTTGCGTTTATGCTGTATGTGATTTGTGCTGGGTGAACATTCTAACTATCCATGTTCCATTTCACTTCAAAGCTGTAATTTTGTAGGTATAGAGTTATATTCTGGAGAGAAATGAATATCATAAAGAAATACTCCTAGTAAAGTAATCCTGTAAATGTTGTTATTCGTAAGTGGCTTGTTTCAGGAAATAGCATTTATTCGTGCTAGTTGTGCTGTAACTTACAGTTGTTGTACGGACGCATTATGGAGTTGTTGCAATATTTAACATGTTCAATATGAAATATGATTAATGACTTGTTATTTATTTTCAATTTGGAGAAGCAAGTTTAGTGGTTGCAGGAAAATTAAAGATAATCTGTTGAAATATATTAATGTTCATATTGTCAATCAAAAAGAGAACAATGAGCAAATATACTTTCAATTTCAGGATGCAGCACTTGTGAAAACCAGAGAGCTGAAGAAGCTTTGTGAAAGTACGCTATCATCCATGTATGATGGAAGGCCTGTTAATATAATTGGAGAGATCAACACCTTATTGAGTAGTGGAGTTACTGCTTAGACTCTTGACATATTTTAGAATATGTTATTTGGTTATCAGTATGAAATGGTGAAAGGTGGATAGATTGGAAAAGCTGTAGTTTGTCACAACTAAAAATGTTCATTTTATGACTGATACTATAGAAACAAGCTCGACAATCTGGAAGTCATTCTTTCCTCACATTTTCGTTATGACAGTCAACTTGAGATTCAACACAGGTATGTAGGCGTGCGCCTTTTCTTTCTCTCATCATCTTGTAAGTGTAATTTGAATATTAGTGTGGAGACTGTGTTGTCAAACTCTTTTAAGTTTCTTTTGCGAGTCTTAAAAGAAGCACATCTTTTATTTTGAATTACTAAAAAAGTATTTTAAAAGAGACTTTTTAATCTATAAATACTGTCAAGTGTACAACAATTAGACGTTTGTATTAAAAAAATTAACAGACGTTTAATAAAAAAGTTACTTTCATAATTTTTGATGCTGCAGGCTTTTTCAAATAATTGAAGTGTTAAAAAGAGTAGTTTTTGAAGTACTACTAACCACGTAGATAAACAGAATTCTTTCTTTAGTACTTTTTAAGGCTTTCCCCCAAAACCAAGATGCACAAGTAGGCTAAACCATATCCAGAGACTCTTGAAATATAATTTATGTGACTTTGATTAAACTAGTCTCCAATATGTTTGGACACTTCATTTACCCCTTAAGGAAAAAAGGAAGAGCGAGGTTCAGTTCATTCCAATGGATGATGGCAGAACTCAACGGAGAACTCTTGAACTTGTGTAGATGCTTAGTTGATGAGAATGGATGAGATGAGATGTTCAGAATTAGGGTCAAGTTAAACAAAAAGTTGGTACCACTAATATTTGGATTCACAAGTTGTGCAAAGTGTTCCATCACTATTTACCTGATACCAAGGGGAGTTTTCATCAAGTACTATTGTTTAGGATTTGTATCTTACAATCCAAAAGTTGCCAAAAGATGACCAGCCAAGGCAAAGGATCACATACCAAGTGTCTTTGCACTTATTAATCCATTCCCAGCGACTCACCCATTAAAAGGTTCCTCACAGTGACCAGTGCATGTGCAGAGTCGAAGAGTCATAAGCCCTTGAGTGCTCAAGCTCCATGTATTGCCTCCTATTCTGTTGAGACAACTCTAGTTCACTGGAGAACTGGCTGCTTAGAGGCTGTGAAATATGACCCAGTCCTAAGTCAGGGCACATCTCGTGTGAATTGCTACTAGCCTCAACTTTGAAACCCCAAGAGGAGTTTGGATACTGATTGACTGCAGAAACATGTGGGGCTGTTGATTGAGCAGCAGGCGCCACTTTGGTATTAACCAAGTTGTTCATCTCAAGTCCTGACGCTCGGTTACAAGAGCCCCATGGCTGATTTGACAGAAGAGAGAGAGCACAGCTGGAGTCAGTAACACCAACTCCTGTGAAGCGTTCTCCTGAAGGAAGGCCAGAAGCAGAGAACCCAATCCCACCTGCCGAATCTTGCAGGTAAACATTAGTTGGAGGATTGTGAGGGCTACTCTGCCATGGATGGGTGGTGGACCTTCCTCTACCAAGTGCTTGACCCTCATGTATCCGTTCAGAAGATCCTCCAGTTGACCATCCATCCCTAGAGCTAGGCCTTGGATATGCACTGAAGTCCAGAAGAAAGCTTCCAACCCTGTTATCTGTTATTGACAAAAACAGAGCATAACACAAGTACGAAATCAGATAACGAAGACTGCTTCAGAAGATGGTTTTCATTTTTAACATCTTTACCAAAACTTGTAGAAGAGATTCGACCAAAGCGGGGTGACAACACTGATCCATGTGGGGGCTTCCTTCGTCGTTCGTTATGGCCAGCAAGGCGCCTTCGGCAACTTCTTTTACCTTGGTCAAATTCTGGAAGTTGATGAAATCTGTGTATAAAATGAACAAGTTAAACTTAAAAACCTTCTAGAAAAGAATAGCATCATTGATCTCTATAAGCATAAAAAAAGAAATAGTTGAGAAAGAAAAAAAGAGAAAACAAAGTTCGAACTGCACTCAGTATGTTTCTGCCAATGCATTTAAAGTGTGATTAGAAAGTCAGGACTTGGAAGTCCTTACTGTTACCATCCTGCTATACTGTCGCATGGCTCAAATTGCAAGTAATACCAAGTAAACCTCTTATTTTTCACAGTACCAAAGCATATGGAAGCTACCTTCTAAATTCAGTTTCCCAAAGAGTAGAAAAGTTTGACTAATAACTTTTGTTCAATCAACAACCACTGAAACGTCAAGACAAATCACAAGGGTTGAGAATTCCATTATTTAGTACACCCAACTTGCTTATAATCTGTCATTCAATTTATTTCAAGGCATCAGGTCATCCATATACCACATCATAGATGCGCTTGGGCAACATGAAAGAAATCTTCCATTATTTGCTTGAACAAGTTGTGATCATTATAGTCTAGAATGAATTCAAATTGGAAAATTATTTATGCACTATAAAAGACTTCCAGAGTACCTTAAAACTAAGGATGAGAGGTTAGCCTGAATAGGCCAATCTCTCTATGATCAACAGATCGTGTGTTCAATACTCGCATGGAATAGGGTGGGTTGGTAGCTTACCAGAGATTTAACCCCTATTGTATAATTCAATAGGCCCAATGAAAGTGGTGGACCTCCTTCAAGAAGAAAAATGAAAATGTAAAAAACGTAACTATTTTAGTGGTTTTGGCTTCTCTCTATTTGATCATGGTATCCGAGTGTAGAAGGTACACCATGAGGAGCAAAACCATCAAACTAGGACTAATCAATTACTTGAAACTAGACTTTTTGTTAATAGCCACTAATTTGACCTTGGAATGAATACATAATTAGCTAACAGTCATTTTTGAACTAGTTCTTTTTCTTATATGGACAACTAATGGATAGACTTTCCTGTCAGGTGGTCCAAGAGCATTCAGTGATCAAATGTAGTGGAAAGAATCTGAACATTGAGATCTGATACCTCAGTAGGTTCGGAACAAAAGCAAGTATAGCAAGCAAATGACTTTCAGAAAACGTGCTTTGGTTCCAGTGAAGGACATGAGTCTTGCATAACCCATAAATTGACAGGAGCCCTTCACAATTTATCAATGCTACAGGGAGTCCATTCAGGTTTGCCGCCGGCTTATAACCATGAATTTTTAAGTACTTTTTCTTTTTTAGAAAATGAAAGTATATTAAAACTCAACTCTAAGGGAAGTACAACAGAGGGTTCAGACCTGAACTAGGATCAACTCAAGCCAAGTTCATGAGTGAATGATTAAAAACCAAAAGCTTTTAAGAGACGAAACCAAAGAAATAAATCATATCAACCCCTAGAAATAAACATTTCAACCAAAAAAAAAAGGGCACAAGCGACATACAAAGAATAGACTGATGTAACTATAAACAAACAAAACAAAACTTAATGTATGCTGAACTTGAAAGCTACCTAATAACCCACACACAAACATATATTGCTTCAACATTAATCCACGACGCTCAAGAAGCTGAAAGTGAAAACAGCACCTACAAGGTACTTAAAATCAAACAAATTGAAAAATATTTAGTTCACCCGCATACTTCTTTCCATTCTCTGGCAAAAAGACTTGAACTTGCAAATGATTGCCAACAAACGAACAGTCATCAATTTCCAATAGAAGAGGAAAAAATAAAAGCAATCTACGCACAGCAGCGTCAAAGCCTAAAACGCAATACTCATAAATGAAGTAAAGTAAAGATATAATATAAAGAACTCACCGGCTACACTGCTGACAAAATCTTTGTTCCAAGCCAGCAACGATGACCTTAGGAGACTTGGAATGCGTACCACAAACCTTGTGTCTTGAATAGTAAGCCTTAGCGTCAGTTAGATCCACCTTGCACCCTTCAACCTGACACCTGGGTGGTTGCTGCTGGCCACCCTGAGCCTTCCTGGTCGGGGCTCCGGATGACGACGACGAGGAGCCGTTTACAGACTCTGCCGGAGACCCGGCACCCAGATGATCCTCAAAATAAATTTTTTTACCAAATTTGAGGCAATTCACAGACTCATTAGTTGGTGGAGAGGAAGGGTTAGAGCTGCCAGAATCAGTCAAAGAGCCAGAACCCATTTCCATAAATGGTGCCTACAGTTCATTCATGGTTGTATTTGTGACATTGAGAGGACTGTGCAAAAGCTTGGATTTTGTGAATGTGGAGGAGAAGAAAAGCACAGATTTTGGTGAGGAGATGGTGGGTTGAGAGAGAGAGAGAGAGAGAGAGAGTAGTTTAAAGAGAAGAATTCGATTAAAAGTAATTAAAAAAAGAAAAAAGCAGACACCTGACACTGGCCCATGCCAGCGAGAGGGGGTCTATAACACAGACTGACGGATTCACCAGTAACCATACCCTCTCTCTCTAAAGATTAAAAGTAAAAGAGAGAGAGAGAGAGAAAGGGGTGATATCGGCATTTCATGTCTCTAGAGGGACTTTACGATATTGGCAAATAGCTAAGAATAAGAGGAAAACTACATTGATGGATGTTATGGTACACTGTATAATATGATTGAACGCCCCCTCATCTTTCTTATAGAGATGCAATTATATCCGAACCTTATGGTTACTGAAAATTATCCGAATGAGGGCAAGAATAGGGAGCAAATTTTTACCTATGAGAGTGGTATGAGAATTAGCAAAAATATCCGTCAGGTATCGAGGCGGGTATGGGGATACCACTTCACATATCCGTTTCCCGTTATATAGTAATTGCAATTTTGTCATTATATATATATACATATAAATCCAGCAATTAAATAAAGATAAACTTATTTAAATTCAGTATGTATGTATAAATGTAGCATGAAAATTAAAAAAAATAGTTCATTCATATTAAATAAGCTTATCTTAAAAAAAAGAGACAGATAAACGGGTACATAATGGAGGTCAAACCCCCAACAAATACAGATATAAAGGTACCAAAAAATCTCCAACAAAAATAGGGGCAAGTATAGAAGTGGAGGCGAGTTCATAAGACGGATATAGAGATGACATACCCGTCCCGTTACCATCCCTACTTTCTTAGTGACATAGAATGGTATGGTATGGTCAGGTCTGAGTAAATAATCTCAAAATGGAAAGAGGGGGAATGATGTGCCTGTCAGAGTCTGAGCTTGGTCCTTTAGGTATCGGGAACCCAAATTCTTGTCTCGACTCATGAGGGTGCCACTGCCATTGTGCCAGGTATCCTGATTTGAGAGCTAAACAGTTGGTCAGTTAAAGTTCACTGACTTCTCATTACCACAGCTTGGGTTGAACTTGGGTGTGCACAAGGAAAGTTCTGTTCCCCTCACTGTGCCACGGCTTCTTACTTTAACTCTAAGCACAAGCTTGAACTTTTTTCTTTTCCACCTTTACTTTGCCCAAATATTACATCGTAAAGGATTAATTATTAGCTGAAGATGCAGTGATAAATAAATAAATAAAATCAGAATTAACAGTATCACTTATAAATTGTAGATCTGAATTTCAAAGTTTCTATATGCAACTTGAAAAAATCTTTGTGTAACTGAAAATTCCTTCGTTTAATATTTTATATAATCATGAAAAAATGTAGTTGATAATAATACAACCACCGTTATATGTTTTCTATGCTATTCCATTGTATTATCCCGTCAAGTTTAATTTACTTAAGTAACTAGAGAAACGCTGTTCACACCTAACGAAATTATATCCAAGTTAACAGAAATTAAATATGCCAGTCAATTCCACAAACTGAATTTGCTGAGATGAATGGAATATGCTATTTATTGAATCGTTTCTGGTAAAGATTCTGAAAGGAAACAAAACAAGAGTTAAATAAAACCTCTAATATTTTTATTTACTATAATTTGACTTCTGTTTATTTTAGAAAGTCAAATGAACCCATAACAAATAAACCGAAATATTTTAGAAATGAATAGATATATAAATTAATCATATTTAAATAGTTTAATATATATTCAAATGGGTAGTCTAATGGAATCAATTTGAAGATAATATACTCTATGTAGGATTATAATTTATAATTTGGAAAATAAGATTCTTAAATAACCGTTTCACTACAACAGTTACTTAATATGATACTAAAACTTTTGTGACCAAGTGATAGTAAGTTCAAATTCTACCACTTATCTATTATTCAGTACAAGATAAAATAAACATGTGTAAATTTTAAACTCAATGGGCTTTAACTTAAAAAGGTGTAGCCTGACACAATAATTTAAACTATTGTGATAAAACGATCACTTAACAAATTGCACAAACTATATAGGAATATATATGTTCAGGTAAAATTATATAATTTTTAATTACCTTATACATTATGCCATACAATGTTAATTATTTTGGCTTAAAATTTTAAGTAGATAAAAGAAGGTTAAAATTTTGTCTCGAGCTTTCTTGAAAACATCATTAAAGTGCTGTGCTTGTGCACACTCGGATTGTTGGTTGGTTAGTTTGGAAAAGACAAGCTTGCTCATCAATCCTGAATTGGGTGCCCGAATTCTGGCCTTCCTCACCTCACCTAATCTATTGATGGAGAAAGGTCGCAGAGTGACTTGACTCCTTTGATAAGTGGCTGTGACGTTGGCAAAATTTGATATGAAAATATTAATTTTCACTTTTTCCAAATTCTTCCTTCTCAAGATATTATTTTGTGTTTATCCTATTTTATGATAATTAATTTATTTAATAAATGAGATATAAAAAATTAGATGAATAAAAGGCACCGAATAATAAAAACAAGAAATTGGTTAGTTTTGTCTCGTATCGGTTTTCTTTCCAAACTCTGAGGAATTAAGCTATTAAAGTCAGCATCATTCACTTTTCGGTTTGTAAAAGGTCGCAACTTAAGACAGTAACCATAAAAATACTCCACTGACCAGAAACCAGGTTAGGCTTCAGTTATGGTAGTTAGATTTGGTAAACTTCAGTTGCCACCTTGGTTAGTTTCTAATGTCAAGAAACTGCTTTCTTACATACCCCACCTCAAATTTATACTTTGTTAGTTTACTTTTGTCTCTACTTGGACCTAATAAAAAAAATACGAGAATTTGTTAAAATAAGAACATAATCAACTAAAAATAGAATAAAGGGAACTCATGAATAATATATTTATCTGTTAGTTATATAAAATAAGAGTTCTTATTTAAGGATAAAGTTTTATACTAAATTAATAATTTATATACAAAAAATAAATCAAAATTAAGATAAATGACAACATATGCGTAATTATTATTTAATATATTCTTAGGATGTTCCCTCGAGATGAGCAAGTGTACAAACATCCTCTCAAGATGATCAATTGTACAGTTTAATTTATAGTGTAACATTGAGTCACTAACGTGGTAAACAGATTTAATTTGGACATCTTTTGATTAGATAATAACTAATTTCAACTTATATAATTATTGACATGAAAATTTTAAAATAATGTGATTGTTATGCATTTAGTTAAAACAGATTATAGTTGTAAACACACAAACTTATCATTGATAACATGTTAAAATATGAATGAAATAATATGTTAAAAATAAAGTTAATAGATTTGACTTTGACGGTCTACTTTATGAATACAATATAAAATTCAAATGATATTTTATTTTATTGAAACAATATAAAACTCACATCTTCTTTTATTTGATTTGTTTTTTCTTATATAAGAACGAGTTCTCTTATTTTTAAACTACTTATTACATTAAATTAAGAATTATATATGCATAAATCAAATCAAAATTATGTATAGATTAGAAGTTAAAAAATTACAATAAATTAAAGGATTTGAAAAGTGTATTGTTATAAGAAGATATTCTTAGCAAAACCATCACTGTTCGTGTATTTTATACAAGAATGAATGAACTTATTTCACGACATCAAACTATTAGTCTAATCATCATTGAATAAAAAATCCTTGCTTATCTAGTCTCTACGGATAGGATTGTGGGATAGACACTTATGAATTAGCAGTTATGTCCTCCTCCTTTTTGTATATATCTTTTGATTTGTACTAATTCTTCTGAATTACCAAAAAAAAATGCATATATTTTTCTTGACATTTTGCTATGTCTTCTTTCTAAATACTTTTGTTTAGTTAATTTTATGTCTTATTTTAGGTACTAATAGAAAAAGTTGCTTGAGGAAATTTATAGGTATGAATGAAGGAGATTGTAAGGAAAAAAGAAAAGAAAAGAAAACCACTTATTAGCTACGTAAAGTCTTATGCTAGCTCATGCCTTTGCTGGACAAGAAACAGAGGCTGAAAGAAGGTAGAGTAGTAATGAGAATGGTTGGGTCGGATATATCGGGCCCAAGTCCGATCTCACGGGCCGATCCATCAGTCTCATCCCCATAGATTGATTTGGGCTTAATCCACACATCCACAGCCCATTAGCATGAGGAAGCTTCCCATGCACGTACGTAAGAAACGTAAAGACCTAAAACCTAGCAGGAAATCGTATATAAGATATTATGTTCTCATAACAGAGGTACGCAATCTTAAACCTAGCCTTTCCTCTGCGTTCTACAGTCTCCCTTTCACTAGAAACTTACTTGAGCGTCGGAGGGGCTAATCGGGACATCGCCCCCGAAGTGCCTTCCATTGTTTTGCAGGTATTTTCTATGTGAAGTTCATCACAGAAGGTTGCTAATCAATGGACCCAAACGGCAACGCATCGTTCGGCTTGCATTAGTTTTGTTTTCTAATTCGATTTATCCTCTTGTAGGCATGGTAAGACTGGAAGATAATCCCGCCCGGGCCTCCAAGGGAAAGAAGCAGGCCGTGCAGAAGAAGGGGACAGGGGCAGAGACTGGTGAGGGCGCTGCTTTGTCTGCGGGGTTACCTTCCTCGGCGCAACCGATGGGCGTTCTATCGGTCGGGGACCTTCCCAAAGTTTCTGAGTCATTGCCAGTCGTGCCAGTCGAAACGGGCCGGGTTGTTTTGGTAGAGGAGGAAGAGGAGGATGCGGA
>JANZLD010000005.1:58770746-58781238 GCA_026413575.1 Erythroxylum carthagenense | reverse complement strand
GGCTATCACATATCCAAAGCCGGTTCGAAAATAATATAAATTGGATTTATTGTGATTTTTACACACCTGACCTGTTTTTGTTCTCTTCTGTATCACTAAGGTTAGGAAAAACCTTCACTTATTCGAACATAGCTAGCAGAATCCTCATCCAATTAAAATTTCCTCTCTACATCTCTTAAATGACACATTCTTGAACATTTTGTAAGAAGAGTTCATCATCCAATTCCAACTCTAAGGTCCT
This sequence comes from Erythroxylum carthagenense, assembly GCA_026413575.1. NCBI lineage: Eukaryota > Viridiplantae > Streptophyta > Magnoliopsida > Malpighiales > Erythroxylaceae > Erythroxylum > Erythroxylum carthagenense. The sequence continues at coordinate 58,780,997 of JANZLD010000005.1, read as the reverse complement.
AAAACAATTAACTTTCAGGTCTTAGTTCAATCTCGCTGGTGTTCTGAACCCGATTAAATTAGGGGCCTATTACTCTCATTTGGCTCACCCTAAAATCGTGGAACAATTCATGGAGATCGTAGACCTCTAGATCTACAACTTCTATGTTTTGATTTTCTCTAGATTTGAACGGTAAACAGCTTATCAAAATTAAACAAGTGGAGTAACGAATCTGTCTTTGCAATCTCTAACCATCCCAACTCAGGTTAATCATCATTTTTGTTTAACTTAGTCAGGCAATTAACCTTAAGTAACATCACAAGCAACTATAAATCCATCATATAAACATATGATTTACCTTAAACAAGCTTCCACTCTTCTATACTTCACAATCTCACAACCCTCTCCAATTCTTTCCACCACACAATCATCCTCATCACCTTACAAGGGAAGCTAGGTTAGGCTTTTAGAAGCAAGATGAAGAGTCACAATTTTGGCTAGAATAAATAGAGACTTCAAGGGAGGAGAACCCATGAAGAAGGAGATGGAAATCTCCCAAAAACTCTCTTTTTCCCTCCCAAAATAAGAAATGTCGAGAATGAAGAGAGGGAGAACATGAAGACAACCTCATTTGGCCTTTGGAAATAGCAAGTGTCGTGAAAGGTTGGAGAAACACCAACATAAAATCAATTTATGGTGAGTCATAGGACACTTGTCCATTTAGAAGAAAAGACAAAAGAGGGATAAGACAAAACATGTAATAGGATTTATCAAGAAACCCTAATGAAATTTGAACCATTCAATTCTAATGGCCCTAATTCTCAATCCAAAATAATATACCCAATATTTTAATGCCATTGGACAACAATTTTCACTACCGAAAATCAATCGGTTCTCTACTTGACGATTTTTCCGGTCCGGAAATTTTCTCCAGAAAAGTCCAGAAAAATTCCTTAAATTCTCTGAAAATATAAAACACATAACAATCCACTCCAATTAAATTTTCAAGCCCATAAACCACATTTTTCAAAATAAAATCCCATTTAGGCACAATACCGGGAAATATCATGAATGCATGTACAATATGCATTCACAAATACCAGTATGCATAAAAATGCCAAATCAGACCTAATCACTCTCACCCCTGACCAAATTTCTATTTTACCCTTCCCGTCGGGGGTGGGATGTTACTTTACCCATGGACTTCTACACTTTAGGGAGATTGTTTAATTTAGGCTTCCATGTATAAGTCACTTTTACCACATCTTCAGCCATCTCTAAGTTTTCAATAAGCCTCATTATTAGAATTTCTACTAGTAGGTCTTGCATAGCATCTATAACTACACAAATTATTGCAAAATTTATGCGTTTTATTTCAATAGTAGCTTGATGAAGACATAAAGATCTTCCCACAAAGCTAGCAATATGACTAAGACCATTTTTAGTCCATTACTCAAGTGGGACTCCATTAATGCACATCCATACTGGGACTAATCTAATATGTTCGAATGTAATACCTTGTCTATGGCTCTGTAGGAGTAGTAGCTTGTTATGTACATGCTAGGGACCCTCCTCTAGAACTTTCTTCGCAGACTAAGAGTTGGAGAACTTAAAGAAGAAGGTATCCTCTTAATTGACAATGATGTCCACTAATCCTAGCCAATTCCAGTTATTGGAGGCCTGCTCCTTCATGACTGAGAAAGCCACTCTTTTGTCATGAAAATAACCTACTAGCGTGGAGTTCTATCGAGCAGCTCCTTATTTGAGGGATTCAAGAAGAGGAGCAACTACCTGGTGTTCCTTAAGTTTGATAGGGAAGAGTAAAAAAAGTTTTGATTCAAGGTTTGGTTCTTTAACCATTTGTAACTAGGAAAGTTTAGAGGGAAGTGAGGGCTTAGATAGTTGGCTATGAGGAGAGTTTATATGTGAAAAAAAGATGGAAGCAATATCAGTTAGTTTATGCCTTTACAGCCAATCAATTGGATGCAAATTAATCTATGACATTATATTTTAATTAATAAAAAGGCTTTATTTATCTTTCTGTATTAATTTAATTAATATTTTATTTTTTTAATACTAAAGATAAAATCCTTGGAATAATTACTGTGTAACTGAAATTATGATGAGAATCAATTTACACTTATGTGTTATTCCTAAATGTTCCCAGTTGTAGTTTCATCAAGACTAGATATTGTTGAAACGGTAAAACTAGCACACATTATTTTTCTTTTTTACGAAGAAAGTAGTTGATCTCATAAATTAAAGTATAAAAGTACTGAAACTAATGTGTGGGTGATTATTAGAGAATAAATCACTAAACTGACCCGATTATAAGAATTCTAAATGGAATATTAATTATGTGTCTATGGATTATCTCATAATGATGGTTATATAATTGATCCCAAAACTTGAGATTACGAAGGTATTTAGTGTGAGAATTACTATGTTTTGATGTTACTTATGAACGTCTTAGGATAATTCAATCAGTAGTAATTGGATACATTATGAACCATATTTAGATAGTTGAATAAGTCAATATAGGATTCATCACTCCAAAGTAATTAGGGAGAATATTCTATTGTTCTTGATTAGTAATGATTTACGGAATTCTCTGGTCAGAGTGAATTGATATTTGAAAAGGAGTTTTCAAATTTCAATTATAAATCAATTACTAATTAGCAAAAACAAACATGATTGGATGATAAGAGTAGACATTGTACCCATATTATGTCCAATTAGAATATTGAATGACAAAAGGATTAAATTATACAATATGGCTATGCATGGATAGGTTAAGTCAATCACTTTGACATTCCTAATATTTGAGTAATCATGATATGTTGCTAGACATCAATTATGATTTATGATTATGAATTGTTTAATTGGAGAATTAAAGATAAATTAAATGAAGTTTTAATTTATCTAATTCTAGTTGTGAATTAAAATCATAATTTATAATCATTGCCAATTTATTAAGAATCTAATAGGTCTACATCAAAGAGCAATTTGTGAAAGAAAAATTAATTTAATTAAGTTGGACTTAATTATAAAGTTTAAGAAACTTTAGGAATCAAATATGAGATATTTGATTTTATTAAAATTAAATTAAATTAATTAGAATTACAATTTGATTATAATTATAATTAAAGAGATTTAATTTTAATGAAAGACTGTCATGATTTTTCTATTTTAAAAGAAAAGAGTTTTGTAGAAGCTAGCATTTTTTGTCTTCTTCCGATCAAAGCAGTTTGGAAATTACTCTGTGGATACCATCAGAGATTGCACAAGTAGACACCCCGTGACTGATCAATTAGAGAAAAGATTCAAAGATTTTTCTTCAAAAAGCGAACAAGGTATGATTTCTAAATCAAATTTTGTTTTATTCAAGTTTAATCAATTCTCAGGATCCACTCGAAATCTGTAAAAAAATTTTGTTTTCTACTACGCCTATGATTCGATTATAGTTGGATTCCAACAGTGGTATCAGATCCCCCTTTAATTGTTAATCTTGAATTAGAGTCTTAATTATTGTTAATCTGATTAATTATACTTCGGTGTTTGTCTTTTTCGAAGAAATATCCTCGATTGATCTTGTTTAACAAAATTTGAAATTGTTTAGCTAAAGCTACCTCATGTCTGGAGACATTGTTTCTGTGTTTTATGTTGATAGCATATACGATGACTATACATTGTGAATTCTAAAAAAACCATATTCGATGACTTGCGTTTTTGACTGTCTTGGATTTTCTAAACTCCTTACATTGCTTGCGGTTTTGTTTGAAATCCCTAATCTCTGCATTATGCAATACCTGCTTACATTTTTAGGTGATACATATTTGATGTTTGAAATCCCCAATTTCTTAAAACCCTAATTTCTACCACACCCAATTTGCTGCATCTGAACACCTTTGATTTGCATTGCTTAGGCGATGTTTCTAGAAATTGTTTTCAGAATGTGCACGTTTTTCTTATGCATGTTTGTCTTCTCAGTTTCTGTCGTGTGTTTGAATGCACACGATGGGCGATTGTCGCCCATCGGATTTGTTTCTAGCTTCTTTGGTTTTTCCCTTGTGATTGTGTTTTACTGCTTGTGTTAATTGATTATACACGATCTCTATTTATGCCTTTGTGAGTTCTAGGTTGGGTGAAGGTGAAGAAGATGGGTGATAATCGCCTATCTGTTTGCATCTGGTTCACATCTTGTGACGCAATGGATCGCTTGCGACGCCACTGGTGATTATGGGTCGGTGATGCCACTTATTTGCCGTCACCATCATTCTATTGGGTGAATACTCACCCATGAACGCAAGGTGGAAGAGAGGATAATGGTTATGAGCACCGACAGTTATAGGACTCGACAGTTGGGGATGAAACAAACGTGGAATGGTTGAGGGAAACGTGGAAGAGATGAAGCAACGTGGAAGGAGTAGTTCGAAGAGTCGGACGACATACGAGAGTTTCAGAAGGAGGAGATGGTTTTGTGGAGAAGAAGATGGGGTGCATGTGGGACATGCGCCCATAGTCCTCGCATGACGTCTCCTGCAGATGTGATTGGCATGTGCATTGCTCGTGCTAGTCAACTCCTTTGACTGTACATGCGCTAGACAGTCCAATCCCTTTTTATGTGTGTTTTTTTAAAATTTTTTAAAACCCTAAATTGTCTTTAGTTAATTTAATATAAATTAAATTAATTTCAACTCCTAATAAAACCGAAAAGTGTTTTATTAAATTTTGAAAATTGTTTTCAAGGGAATATTTATTAGTAAAGGTTTTGGAATTTAATTTAATTTTTAAGAGTTGAATTATTAAATTAAATTTATGATCAAATCAACAACTAGAATCAAGCCAAATTTTTAAATAATTTCCTTCTTAATTGGATTATGTTTGAAATAATAAATATAATGAGATTATATTATTTTGATGAGATCGAAAATGTTTTGAAATTTTAAATCCCTCAATAAAATATTAAGTACAAGTTATGAATGTGATAATTGTCTTCCATTATTTGAGAATAAAACCAGAATTTTGTTTATTGTTTGACTTGTTGAGTAAACTCAAGGTCTCTTTAAACCAGATATGTTTTAATCTTAAATTAATGGGTTCTAATTAACTAAAATTGTATGATTTGCATGAGTAAACTCATGATTATATAAAGTTAGAGACAAGATTACGAATAATATATTTGACATATTTTGGCAAAAGTCGTCTCCTAACAGTACTGGGAATCATATGAGATGTAGATGAAAAGTTGTTTTCTACCTAATTTATTTTTAGTTGGTTTGTTGGGCAAACTCAAGATCAATTAATTTTAAATAGTATCCTAAACCACTAAGAAATTATTTGATAAAATAGTGAGGGCTATTATTTTGTAGAAAATAGTGGGAGTAATCAAATATTTTAAAAGTCCTTATTTTATTTAATTTTTGGATATAAACTAACTTATGGTCCTTTTATGTTTTTTTTAATTATTGAATTAGAAGAACTAACAATAAGTACACTAACCAAGTGTGGACTTTGGTGAATGCACTTGAAGGTATAATACTTATTGGGTGCAAATGGATTTTTAAAAGAAAAACTCACATGGATGGAAATGTACATAGTATAAAGCAAGGTTGGTGGCAAAAGGTTATAGACAAAAACAAGGAGTTGATTTTGATAAAACTTTTTCACCATTAGCAATGCTTAAATTCATAAGGATTTTATTGGCTATAATAGCATACCATGATTATGAAATTTGGAAAATGGATGTCAAAACAACATTTCTCAATGAGAATTTATAAGAAGATGTATACATGACACAACCTGAGGGTTGTGAATCCAAAGAATTTCCTAATCAAGTATGCAAGTTGCAAATGGTTCATTTATGGACTTAAGCAAGTGTCGCAGAGTTGGAACATCCGTTTTGATAAAACAATCAAAGAGTTTGATTTTATCGAAAATGTGGATGAACCTTGTGTTTATAAGAAGGTAAGTGAGAGTGCAGTCATTTTCTTAGTGCTTTATGTGGATGACATATTGCTTATTGGAAATGACATTTCAATGTTCCGATCTGTTAAGATATGGTTATCTAAGAACTTTTCCATGAAGTATATGGGAGAAGCAGCTATATACTAGGTATAAAGATCTATCAAGATAGATTAAAAAGATTGCTTGGATGATCTCAATCCATGTACATAGATAAAGTGCTGAAGAGGTTTAGCATGGAGAATTCCAAGAGGCGATTCTTACCCATATCACATGGGATTTCTCTCCGCATAGTATGTGTCCACAGACACAAAAGGAGAGATAAAATGGATTATATTCCATATTCTTCGACAATTGGATCAATCATGTATGCGATGCTATGTATTAGATCAGATGTTGTTTATGCTTTGAGTTTGACAAGCAGATATCAAGCTAATCTTGGTGAGGATCACCAGACGACTGTGAAAAACATTTTTGAAGTACTTAAGAAGGACTAAAGATATTTTTCTGGTCCATGGAGGAGCTGAGCTGAGTTTAGGGTTATTCAGATGCCAGTTTTCAGTATGATCAAGATGATAGTAGATCATAGTCAGGATATACTTTTACTCTTTATGGTGGTGCGGTTATTTGGAAAAGTTCCAAACAACCAACCATCGCAGATTCAACGATTGAAGCAGAGTACATTTCAGCGTCAAAGGAGGTAAAGGAAACAGTTTGGATCAAGAAGTTCATCACTGAACTTAGAGTGGTTCCTGGCATTGTTGAGCCCATGGAATTGTATTGTGACAGCAAAAATGCTATTATGCAAGTAAAGGAACCCAGGTCTTATCAACGATCCAAATATGTACTTAGGAAGTTTTGCTTGATCAGGGAGATAGTGGAGAGAAAAGAAATAACATTGGAGCGAGTTCCCACTGAAAAGAATCTAGTAGATCTTCTTACTAAGTCATTGTCTCAAAAGATACATGATCGTCATATAGATAGATATGACATTAGATTCATAGGTGATTGACTTTAGTGTAAGTGGGAGATTGTTAGTTTATGCCTTTGCAGCCAAACAATTGGATGCAAATTAATGTTTGACATTATATTTTAATTAATGAAAAGGCTTTATTTATCTTTATGTATTAATTTAGTTAATGTTTTATGTTTTCATACTAAAGATAAAATCCTTGCAATAATTACTGTGTAATTGAAATTATGATGAGATCAAAATTATGAGATTCAATTTACACTTACACGTTATTCCTCAATGTTCATAGTTGTAGTTTCATCAAGACTGAATGTTGTTTAAACGATAAAACTAGCACACGTTATGTTTCTTTTTTATGAAGAAAGTAATTGATCTCTTAAATTAAAGTATAGCGATACTTAAACTAATGTGTGGGTGATTATTAGAGAATAAATCACTGAACTGGCCAAATTATGAGAATTCTAAATGGAATATCGCTTATGTGTCTATGGATTATCTCATAATGATGGTTGTATAATTGATCTTCAGACTTGAGATTACTAAAGTATCTAGTGTGGGAATTAATATGTTTTGATGTTACTTATAAATCATCCTAGGATAATTCAGAAGGTAGTAATTGGATACAGTATGAACCTTATGTAGATAGTTGAATAAGTCAAAGTAATTAGAGAGAATATTTTGCTGTTCTTGCTTAGTAATGATTTATAAAATTCTCTGGCCAGAGTGAATTGATATTTGAAAAGGAATTTTCAAATTTTAATTATAAATCAATTACTAATTAGCAAGAATAGACATGCTTGGATGATAAGAGTAGATAATATATCCATACTCTGTCCAATTAGAATATTGAATGACGAAAGGATTAAATTATACATTATGGCTATGCATGGACAGGTTAAGTCAATCACTTTGAGATTCTTGATATTTGGGTAATCATGACATATTGTTAAACGTCAATCATGATTTATGAATATGAATTATTTAATTAGAGAATTAAAGATAAATTAAATGGAGTTTTAATTTATCTAATTCTATTTGTGAATTAGAATTATAATTTATAATCATTGCTAATTTATTAGGAACCTAATGGGTCATACATCAAAGAGTAATTTGTGAAAGAAAAATCAATTTAATTAAGTGGAACTTAATTATAAAGTTTGAGAAACTTTGAAAATCAAATATGAGATATTTGATTTTATTAAAATTAAATTAAATTAATTAGAATTAGAATTTGATTCTAATTATAATTAAGGAGATTTAATTTTAATGAAAGACTGTCATGATTTTTCTATTTAAAAAAGGAAGAGCTTTTTAGAAGCTAACACTTTTTTGTCTTCTTCCTCTCAAAGCAGTTTGAGAATTGCTCTGTGGATACTATCACAGGCTAAACAAGTGGATAGCTCGTGATTGATCCATCAGAGAAAAGATTCAAAGCTTTTTTTTGGAAAGCGAACAAGGTAGGATTTTTAAATCAAAATTTATTTTATTTAAGATCCATTTGAGATCCATTATTTAATACCCAATAACTATTATCTTGAGCGCTTTTCATAGGACTCAAACGATAAGTCACATGGGATATAAAATAGTCTAACAATCTCCCACTTGGCTCATGTTATGCCTTGGGGATCTAATAATAAAACTTTAAATGCATATAATACATTGAATCGATCAAGTCATCCTTAACTGAATTAAGCTAATGGGATTAGGGCGATCACAAGTTATATAACATAATTTCTTCCATGTATCACAGAATCAACTTAACTCAGCAATCTTTAAGTGAATAATACGGTAATTGTTATCTCACAAATAATAATTATTGTATACAACATAATATGGATAACAAGTAAGTGAGCAAAAACATATGATTGTAATTGAATTCACAAGTGTCATAATAATTCGAGCAAGACAATTATATGTATATATACATGTCAAAACGCTATGCTAACAAGAACTTATCTATAAGGCTCATTCGTTCAACATGATCAATAAATATTTTGGGCGTTAAGGCTTTCGTTACCGGATCTGCTATCATGAGATCGGTGCCAATATGCTCAATTGACACTTTATGCTTTTGCACATCTTCTTTTACAAACAAATATTTCAAATCCATATGTTTCACACCCCTTGAATATTTGTCATTTTTAGAGAAAAATACAGCTACGCACCCCTTGAATATTTTCCATTCTTAGAAAAGAATATGGCTGTGGAATTATCACAATAAATTCTTAACGGTTTGGTAATATTGTCGACAAGAACAAGACCTAAGATAAAGTTTTGTAACCACAATTCATGAATTGTGGCCTCAAAGAACACCATAAATTCAACCTCCATAGTGGAAGTAGCAATGACGGATTGCTTTCCACTTTTTCATGAAACTGCTCCTTCAGCTAATAGGAACATGTAACCGAATGTAGACTTTCGTGAGTCTACACAACCGACATAGTCTAAATCTGAGTAACCTATCACTTCGAGATTGGTTGATTTTCTATTTGTGAGCATATAGTCCTTGGTGCCTTGTAAGTACCTAAAGACTTTCTTTGTAGCTTTCCAGTGGTCCATTCTAAGATTGCTTTGATATCGTCCTAGCATTTCAACAACAAAACTGATATCTGACCTAGTGCATGTTTGAGCATACATTAAGCTCCCAACTACTGAAGCATAAGGAATAAACTCCATGTCCTTACATTCCAAGTCATTTCGTGGATATTGCATTAGACTAAATTTGTCCCTTTTCTGAATTTGAACTATCCATGCGGAGCACTTTTTAATTTGAAATCTTTCTAATACTTTCTCGATATAACCTTTATGAGACAATCCTAACAATCCTCGTGATCTATCCTATAATATTTCTATTCCTATCACATAGGATGCCTCACCCATATCTTTCATTTCGAAATTATTAGAAAGAAAATTCTTTACTTCATGTAACAAAACAATATCATTCGCAGTAAGAAGGATATCGTCAATATATAGTACTAATATAATGAACTTGCTCCCACAAACCTTCATATAGATACACCGATCAATGGTGTTTTCTACAAAATCATAAGACATAATGATATCATTAAACTTAAGATACCATTATCGGGAAGCTTGCTTCAGTCCATATATTGACTTATTTAATTTACACACTAATCGTTCCTTTCTTATGGTCACGAAACCTTCCAGTTGATCCATGTATGCTTCTTCTTCTAAGTCACCATTTAGAAAGGCAATCTTTACGTCCATTCGGTGAAGCTCTAAATTATAATAAGCCACCAGTGTCATAACAATTCTTAAGGAGTCCTTCTTTGAAACTGGAGAGAAGGTCTCTTTATAGTCAATACCATCCTTTT
>JANZLD010000005.1:58724553-58736157 GCA_026413575.1 Erythroxylum carthagenense | reverse complement strand
CTGACCCATAGCCTGAACAAACGCCTGGGTAAACGCCTGGAACAACCTCGGATCTAGCGGAGGCACTTGCTCCTGCAAAACTGGCGACCCCTGAATCTGCGATGGAATGGGCTCACTACCTAGTCCTACAGAAGCCTCAGCATTTCCTGGGGCTACCGACTCATCAGTTCTCTCCTCTCTAGTCGGAGAGTCAGGTGCAACAGATCCTTGTAGAACTCCTCGTGTCCTTCTACGAGGTGACATCGTACTCCTTCAAATATAAACACTAAGAATTAGCTATATGTCAATCTTAATTCCTACATGTATGCATGATATGCATGTCACTTAATGCAATTCAAAACACTGCAGCAAGTAATCATAGACCAAACAATTCATCCTATTATGCATTCTAAGCCAAGGACACATAACCTAAAGCTCTGATATCAAACATGTTGGGCTCGGGTCTCGATTTCCTATTCCCGAGGTGGCCCCTCGGGCTGCACCTGCGACGAGCTTCCCAAAACGTCGGACCCGATCCCAACATCCATACATAATTCGATTCACACATGCATTTTCGCATACATTATATCATACGCACAATCATTCTAACTATGAATTAAACACCTCATAAGCCAAGGGGTTTCATGCTATTACAATCCGAAGGAAATTCAAACATGCGTTCTCAAAATAACACAATACATAGCGAAGTTTAAATTCAAAATACAGGAGAATGCTCAATGCTGACATGCTTGAAAGGCTAACCAAAAGTACTAACTTAATACAAAGCTCCTAATTGTCTTGGAGTTTCCGATGCCTTGCAAGATCAACGATCGTCTCGTTCTGCACCTGAGAAGTGGGAGAAAATAGGGTGAGCTGCGAAGCTTAGTGACATATACATTTATAGCCATTGACAACGAGCCACACAATCAAGCATATTTATATATATATATATATACACAAGCATATAGCAAGTCATCAATCTATCAATTTACAATCATCACAAGAATATGTCATATGATTATACAATGTAACAATTTATCATGCATCATGCCCAACAAATCAATAATGAATGCACATAAATGGCTCGAGAGTTCCGTATATCATATATAAAAGCGAAGCTAGACCCCAGATTGCCAAAACTGTGCATAGAATTTGGGACTAGGATTAGACCATAATTAGTAGACCAACAATTATCTGGTAAATCTACTTTTCATATTGTTAGATCAGTGGGAAAATAAAAGCACACATCTATCACAGAAGTAGTAAAAAAATATGGCTTTTCAGTTTGAATAAATTTTATTCTTCAAACCCTGCCACATTTCAGGCCCTTTAGGATGTCTTATAACGAATTGATTTACAAATATTCTTTCTGAGCTTGCAACAACAGTATTCAAGGAAAGCATTGGATCAACTGTTCCCTGATCTTTGAGCCAATTATACATTGCTAATCTAAGCTTGGCTTTCTGTATGTTACAACAAAGATATGATGGGCATTTTACCAGAGATGATATAGGATAACCAAAATCATTCACTAAAATATTAATCTTCATTAGAATAACATCTTTCTTCTGCTGAAGAATTTCAGGGCGAATTCTGACCATGTGACAAACATCCTTCTTATCTAAACCAGTTTTCAGAATACAGTCAAATCTTTCTTGGAGTTCTGCTCCTTTTCCTCGAAAAAACTTTAGTTTTTGCTTGAATGCTTCTGAATTTTCTACAAATCCCAACTTCAAAGAGAACTTGATCTTCAATGCTTCTGATTGTAGTTTCTCTCTTGAACTTGATAATGGTTGAACTCTTGATCCTAAAATCCATTTCTTCATTTCTTGTGGGTTTTCTTGGATGAGCTCGCAAAGTCGCTTCTTTCCCACCGACAAAAGTCTGAGCAAGCTGCTAGTTCTCTTCAATGTACATGAACCCATTAGTAGCGGATAAGAACGAACAATCTTCCCAATCTTTTGGGACTCCATCTCAATATCATTCAAGAATAGAAAGCATTGCCTCAAATTCGACACAAATTTCCCAACTTCCATTTCTGGAAACTGTAGAAACATCGAATATATCTCATCTATTGTAGACCCAAATTTGGTTAAGAAACCTAATAAAGCGAATGTCTGATTTCCTGAGTCCTCAAACAGAATTGAGGGGTGCTGTCTAATGAGCTCACCTAACTGCTCTTCACTGCAACCCATCTTTCGAAATAGGTTCAGAATCAGAAGCATTTTGCTCCAGTTGCAAGAACTCTTTTCTGAAAAATATTCTTCAATTAATCCCAGTTTTATCCCCTTTCTCTTTAGTAACTCTAATACCTTAAGAAAGTCCTTATCCATATCCCCAATCAAAAGATAAGGGGAAGCAACTACCAACTTTGATATAAAGGACCTGCTAAGCCCTAATTCTTCATAGGCCTGAAGTCTCAATGACAATACCCCATAACCATACTTAAAAACATCAACTGCCCCCATGTAAATCTTTCCAATCTTATTTCTAGCAATGCCATAGTCACAGAAAACATGATAGTTCTCTAGCAGCAAACTGTCATCGCCCAAGAAAATCAATCCGGGGGGAAGAAAAGGAGCATATTCATAAGGTTTTAGACCTAAACTCTCGAAGAAAGGCTCAAATTCATTAATGGGGTTAAATCGCAAATAACGGGTCAATGCTTGCCCAATATTCTCCCTAGTATCAACCTTTTGCAATAGGTTTCCAAGAACAAAAGGCGAGTTTTTGCTAATATGCTCCGCATCCAAATAATGCAAATTTCTAGTGGAATGTAAGTACTCTAATAAGGCAGCCTGGGCTTTTCTTATACAGTCAAGAGATAAGTAATTTAAATGACCGCCCCATTGATCTTCGAAAATTCTTTTTCTCCCGTAGAACCTATGACATCCTTCATCGCATAACAACGGCCACAAGGAGGTCTTGCTTCTAAAAACAGAGACTGAGGAAACCCATTTGAAACTAGACGCTTTTCTGAGGTTTCGCAAGTGGGTCATGAGTAGTTCGATGCGATATGTAGTGTCTGAAAAAGAATCCTAAGACAGTGGTGTAGGCTTTTCATATGGGCTCCAAAGAGACGAGAATGAAAGCTCCATTGAAATAAGATAAAAAGCTTCAATCGCAGGATTTGTTACCTTTTGTTTACAAGCGAAGATGATGATTTCAGTATCTGGTAAGAGAAACGGAGAGAGTAAGCGACACGGTAGTCTTCCACTCAATGCTGGCTGAGTTCAGACGGGGGCTGTGGCTAGAGCCTAGAGGATCTTTTTCTCACCGGTCTTTCCGACGAGAAGAAAATAGTCATCCGTAATCCTTAACTTTATTTAAAAAATACGTAATACTCAAAAAACATGTTTTGTCCAACATACGTGTCAATTAAAATTATTAAACTTGAATTGAGACAAATTTTTAGACCTTGTTATATTCTCATCTAAAACCTATTAACAATATTTGTTCTTATATTCTTATTTTTTAAAAAAGACCTTCAATTTTCCCTAAAAAAAAAAGACCTTCAATTTTCAATTTTTGATCGTATAAAAATAAAATTTTGGTTTAATTTTTTGTATTAATAAACAAGTTGCCACAGTGATATTCAACTCCTATTGTTGTAATATACTAAGTTCTCTTGTTTTCTTTCCAAGGTTAATATCCATTATTCTTTACGAATATATATATATATATTGAAATATTTATTAGATAAATTACTGAGCTTATATAATAAATTGTCAATCATATAATTAAGATAAATTACTTGGTGAATCAGTAATTAAAGTTAAGTGACATATTTGTCTGAAGTTAAGAGTTTCAACACATGCCCAATTTTCGTTAACCATTCTATTTAGAATTGAAAGAGTTCGGAAGATTTAATTCACCACTTAGAATTTTTCAAAATAGAAAAAGATATAGGATGAATTAGGGTCAAAACTAAAAAAAAAATAGTACAACCATATTGGGTATACTATTAGAAAAAAACAATAAATTTTTTTTAACATAAGCAATTTCTCGTAGCTTTATGTTCTCCATGTAGGCAGTGTTAAATTAATTAATATAGATAACTTCTTTTAATGAAAAATAATATTTTAATCTTGTTCAAGCCTATCCATTGAACTAGTGGCATACAAGAACATAACATTTAACCTAATTAATAAGTCTAGGCTTTCAAATATTTTTCTGTTCATACTATTTTCTATCAATACAAATCCTTTTTTTAGCTAAAATCCATACGGTCATTGACATTATCTTACTGATAAGTTCATTATTTGGTGGGATACTTAGATTGGTGAAAAGAATTCATTGACTATTATGAATTGACACAATTTTACTATCTTATCAATAATTGATTGTGTTGTTTTATTGTCACTTAATAGAGTGTAAAAATCACACGATCTCTTTCTTTTTTATGAAGGAAATAATCATTCTCATAGAGTAAAATATGAAGATAATTAAACAAATATGTAGGTAGTTGTTAGAGAACAAGTTCACTGAACTAACCCTATATGAGAATTTCATTTGAAACATTAATTTTATATCTATAATTTTTTTTTTATTTTGATGATTTATAAGTAATTATTCGACTTGAAATCATCAAAGTATCTAAAGGGGGTTCTATATTTTGATAATACTTATGACTTTTCTAGTTAAGATAGCTTACTCAATAGCCAATAGATATAGTATCAACTATATAGTAGTAATTGAATGATCAAAGTGTAATTTATCACTCTAAAATAATTAGGGAGAATACTTTGTTTTTCTAAATTAATATTGATTTGGAAAATACTTAGCCAAGCTGAAATGATACATTGAAAATAATTTTTAAATGTCATTAATTGAATCAATTACTAAAGGTAGAGAACTAATATGATCGAACTCAAATAAACTAGATATTAATTCCATTCTCTATGTCTAATAGAAACATTATATGATAAAAAGATTTAATTATAAGAAAAAATCATACACAAAAAGTTTATTTAAAATTACTTTGACATTCCTAAATATTTGGATAGTCATAAATTAAAAGAGTTTAATTTATCTAATCCTAAATATAATTTAGAGTTATAATTAACATCCATACTAATATATTTAGAAATCTAATGGGTCACATAGAAAGAATGAGTTGAAGAGAGAAAAAGTGTTTTGATCAAGTAAAGTTTGAGAAACTTTATGATTAAATATGAGATAGTAAATAAATAAGTATCGATAAAAGATATTGAATCCTATTTGGATGTAATTGGTATTTAATTATAATTAATTATCATTCTAATTAAAACTTAATTGAAATTAGAATTACTAAAATGTCTAAAACCTACTATAAATAGGCTCAAAACTCCAGGAGACATTTATTAGTTCAGTGCTGGATCTAGAAAAAAAGGTTCTAAAAGTTAAATTAGTATAATAGCAAGAATATGCAAGATCTAGAAATCAAATATCAAAAGTTAGAAAAGGTATCATACACTTTGGCATGGCAAAAAAAAACCAAGCTTGGCTTAGTTTGACTCAAAGTCAACGAATAATCAACAAAATAATGTCAGTACTAAATTTTAGTTCTTCTCTTGTCTCAATTGTATTGTCATTACCGTTTGAAGATTTTGCTATATTTGAGCAAGAAAATTTGAAAGAAATTATAAAAATTATTTCATCTCTACTCTTTGAATGACACAATAGTCATCATAATTTGTTGGAGTCTTAGAGAGTGAATGAGGCAAAATATCTAGAAAGATAAGTAAGAATATTTTATAAGGAAACTATCTACTATTACAATACGGGAAAGCTTTGGTAACGAGTTGATGTTTGGAAATTGTAAAACTTGGAATGAAATTATAAAAATTATTTTTATCTCTACTCTTTGAATGACATAATATTCAACATAATTTGTTGGAGTCTTAGAGAGTGAATGAGGAAAAATAACTAGAAAGATAAGTAAGAATATTTTATAAGGAAACTATCTACTATTACATTAGGGGAAAGCTTTGGTAACGAGTTGATGATTAGAAACTATAATCATTGTTTCTTAATCAGGAATCTCAACTAATGATACCTAGCATTGATGTGTTTGGTACAGGAATTATACATAATATTCTTGCTCAAATCCATTACGCTTTGACTGTGTTAATGGGCATTTTTATATTATTTTTAAATGTATAATTTGCTAGACTCTTATCCATTTAATATTTAAATTGCACTAATTAAAAGTTATTTGTTTTAATTTTAGGCACATATTAGCTTTGAAACATTTAAGAGCATAAAACAAGAAAAGTTCTCAAAATAAGCAAGGATACAGAAACAAATGTCAACGTTTTTAGTCACCTAAAAACATTAACGTTTTGACTTGGTACCAGTCACTGTTTTTGCATGAAGAATAGGTTAAAATTTAGAGAAAAGTGTGGGACCAAGGAGGGCTAAATGGGTGTTTATGAATAGAAAACAAAAGAGGAGTGAAATTGGCGGTGGAGAGAAGAAAGGGCAAGACAACATGTACGTGAAAGGGGGCTAAAAATTCTCCTAGAATCACAAAGAAAGAAGCAATGAAGGTCCAAAAAGTGAGGGACCATAAGTTTGAATGAGAAGAGTGGGGACAAAATGGTTTAATGTAAGAAATCAATAGAGTAAAATGAGAATTGGCGGCAGCATAGAAAAAAAAAAGAACGAAAAGAAGGTGATTATCCATGAAGTGAGGCGTGAAAAGAGAGGGACCAAAAGAGCATAAAATAATTCAATACATAGATCAAAAGGAGTGGCGGCGTTAGAAAAAGAAGGGGGCGTTAGTGTGCATGAGCAGTTGGCAGCAAAAAGAAACAAAGGAAGACAATGTGAAAGAGTTGAAGAAGCTGGTGGCGTGAACAACGAAGCAGCAGACTCCACTCATTGTCGCAACCCTCCACTCATTGACGCAACCCTTCACTCATTCACAGCAACACGTTAGCAACTGTGGCAATAGGGAAATGAAGACAGATTATGGAGAAAGAAGACATTGAAGTAGCTCCAATCCATTCCTCATGTTACACCACCACTAAAGAGACTCTCCACTCACACACGTTGAGGCAAGAAGCTGGTGAAGATCAAAACATGTTGGTAGTTGGTGGCTAATACAACAACTTTGAAGTAGCTGACAATGGAGAGTGTGTGAAACAAGGAAGCAGTTGGTGGAGATAAACAATCGAAGACAGCTAGTGGGAGAGAACGTTTAAGCTGGGACGTGAAGAGAAAAACGCATAAGTGGTATGTGTGTGGTGTGTGCATGCACAGTAACCGTGGACTAAGAACTATGCATTAAATTGTCACATCAAGGGGGTGTTGATTATGTGTGTGCGTGGTGAAGAAAAGTAGTGTTGGGTGTGTGTGTTCGTGGTGAAGGAGAGTAGTGTTGGCTGTGTATATGCGTGGTGAAGGAGAGTAGTGTTAGCTATGTTGTGCGTGAGGTGTAGCAAAAACACATTGAAGCTGGTGGAGATTAAAAAACGATGTAAGCATGAGTGTTGTGCAACTGTGTTGTGCGTGAGCAAGAGGAAAGAATCGAAAGAAGGAGGTGGCAAGCAACAAAGGTAAGCAGCTGGTGGCAAGGAAGGAGAGCAATGTAGCAGCCCCACTCCAACAACACACACACACCATTCCATTCACAAAAGCATGGAAAGAAGACAACGACTTGGTCAAGGCTTTTTGATCCCAGTTGTTACTGAAATTTAATTTATTTTTATTCCTTATTTATTTTAATTATGTGGATTTAATCAATGCAACCATATATTATGACTATGATTTATGTTACATTGAAGAATATGTGTGAGTAAGTTTTTTTGGGTTAAGGTTAAGATTGATATTGGATTGGGACAATTTTTGTGGTATTGATTTTTGCTTGATTGAATGCATATTTAGTCCCAATTTAGCTTAATCACCTATATTAGGGCCTTAGATGATTAAATGTCATAACCAATGGGATTTAATTTGTCGAAAAATTAATCAAGTGACATACTTGAAGCTAAAGTGTAGACCAACTTTAGGATTAACAAACTTGGTTTTCGACTTCTTGTATTGAACGCCTCTTATTCTGAATTATCTATGAACTAAGTAGGTGACTCGGATTTAGAAGAGAAGGGAATCTCCATGAACATTGGGTTTGACTTTCTTAAGTGAAGTAATTCTTATATCGATCCACCGTTACAATTTTTAGTGTTCAATCCAATTGAATTCCGATACCTTAGCCGATTTCTGTCATTTGATTAAACTTAGTCATTTTTTAATTCATACCTCACATTTTTCATATTTCCTTGATTTGCATACTTTATTTTATTTTATTTTCAAATCAATCAATTCTTGATCGCCCGAGTAATTTTTCATCGTTTAATTTAATTGTCTTGCGTGTTGAAATTCCCTTAGGTACGATATCTGGTTCTTACTATTTTATATTACTTGTCAATAGGGTGTGCTTGCCTCTAATTGGTCTAGATAGAATTCAATTTATATTTTTTGTTTAGACAGCAATTTTTGGCACTATTGTCGGGGAAATTCGTTCTATTGTGAGTCATTAGGTTAGATAGTGTTAATTATCTCAGATTTAAATCTTTCTTCGTTTTTGATTTATTTTAGTATTTTAGTTGTTTGCTTGATTGCCTTACTTCAGTGTGTTTTATTTTCCATTGTTAACTCTGTTATTATTTGCCTTTTATTTTTTCCATTTTGTTTATGCTCACTTGTGGTCAAAAGCACGAGAATTTGCTACTAGATACTGTGATTGAAAAATTGCTTGCAGGTTACGCAAGGAAACTAGATTGGCTCATAATAGTGACAAAGAAGAAAGGATTAGAGAAGAGCAGTTTGTAGAGATGGAGCACCATGAGGAGAGGTTGATGCCACATACTGAAGAGAGAAGGGAGTTGACTATGATGAATTTCATTATAGGGAACAACAGACCCATGCCTCCTATTATAAGGCCGACGATCACAGCCGCGAGTTTTGAGATTCCTCACAGCATTACATCCATTTTGAGAGCATCTCAGTTTGGACGATTGCCTTTAGAGGATCCGAACACCTATTTGGAGACCTTTTTGGATATTTGTGATTTTTTCAAGCAGAATGGAATGTCAGAAGATGCGGTGAGATTAATGTTATTCCCATTTTCTTTAAATGATAAAGCCAAAGCATGGTTGGCTAGTTTGCAGTCAGGATCGATTACTACATGGGATGAGATGATGAGATTATTTCTGGCTAAATTTTTCCCTTCTGATAAGGTTGTAAAGATGAAGAATGAGATCACTTCCTTCACCCAATATGAAAATGAAAGTCTATATGAAGCATGGGAGCGATTTTGAGATATGTTGACACAATGTCCCAGTCATAGGTTCGTTACATGGCAGCAGGTCAATACTTTTTTTACAGGAATGAACCCGTCAACTAGGAGTATCATAGATGCTGCAGCAGGAGGTAGTTTAATGAGGAAGGCACTAGATTAAGCCTACAAGTTGATTGACGAGATGACCCCTAGAAGTTTTTAGTATCATACAAAAAGGAATCCCAGACGACCTACAGGAGCTCATATAGTAGATAATACAGTGGCTTTATTAGCTCAGATGGATGTTTTGACGAAGAAGTTGGATAATCTAATGCACAGTGTGAGAGGAGGAGCTAGTTCTTCATTAAGGAGTTGTGCTTTATGCGAGCATTATGGTAGAGATTCCCATGCATCTTCTGAGTGTCAAGTCAGGAATCCTTTTGCTCAAGAGACAGAAGAGGCCCATTATGTGGGCAATTATAACAGATAGCGAGGGGATCTATATTCTATCACCTACAACCCAGGGTGGAGAAATCATCCAAATTTCTCTTGGCGGAATGATCAAATGGCACAACTACAATCATCCAATATTTAGAGATAGCCACCTCCAGGTTTCAAGACTCCTAATCTTGTGCTACTAGAGAAATTTAATCTCGAAGAGCTACTCTCGAAGTACATCTCCACTACCGAGGTTAGGATGCAGAATCAAGAATATTCGATAAGAAATATAGAGAATCAGATGAGTCAGATTGCAAGTTTGTTAAAGGAAAGACTTTCGGGTTTATTGTCTAGCACTAATGAGGTTAACCTAAGAGAACATACAAAGGCAATCTTATTGAGGAGTGGTAGACAGCTTGAAGAAGTTAAGGAGAAGTAGAAGAATAAAGAAGTGGAAAAGAGTGAAGAAGAAGAGAGACGTGAGAGTGGCAAGGAGGCCAAGGAAGCACCATCTGAAAATGAGGATTGTCCAAAGTTATTGGCTAAACCCATCATACATCCAGTAAGACCTTAGATTCCTTATCCTCAATGGTTAAAAGGTACGTAATTAGATAAGCAATTTGGTCGTTTTCTCAAGATATTTAAAAAGTTGCATATAAACATTCCTTTTGTTGAGGCCATAGCGCAGATGCCTTCTTATGCTAAGTTTTTGAAAGAAAATTTGTCTAATAAGAGGAGACTTGAGGAGTATGCCACGATGAAGCTAAATGAGGAGTGTTCGGCCATATTATTGAGAAAGATGCCACCAAAGCTTAAAGATTTAGGGAGTTTTACTATTCGTTGTGCTATTGGTGATTTACATATAGATAGGGCTTTAATGGATTTAGATGCGAGCATTAACTTAATGCTTCTTTCTGTTTTCAAGAAGTTACGATTGACGGAGCCTAAACCCACTGCTATTTCGCTTCAACTGGCAGATAGGTCCACCACTTATCTAAGGGGAATTATTGAGGATGTATTGATCAAGGTCGAGAAGTTCATCTTTTTGGTGGATTTCTTAATCCTTGATATGGAAGAAGATGTAGACATCCCTATCATTCTTAGGAGACCTTTCATGGCCACTGCACGGACCATCATCGATGTGTAACGTGGAAAGCTCATCTTGAGACTTCAAGATGAAGAACTAGTGTTTGATGTGTTCAATGCTATGAAGCATCTTTTTACCCTTGACTCTTGCCATTTTATTGATATTTATTCTTCTGATGCTGATGATTCTTCTATTGTTTGTGCAGATTTGTTGGAAGGAGAAGCGTAAGGAATGATCGAAGAGTTAGGGAAAGAATTATAGGAAGAGTTGGAGGATATTGGAGTTGAGTTAGAGCAAGCATATTGGACACATTATAGAGTATACTAGCCTCTCCAACGTCCAGCCAAGTTATTTCCAAAGCCTTCAATTGAAGAACCCCCTTCTTTTGACCTTAAACCTCTTGCGAGTCATTTAAAATATGTTTATCTTAACCCACTTGAGCACTTATTAGTTATCATTTCTTCTTGTTTGTCAGGTGCTATAGAGGAGTAGCTGCTAAGGGTACTGCGGGACCACAAGAAGGCAATTGGGTGGTCCATTACAGATATTAAGGGCATAAGCCCTTCCCTTTGCATGCACCACATTTTCATGGAGGATGTAAGCAAGGCAATAGTGCAGCCCCTGAGGAGACTTTACCCACACATGAAGGAGGTAGTGAAAGATGAGGTAGTAAAGCTTTTAGATGTAGGTATTATCTATCCCATTTTTGATTCTGGTTGGGTTAGTCCTGTGCATATGGTGCCAAAGAAAGGAGGCATCATTGTTGGGCCCCGAGTCGTAATAAGCATGTGTAAATTATTTTGAGGCATGTTTAAATTATTTTAAGGTTTTAGTTTGA
>JANZLD010000005.1:58710457-58720736 GCA_026413575.1 Erythroxylum carthagenense | reverse complement strand
GCGTTTTGGGAAAGAGTTTAGTACCATTATTGCGCCATTGACTAAAATAATTAAAAAGGATGTTGGATTTAAGTGCAATAAGGTATAAGAACTTGCTTTTAATACATTAAAAGAAAATTTGTGTTATGTGCCTGTATTGAGTTTGCCTAACTTTAACGAAGCTTTTAAGATAGAATGTGATGCCTCTGGGTTAGGTATTGGTGTTATTTTGATGCATGGTAGGCGTCTCATTACATACTTTAGTGAAAAGCTTCATAGGCCACAATTGAATTATTCCACTTATGACAAGGAAATCTATGCCATGGTGAGAGTATTGGAGACTTACAGCATTATTTTTGGCCAAAGGAGTTTGTGATCCATTCTAATCACGAGTCATTGAAACATCTAAAGGCCCAAGGTAAGTTGAATAGGAGGCATGTGAAGTGTTGGAGTTCATAGAGACCTTTCCATACGTGATACAATACAAACAAGGTAAGGAGAATGTGTTTGGTGCTTGTGAGCATGTTGCATTCCAAAGATTTTATAGACATGATGGCTATCTGTTTAGGGAGAAAAAGTTATGTTTTCCTAAATGATCTATATGTGAAGTCCTTGTGCTTGAATCACATTATGGGGGTTTGATAGGTCATTATAGGGTTCAAAAGACATATGACATACTTTATGAACATTTTTATTAGCCTAACATGAGAAAAGATATAGAGAAAATTTGTTCTAAGTGTGTCAAATGTAGACAAGCGAAATCTAAGACTCATCCATATGGTTTGTATACACCTTTGCCTGTGCCTAAGCATCAGTGGACTAACATATCCATGGACTTTGTTTTAGGGATGTCTAGTACGAAAAAGGGTAGAGATAGTATATTTATAGTAGTTGATTGGTTTAGCAAGATGGCACATTTCATTGCATGTCATAAAACTGATGATGCTATAAATATTGTTGAGTTGGTTTTTAAGGATGTTGTGCGTTTACATGGTGTTCCTAAGACTATTGTTTTTGACCGTGACGTGAAGTTTTTGAGCTATTTTTGGCGTGTTCTTTGGGGTAAGCTAGGTACTAAACTTTTGTTTTTTACTACTTGCCATCCTTAAACTGATGGAAAAATTAAAGTGGTGAATAGAACTTTAGGCTCTCTTTTGTATGCTGTAGTTGGTAAAAATCTTAAAACATAGGAAGAATATTTGCCATTAGTTGAATTTGCATACAATAGGAGCATACATTCTACTACTGATTATTCGCCTTTTGAGATTGTTTATGGTTTTAATCCATTAACGTCTTTAGATTTGTGTTCTTTACCTTTAAGTGAGATAACTAGTGTAGATAGACAAAAGAAGGTAGATTTGGTGTTCAACGTTTATGAGAAGGCGAGATAGCACATAGAGAAGCATAATGAAGCATATGCACAAAGAGCTAATCAAGGGCGAAAGTTGATGCAATTTGAGCCTAGTGATTGACTTTGGGTGAATTTCAAGAAAGAGAGGTTTCCTAAGCAAAGGAAATCCGAGTTAGATCCTAGAGGGGATGGACCTTTCCAAGTCCTTAAAAATATTAATGATAATGTATACAGGATTGGTTTGCCAGTTGAGTATCAAGTATCTGCTACATTTAATGTTGCTGATCTCTCTCTATTTAATAATGTAGGGGCTGATTTGAGAACGAATCCTTTTGAGGAGGGAGGAAATAATGCAAGAAGCCATGGTAACAATGGAGATCAAGGTGTCACATTGCCAAGTCGACCTATTACAAGGCAATATGCAGCAAGACTTAAACAATCACTTCAAGGGTTTGTTCAAAGTCATATTACATCTCACCTTGATGACAAGGCCGAACCATCCATGGAGAGTTCAAGTGGAGTAGTCAAGCTTGTGATTCTTTTAGAGAGGGTGTGTGGAGGGGCTAATACTTAACCAAATTTCAAGACAAGTTCAATTATTCTTATAGGCTTAATTTAATACATTGAGCTTGTTATTTATCCTTTATTTATTAGGGCCAAAGACTTGTTATGGGCTGGATATTTATTTATAAGCATGTGCACTCATTAAAAGTCACTTGCCTTATTTTAAACTAGTTTTGGACAACCAAGCCTGTGGGCCTAAGTAGAGTGCTCCATTAGGCCCATTCCCCCTAGGTTTATTTAAGTTATTTTAGTCTTATTTAAGTTAGTTCAGCCCAGTCCTAAGTGGATTAGGACCAAATTGCATTATTAGGCTATAAACTCCATAACTAGTTAGGATTAGGCTTGTTTTTTTAGCATTAAATGGGCTTGTAACCTATTCCTTTTAGGGTTAGGACGTGAGCAAGGGTATAATACCTTATTTTATCCTTTTAAACATCAGATTAGTTGATTAATGAAATTTAGAAATATTCTCTTCAAGAAAGGTGTGTTCTTCTTGTCGTTTCTTCAAGGATTGCATCAATTATCATGGTAATCACTTATGGCGTGTTCAATGCTTTTGTTTCTTTATGTTTGGGTCTTAATTTCATATAATTAGGGTTTGAACTACCATGTTATTAGAATAGAAAGATTAGGGTTTTGATTCAATAGTATTAGGGAATCTCAAAAACCTCATTTTCTTATGGTTTTTGTATCATCTCAACTATGGCTTCTAACTCTCAACAATTTGGAGCTCAAAATGATTATGGTTCAAGACATGTTAATGAGATGGGAGTTTCTTCATTGGAAAGAAGATTAGATGATTTGACTTCTTTGGTGCATCGACTTGAGATATCTAGGAAAGGGGAAGTTAAGACTTGTGGTATTTGTTCTATGGTTGGCCATCCCATAAATATGTGTCCCATTCTACAAGAAGATCAAGTTAAAGAAGCCAAGGCAACGGGAGGTTATTTAGGACAACCTTAAAGGAAGTATGACCCGTGTTCAAATATATATAATCCAAGATGGCAAGATCAGCTAAATCTCTGTTACGACAACAATGAGGGATAACAAGTGTTGGGACCCGATTTTGAAACCAGACCCCAACCGAAAAAAACGAAAATCCCAACGCAACACAAAGCGGCGGAAACCGAAACAAACGAATACGAAAGAATCCGAACCAGAAGCATAAGGTGAAAGTCAAAGCAAACAAATCGAATCAAAAGGCGAACGAAATCGAATGACTCAAAATCGAAAGCAAACGAAAGGTTCAATCGAAACGAAACAAATTTTCGACATCCGTGAACTCATACTTTAGAAAAACGCGCATTGGAAACCGTAAGACTAAACCAATCCGAAACCGGTATAAATTTTTTTTCTTTTTCATTTCTTTTCATTCTTTATTCAATCACATACAAAGCAATTTAATTTTCCATTTGGAAAATTCATCCTCAAATCCAAATCTCAATTCATTATAATCCCTCATATGCAAATCATAACCATTAATTTAAAAGAAAAACTTATTTTTCTTTTGCCATAAAAACTCACACATGATTTATACATAATCAAGCCATACACAATAGGTACTTCAATATCTCAATTTTAGCAACACAATTCATCGGACCTCCTGTCCGGAATCCCAACATAATTAAACACACAATCATACCATAGCACTTCAATAATTCTCAATCAATCAACATTATCGGACCTCTTGCTCGGAACCCATATCACATTCAATCACATTCATCCATATCCAAGTCAAAATCATACCTCAATTCAATACACAAATTCATAACTCATTATTTACATTCCAAAAATAAATACATTATGAACAATACAACATCAATCTCAGAATCCAAAGCTAAATATAAAGATACAAATTCAAAATACACATGATATAAATGTCCCAAAATGCTCAACATGACTAAGATCTAAATCTTACAACAAATTAACTTTAAAACACAACATATAACAAAATCGAACAAATGTCTTGATTTTTTTTCATCCTATCTCCTGCTTGATACCTGGAGATGAGGATGAAAGGGGTTGAGCTAGACAGCTTGTGGATAACATGTTTATAAATCGAAAAATAAGCAAAAAAATCATCTTTTTAAACTTTTGCCATTTAATAAAATTGTCAAAGTAGAAATTCATCAAATGCTTAGTTCTCAAAATTTCTCAATTTTCCAAATCATTCATAAACAATTTCAAACATTTCACGATTGAAAAACTCAATTGCTCATTTCTCAAAATTCTCAAAATTTTCACAATTCATGAACAATTTCAAAACATGAATGCAACACAATATAATACACATAAGCATATAACACATCACAAATTTGGCTTGGGTCGGTCCAAAACAAAACGTATTGCACATTCCCGCATAGCGGTCCTATGCAGTCGTGAACAGAACGTACTACACCTTCCTACATAGCGGTCTGGTGTAGTCATGAACTTATGGGAGTCCGTAACGGAGCTCCAATGCCACTAGCGGGCAGGCAGGCGAAGCCTATAAAAAAAACAAGTGCACTTGACTCAACTTATAGGACCTAACCAAACCTACATAACACATTGTACGGTTGAAAATCAGATTGCCCGAAGGCATATTTCGAAAACTTAATTTTCATACACATATCATATCCAACTCAAAATTGCCATAAGCCACTTTTCAAAAATTTATTCTCCATACACATGTCATATAGCAAACCAAATGCAATCACAAAACATCAATCTATTTCATAACAATCAAATTCATGTTCAATTCACAACCATTCATAAACAAAGAATGCCATACTTTTGACAATTTATCAAAATCGTTCATAAATAATAAATGTAACAATGTATCAATTTTTATCGAATCATGCAAAAACAATGGAATTAACCTTTGTAACAATTTTCCAAAATCAATTGCAAATAATAGAATTCGAAACTATTTTCTTTTCTTCATTTTTCGAAAACTCATAATTAACTTATAATTCAAAATATAAACATGGTACCCAGCTCAATTCCATGCTTGAAACTTGTCCAAAGCATCAATTTCTCCATTGCGTCTTTCCTTCATCCAAATTAAAATTCCCTAATCCATAATCACCCAAATTAAGCATCACATAAGGCAAATCACCAAAATTAACTTTAGAAATCACAAACCCATAACATTCTTAAGCTATCTAAACCAAAAACCCTTTAAAATTACAAAGATCAAAAATCATCTCTTACCTTAATCCTCCTCCATTTTCAGAAATTCTTAGCTCCATAGGAAGCTTTCATTTTCTGTCACATTTTTCCTCTTGAATCAACTAAAAAAACACACTTGAAGCCTACAAAAATTTGAACCCTTACTCTCTCTTTCTTGTTTCTTCTTTTCCCATCCGAAGTCTCCTTCCTCTTCTCTATCTTTCTTCTCTTCCTTCTTTCTTTCCTTTAATTTTTGTGCTTCTTCTTGTTAAAAATGACAGCCCCCTTCCTTCTTTCATTTAATGAATTCAAAAAGACCATAATGCCCTTACATATAAGCCTTAAAACTTAACACTTTAAGTGATCTTCCAAATTTGCCCCTAAAATTAATTTTAATTCATACTTACTTTAGGACATTTTTCTAACCATCAAAATGAAGGAATTTGCTAAAAATTCCTTCTAAAGAAATGTTCCTCATTGTCTCAATTTCATAACGCCACGAAAATCATTTCATTTGGATCACTACACCAAAAGTTATACTCCAAACATTTCGGACTATTCTTATGCTAAAATATTTTCCATAGATTTACTTCCGTCCAAAAATTTATAATCTTAGAGGCTGAATTAAAATTTACTTTCTTCAAAAAAATTGTAGCTTATCTCTCTAGTTTAATCCAAATCAAAAATCACCTCATTTGGATTACTAAAGAAAAAGTTATGGTCAAAATACTATCAGCTCTTACTAATCCAAGACTGAACATTAAACTCAAATTTAATTCAGAAATTAAAAATCCTAGAGTCCAAATAAAAATTTAGTCCCTTCAGATAACTTGTAGCCCCATGAATCTAGTATATTTTGCAACAAGAATCAGTTCAATTGGATCTTCACAGATCTAGAATTTACCAAAATACTGAACCATGTTTAGAAAGTTATCCAACTTATTTTGATTAAATCAATCATCCTCAATTGAATATCAAATTTTCACAATTTCCCATAGAAAAATAGGGAAAGATCTTATAAATCTAACGCTTCAAAAATTAAGTTAATTGGATGTCAGACGGAAAAGATATAGGCAAAAGATTGAGAGAGGGTCGAATTGGGAAGGAAAATAACAAAAACAGAAGGAGTCAAAATGGTATATATAGAACCAAAATTTCCAAATTTCATAAATCTTTGTACAAAACTCCAAATTTGACAAATTTGGTATCAATATAAAGCTCCAAGGAAGTTCTACAACTTCCATGAAGAACTCGAAAATCAATTCCATCTTTAAAAGGGTCAAAAATTCAATCAAAGTTACTGCCCCTACTTGTCATCCCAAAACAGTAACTCAACTTTGAAAATTTCTATCTTTCAACTCCAAGGTCTAAGATTTCCATAATTTACATCAATGGAAAGATCAAAACATAATCTAAAACTTTCATGAAGAACTTAAAAGCAATTTCAACCTCTAGCTAAGTCAATTTTTCATTCAAAGTTTCTGCCAGAAATTTGTCATCCTATACCACATCCAAAATTTAAAATTTCATATCTTCCAATTCTCACATCCACAAATAACATATGATACATCATTGAAAAGCTAGGAAAATCTTCTATGACTTTTATGTAGACCACTTAACCCAATTCAAAATAGATCGGTCTAAAATTTGCCTCAAAGCACTACATACAAACTTACCCTTAATAACATTTTTAAAAACAAAGCAAAGTAATCTTAACTTTGGAAAATCATAACTTTCTATCCCGATATCAAAAAATATCATAATTTAAGGCGATAGAAATCTCTCAATAGAAGCTACAAGCTTCATGAAGATCATTTTACCAAATTCTTCCTAAATCAAGCTAGAAAAATTCACAAAGATTTCAGCTCACAGTCAACTCTGCTACTATTCATTCTCAAAAAGTCAAACTTTCAATTTCCACAACCAAAAATAACATATTATACATCAATGAAAAGATCAAAACCTAAACTACAATCTTCAAGAAGACCCTTTTGTCAAATTCTAACTCTAAGAGGGTCAAAAACTTAGTCAAAGTTTCTGCCCATAAGTAAAATTTTGACAGCATTTCCCCTAAATTTTCACAAGCCAAATTCTTCAACCTGCACAACACTTCACTTATCCACAATCTCAAAATCCCACATCCAAATACAATACACAATACCTCATTTTAAAGCTATACAAATACTCCAAAATCATCAAGAAGGCTAAAGAAGCCATTTCAAAACACATCAGTCCAATATTGTTTCAAAAAGACAGCAATCACAAGTGTCCTCTTCTAGCCATTTTCAAAACCATACTACATCATACTTTTATGAAACATATGCAAAACATAAGAAGACTTAAATACCTTTCATTCATATCATAACATGAATTGTTACAAAGCTTTAGAGGGCATTTTAGCCATAAAACATCAAAGTTTCAAAAGAGATCAATTTATAAAGAAAGATCACATGAATAAATCACCACAAAATTTCTAATTTAATGCCAATTTATACTTCCAAATTTCAAGAAAAGTTCGGTGTCCAACAACAAGCAAGTTCTAATTTTTAGCCATATAAACAACCTTAAGTGCCTAGACAACAACAACAAATGGGATAAAGTTATGGTGAAATTAATTCCTTTGAGGACATAATCAAGACATTGGCCATGAATATTGTAAACTTTCAACAGAATACCATGAAATTTCAGCAAGATACGTAAGCCAACATATAAAATCTTGAGACTCAAATAAGCCAAATGGCAATTGCCATTAATAGGTTGGAGGCACAAAATTCAGGAAAGCTCCCTTCTTAACCTGAGGTGAATGCAAAGAAGAGTGCTTGTGCTATCACACTTCGAAGTGGTAAAGAGTTAAAGGAACTTATCCCAAAGGTTTCTAGGCGAGAGGTTAAAGAAGAAGTAGAGAAAGAAGTTCCAAAGCAGTCACAAGAGAAAAATGAGGGTGATTCTTACATTGTCACGACTAAGTTCAATGTACAACCTCCTTTTCCTAGTCATTTTGCCAAGCAGAAGGAGGTGGATCAAGAGAAAGAAATTTTGGAAACTTTCGCAAGGTACAGGTCAATATTCCTTTACTTGATGCTATTAAACAAATTCCTCATTATGCTAAATTTCTTAAGGAACTCTGTACCTTAAATAGAAAGTTAAGTGGCAATGAAAATGTACAATTAGGTGAGAATGTTTCTGCTATGTTTCAAAAGAAGTTACTTCCTAAGTGTCCAGATCCAAGTATGTTCACAATCCCTTGTAATATAGGTAATCTGAAAATTAAGAAAACATTGTTAGATATAGGTGCATCGACTAATGTTATGCCTCAATCTATATATGAATCTTTGAATATGGGTCCTCTGAAAGAAACTGGTGTCATAATCTAACTTGCTAATTGATTTAATGCCTATCCTAAGGGTATTCTTGAGGATATCCTAGTTCAAGTTGATAATATGATTTTTCCTACTGATTTTTGTTTCTTATAGATGGGTCATGAAGATTCATCAACTTCAGTCCCAATTTTATTGGAAAGACCATGTTTGAAAACTTTTAGAACAAAAATTGATATCTATGAGTTTGATGGTGATGAGATTAAATTCAATATTTATGATTCCATGAAATTTCCTAATGATGATCAATCTTTTGTTTCTGTGAGTTTTCTTAATACTTTAGTATTGGAAACATTATGTTTAAATGGACCAGATAAATTATAGATTGCATTCAAAAATAGCTTAGATATTTAGGAAGGAAAAACATTACCCAATTATCTTGCCATTCTTGAGGAGCTAAATATCATTATCCAGATTTTAGAGCAGAGTAAATACTTGGAGGAACAGGTATGTTTTCTAGAGCTAACTAGAAATAATTCAAAGTTGTTGCCATCTCTTATATAGACACCAAAATTGCAGTTGAAGACTCTTCCAAGTAATTTGAAATATGTTTATTTAGGTGAGCATGAAACTCTTCCTGTTATTATTTCGAGCAGACTAACATCTTTGCAAGAAACACAATTATTAGGTATGTTGAAAAATTACAAAGATGCTTTTGGATGGACTGTGGCTGATTTGAAGGGGATTATTCTATCAATTTGTATGCATCGAATTTTATTGGAAGATGGAGCTAAAGAAATAAGACAACTCCAATGAAGATTGAACCAACCATTGATGGAGGTAGTATTCTGAAGCACCTCAATGCTAGGATAATCTATGCAATTTTAGACAGTAAATAGTTAAGTCCAGTACAGGTGGTTCTTAAGAAAACTGGAGAACCATAGTGGATAACACTTAAGGGGACTTGGTGCCCGCCTGCGTGCAAAATGGGTGGAAGGTTTTTATAGATTACAGGAAGTTAAATTCTGTTACTCGTAGAGATTATTTTCCACTTCTTTTTATTGACCAGATGCTTGAAAAACTTACTAGGAAAACTTGTTATTGTTGTTTAGATGGTTATTCAGGTTATCAACAAATTTTTATTGCACTAAAGGACCAAGACAAAATGACTTTCACATATCCTTTTAGTACCTTCGCGTATCGAAGAATGCCATTTGGACTATATAACGCACCTGGCATATTCCAAATGTATATGGTCAGTATTTTCTCTGATTATATGGATGACTATATTGAAGTTTTTATAGACGACTTTACAGTTTATGGTGAGTCTTTTGATACTTGATTGATTAACCTTGAAAAAGTTTTGAAATGTTGCATTGAAAATAACTTGATTCTGAATTATGATAAATGTCATCTTATGGTTAATCAAGCTTTAATCTTAGGCTCGTATATCACTCAACTTGATGTTAATATTGGAGTCTTAGATGTTGATAACACTAAACTCATAGTTACTTGCGAGATGGAACCAATCGATTTTGAGTGTGTGTACAGGATGGGACTTGTAGTTACTGATGAAGCTGATGGATATACTTTTGCCCCACCTGAACTGACTGCACAACCTGCTCCTTGCATACATTGTCGAAAAAGAAGAATTGCGACTACCAACACCTCAATAGCCACAGCTTCACAACCATCAGTGCCCACCGTAACACATCCCTGACTATTTTAGCACTCTTACAATGCATGGATTGCAGATTGGACAGATTAGAGCATAACTAGCTCGCTTTCTTCGAACACTTGAAGTTTCAACCACCTTTTCCACCAACACCTTGATGCATTAATAGAGAAGCTTCTTAAACCTTTATTTTCTTATGTTTTTCTTTTTTCGATTACATTGAGGACAATTTAGAAAAAATGT
>JANZLD010000005.1:58623404-58639250 GCA_026413575.1 Erythroxylum carthagenense | reverse complement strand
AATTTCTTGAAGAGCATGGTCTATGTGCTCAATACATAATGCCAAATGTACCACAACAAAATGGTGTGGCAAAAAGGCATAATCGTACATTAATAGATATAGTTATGAGTATGTTAAGTAATTCATCTTTACCCTTATCATTGTAAAGTATGCATTGAAATCTATTGCTTATTTGTTAAATAAGGTTCCCAGTAGGGTAGTTCCAAAGACTCTTTTTGAACTATGGAATGGAAGAAAAACTAGTCTAAGGCACTTACATATTTGGGGTTGCCTCATAGAAGTAAGAATTTATAATCCACATGAAAAAAATTGGATGCAAGAACAATTATTGAATTTTTTACTAGTTATCCAAAAAAAGTCTAAAGGGCATAGATTTTATTGTCCTAATCATACAACAAGAATTGTTGAAATTGGAAATGTCAAGTTCATTGAGAATGGTGAAATCAGTGGGAGTGTTGAAAGACCACATAGAGTAGTTATTGAAGAAATAAAAATTCAAGCTCCTCTATCAACTTCTTCAATACACATTACTCTTACATTTGTAGAACGGTTTGGCAATTTACAAGTGTAAAAAATAAATGATTAAACACTTCATGAAGATCCTGTGGTTAATGAACCTGTTAAACCTATAATTAATGTTCCAGTTGTAGAACAACCCTAAGAAATGGCATTAAGATGGTCTCAAAGACCTACAAAACTAGCTATTTCTAATAATTATATGGTATATTTACAATAGTCAGAATTTGATTTAGGAAATAAGGATGATCCAATTTTGTTTTCACAAGCCGTTGAAATTATTAATTCTACTAAATGGATTAATGTTATGAAAGAAAAGTTGAAGTCTATGAAGCAAAATGAAGTTTGGGATTTATTCAAATTGCCTTAAGATTGTAAAAGAGTCGGACGCAAGTGGGTTTTTAAGACCAAACATGACTCTTATAAAAATATTGAAAGATATAAAACTAGACTTGTTGTCAAAGGTTATACTCAGAAAGATGGCATTGATTATAAGGAGACTTTTTCACCTGTTTCAAAGAAAGGCTCCTTTAGAATTATTATGGCACTAGTTGCTCATTATGACTTAAAGTTACATCAAATGAATGTAAAAAACTACCTTTCTTAATGACAATTTAGAGGAAGACATATAAATGGATCAACCTGAAGGCTTTTCAATTAAAGGAAAGGAAGTCATGATGTGTAAACTTAAGAAATCGATATAAGGACGTAAGCAAGCCTCCCGGCAATGGTATCTTAAGTTTAATAATACTATTACCTCATTTGGATTTAAAGAAAATATCGTTGATTGGTGTATGTATCTAAAAATCATTGAGAGTAAGCTCAATTTTTGGTACTTTATATTGAAGTTATCTTGTTAGCTACTAATGATCTTGGTTTAATGCACAACACCAAGACATTTCTCTATGAGAATTTTGATATGAAAGATATAGTAGAAGCTAGTTATGATAGGAATTGAAATATTCTATGATAGGTCATAAGGATTATTAGGCTTATCTCAAAAAGCTTATATTAATAAGGTTTTAAAGAGATTTGGCATGAAAAAATGTTCTGTAAGTATAGTTCCAATTTAGAAGGGAGACAAGTTCAGTCTTAATCAATATCCAAAGAATGAATTGGAGCATAAGCAAATGGACAATATTCTTTACGCATCAATTGTTGGAAGCCTAATGTATGCTCAAACTTGCACCAGACCAGACATTAGCTTTGTTGTTAGTATGTTGGGTAGGTATCAAAGTACTCCTGGATTGGATCATTGAAAAGCTACAAAGAAAGTTTTTAGATATCTACAAGGTAATCGAGATCATATACTCACTTATAGAAGATTCAGTCATTTGGAAGTGATTAGATATTTAGATTTTGATTTTTCCAATTGTATTGATACCAGAAAGTCCACTTTTGGCTACCTTTTCTTATTAGCTAGAGGGGTAATTTCTTGGAAAAGTGCAAAGCAGCCTATCATTGCTGCGTCTACTATCGAAGCTAAATTTGTATCATATTTTAAAGCTACAATTCAGGTTTATAGTTGCTGAACTTTATTTCGAAACTTGGAGTTGTTAACAGTATTGTCAGGCCATTGAAAATTTATTATGATAATTCTCCAGCAGTCTTCTTTTTTAAGAACAACAAGTATTCTAAAGGTGCTAAACATATGGAATTAAAATACTTGTCCGTTAAAGAAGAAATTCAGAAACAAACAGTATCAATTCAACATATTAGCATTAATTATATGATTGCAAATCCTTTGACGAAAGGATTCACATCGAAAGTCTTAAAAGAACATATTGAAAGAATAGGTATTATGAGATACCATTATTGAGATTTATGATGTTTATATTTTGTCACTGTGAACTCAATTATTTTTATGTTTCTGTCAATCCTATTTTGTAGTATAAATTTATGAATAAATTATGTTGATAGGATTTGTCTTTAACTAAGACATTATCATTGGACTTCTTATTTATGGATCATATTAAATAAAGTGTTAATATTATAGTACGTGAAAGGAATTATGTCGATTGTTAAGAGGTCAAATTGCTACGACTCTTATTAGTATATTTGTTTGATTATGATTTACAATATAATCTACATTAAATAATTTAGCAAAGTTTATGTGCAGAATGTTTATTTATTATTAAGCCATGATATAACGTGTTTTTTCAATTAATGAACCAAGTGGGAGAACGTAAAACCTATATATCTAAAATATGACTAATTAAATAATTGTGGTTTTAATAATATTACATGCTAAATTATGATTCGTCAATTTGATTAAGTAAGATAATGTTGATTAAGTAAGATAAGGGTTTATTTTAAACTTACTGTTTAATGGGAACGGTTCAAAGATATCCTTATTTTATTTGAAACCGATCCTCTCTCTCTCCTACACACCTTTGTTTATTTTTCACCATCAGAAAGTAAGATTATTGAGGAAAAAGAAAAGAGAAATCAAGTTTCTCTATATCTAAGCATTTAGAAGGATTTTTTCTCACTTTATGATTCAACAAAAGTTAGGGATCTAGGTTTGCACTTCGTATTTTATATTTTGATGTAAAACATAGAATTTTGAGATCTGGATTAAATAATTATTGTGATTATGGTTATGCAATAAATTATGCTTACATTTGACTACATTCAGGCACCCTTCCTCCTTTCCTCAAATAAAGTCTTTATTACATAATTATGCAAAATAACAATTTTTCTTTTATAAAGAGAAAGAATTACTTCTTAGGGCACAGCCCTAAGTTGCTGGTAAGAAGAAGCTACTCCTTTAGTTTTATAACTTTACTAAAAGAGTATGTTTCTCTGTGTTACATAAGATACAAGGGGAAACATATATTTAATCAAAATATTTTGTTGGTTAATTAATATTAGATGTTATCCAGATATTTATCGATATCAAGATTATGCATCCACTATTCCTCACCCTAACTAAAAGAATTCATAAATATATTTTGCAGCCTAATGTATGTATATACCTTAAGGAAATGTTTGGTTAGGTGTAAAAAATTTTAATTGAATGGAATTGTTTATAATAGAATGAAATGTAAATAGATGTAATATTAGAAAATTGTTATTTGGAAGAGAGGAAAGTGTTCATGATACAATATAGTGAAATATTGTTTGGATGAAGGACTTATAATGTAATATAGCATAAAGTTGTTTATTATTTTACATTCCATTCTAAACCTCCCAAATCGGAAGTTTTTCATTTTTATCGTTTAGGATGAAATGAGATGTAATATGAAATCTTCCTCTACCATCTCATTCCATTATAAACCATCCTTAACCATCCTTCCAAATGATGGAATAATATTACATTTTATTACATTCCATTAATAAACCCCAACCAAACATAACCTAAGCTATATTTATTATTAACTTCCTCTTATTTAAAAATAAATTTTTAGGAAAAGTAATATAAGATTCTATAATTTCATACCCTGATATAGCTAAAAATGTAATTCTTGGGCTTTGGACAAGACTCATAGGCTCAAATCTTTGTTGATGCTTAAATGATGATTATACATAAAAACTTTATGATTGGAAGTCTAAGAACAATACCTTAAATGGACCAGTTTAGATTTTATTAGGCTCCTAAATTTTTAAAGAAGAGATATTACACTGAAAAGTAGTCCCCATAGCTATTATGAAGATTCAAGATCTTAAGTTTTGTGTAAGAATAAGCCTTGAAACACATATTATTTAAGCTAATGATTTTTCTTTTCAATTTAGGTGTTATATATTTCTGCCACTGATGATGATAGTTTGAAGAAACAAATTTCGTACAGTATTTTTAAATGAGTCTGTTTAGTACTTAGGAAAAAATAATGCACACTCCACAAGGTTGCTACAGTGAAATTAGAATCCTGAAAAGTTCAAGGTATTCACTTTCTTGTAAAGTCAGTCAATGAACAAGGAAACAAGGAACCACATTTTTCTGTGCTAAGGGTCTATATCCAACTGCCTCTCTCACATATAAAAAACCTAAAAGCATCAAATGAAGCCTCGGAATAAATTCTATAAACAAAAGAGGAAAAGAAGTATCAATGATGCCTTCCCCGTCCTCTTTCAGAGTTTTAGGATTTTGAAGTAAGGATTTCCTAACCTGTCTTGCCCACTTCTGGCTTTTGTACTGGAATACTAATAGTCCTTATAATTAATTTAGTAAACTCGATGATTAGTCCTAGTAATTCCTATAATAATGAACTAATCACAAAAAATTGGCTCGAATCAATGTTCATTTTCCTGCTTGCTTGATCAATTTTTTTATAATTTGTTGTAATTAATAATTTTAGGATAACATGTCATTACTTTCAGAAGTAAAGCTAAAAAATTAAATTGATACTCTGAAGCTTTTAGGACAAAGAATATATTACCTCTGTCTAGCATACAAGTGGAGCATGGAAGGACAAAAGGCATGCAACAGTAGCTAGCCAACGATGATAAGAGATCAGAGGGTGTTATAATTTTAATATATAATTAGATTATACAAACGTAGTTACTTAAACCACTCTTCTTTCTTTAGACATGGAATTCAACTGGGAAAAAACAGAACTCATTGGACATCGGAAAGATGATTTGGAATAAAGCAGACAAGTACTACTCTCGAACTTTTGATATTGGTGACCAAAATTTGAAGTTTGAACATCTTCAAAGTCATGGATTATTATCTTCGATTTTATCTAAATAGATTCTATTTATAATCTACTTCTTATTTCTTTTTTATATAATATAATTTTTTTATAATTTCTAAATTTTAACATGGACCTTTTCTATAAATTTAAATTTTTTTTAATAAACTAGTGATCTTTAAGATTCTTGAAAATTTTTATTTAATTTTTCAATTTCTCAAGAAAACTCATCTCTTATATTTCAATTAAAAATAACGATGAAATATATTTAGTATAAATATCAAATATGAACTAGTCAAATATCACTAATATGATAAAATTTAACTGAAATTAATAATTTAAGAAAATTATAATAAATTATTAGTTTAAGTTAAATTTAACAAGTCCAATTCAAATTTAAAGGTAAGATTGAATTATCGTAAAAATATTATTTAATTAGTCCATTTCTTGTATTCCTGTTATATGTATTTCATTGTTACTTTTTATACAAAGTCAAAAAAATTTCTGGAAAATTCATAATTTGGAGTTTTTTCAACAATTAGTTTTTTAGGTTTATGTTTTTACTCAAAATATCTCCTACTAGCTTAACGTACAAAGCTCACATGTGGGCCCAACGCTGATCTGCATCAAGGTTATGACATCGAGACACCGAAACTGGCGGAAAACCATTGTACTATTACTTGCCAAAAGAATCGCAGTACAATAAGTAGTTCGTAGGACGAACGTCGAGAGAGCATACAATAAAATTTTGACTCGGTCCAAAACTCCAAATTCAGGGATAGCATAATACCGGACACCTATTAACTAATGCTCAAACACCCAAGTTGTTCCTTTCATCCTAAAACAGGAGGAGAAAACTAAAGCAAGGGAGGGGGACTTCAGAGATGGGGGACTTCAGAGATGCTTCACAAAGTGGCCTGTATGAGCAAGGAAATGTAACAAAGGATAAGAAATTAAATAACCTAACAGTCATGACCAATGCAACTCGAAGTTTGTGCATCATTTGACTTTGGGATGTGTATGTAGATTGAAAGTTGGAAGTCTTGACAAACTATTTTGCCTTGGTTATTTACTGCACAGGTAAGTCTCGAAGGAAATGCATGATCAAGAACAAGATTTGCAAAAGTAGGGAGTAATTTTCCTTAAAAAATCGACGCTGGATGGTAGGGAATTTGATATATTATCTTTGAGTTTGCACATAAACCACTGTTTTCTTTTTCTATTCTACTTTGTAAAGGCTTGGATATGGAACAAACTTCATTCACCTATGAAACTCCTTTTCATACAATGAAAAAAAAAAAAAAAAGTAGCCAGGATCACATCTACCGTTCCAAACTAAGAATTGATAAAAAGAAATTACAGAGAAATTTCAAATTAACAATCACACTACTATTCCAATTCCTTATTATAACCATCGATCGTAATTTTAAAGGGAAGAATTGCACAATTCACCGTCACCCCCAAAAACCCATCCTTGCATGTACAATTCCACATACCCCGTCATTGAAAAGAAGGCATAAGTTAAGAAGAGAGAGAAGAAGAAATTAAGAAACCCAAGCAAAAGATGCACCCGAATTGACCGTACTTTCCTCACCCACTGCTGCCAATGCATTTAACATGGAAGAGTGAGAAAGTAATACACCAAGCATATACTTCTCCAGTTCACATACTTCTAGCCATCATTTCCTGGAATCTCCTGTATGACTCTTGCTTCTCCAACCTGAACTTTTCATGGCAGCTTGCAATGAACATATCTGCTAGACGATCAATCTCATTCACATCTCCGTTATCACCATTGGACCTTTCATTTCGCTTCTGCTCCAGCCAATGGAGGTATCCTGAAAGCTGAGACTCTGCGTTATCATCAAACTGGTCATGAGTCGTGATTATGGAGTTCCACGTGGAGTCATAGTACAAATGGCGTGTGGAGAAACCCTCAAGAGCTTGTTCGGGAATTGGCAACACATGAGAAGAGCACCAGTTATAGTGTAACCTGAATGATCCAAAGAATATCTTCCTATAATTCTTTTGCTTCCTTTTTGAGGCCCAGTTTGCAGGGTAAACCAAGTGTGTAGGTTGTAGTTCCTTGAGAATCTGAAAGAGAATGGACTTAGCTTTGGAGAGAGCCCTAGCAACACGACACACGTGAGAGTATATGAGGGCGTGAATGAGGGTTTTCATCTTCATGGAGCTTAAGGATGAAGATGGTGATGACTTTGTTGAGAAAAATTGAAGAGTAACCATTTTGTGTTACCTTCTTTTTTCTTCCAAGTGTTTGTGGTGGGGTTTCCGGGGCCTTGTTCAAATGGATTTATAAAGGACACTGATGACCAATTTGCCAACGCACTTCTAGGTTATTTAACTAAAGTAACATTTCCACTTTCTTCTTTTGTTGTTGTTTGCATATGAAAGAAACAACTGATAAGGACTTAAAATCTCTGAAGCGCTATACCTGAATTTCCATAGCACAAGGCCCGCTTATCTTGTTTGAAAATTTTGTTATTGGTAATTGCACCAGTAGGATGTATACATATGTAAATGTATATGTATTCAATGTTGCCAGTAATTGAGAGTGACAGAGCAATACAGGGCTGTTTCTTAATTAATCAATCTTGCATAGTAGTTGAATTTGCTGAATATTAGGCGACTGGAGAACGGCACATAAGGCTTAATCTTCGCGAAAATTACCACCCCGAGACATTATTATAAGCGTACCAGCTAAAAAGCTCTTGTAGTTACCTTTTTATTAATAGCTTTTAGTTACCTGTGTGTATGTGTATATCTCCATTGGAGTCTGACGACGTAGGTGCTATTTCTTTAACAAACCTTGATTCTGTTTTCACCAGGAGGCAGCCGGTCAGAAATCCTGATATCCCGGAAACTTCATCAAAGTTTTTTGTTAAAAATGAAGAAATAAACTACTCGATATTGAATTGAATAATCTTCCACTATGGAGTTATCCTTTTTATAATTTTTTTTATACGGACCAATTATATTTGCCTTCCATCCTTACGCCCCCATCAAAAGTTGGATTCTAATGAATGAAAGACACAACCTCTTTATCGTCAATCTTCAGTGGAATTGCTCTGTAAATTACTTATTTAGAATTTCTCAAAGCAGCGCGTTAATTAAAAAAATAACCCATGCTAGGTTTCCGATTGAGGTTACCCGTGGGCTTGTAAGGGTTCAATTGCTTTAAAGCTTGTCTCAAGTTGTAGCCAAAATTTTCTTTTCAAATGTCAAGTTCACGTGTAAAATTATTTCATTTGGAATC
Source organism: Erythroxylum carthagenense (assembly GCA_026413575.1). NCBI lineage: Eukaryota > Viridiplantae > Streptophyta > Magnoliopsida > Malpighiales > Erythroxylaceae > Erythroxylum > Erythroxylum carthagenense. Next base: position 58,630,826 of record JANZLD010000005.1, on the reverse strand, counting down.
ATAACCTTTAGTAGTTCTGCTCTGCACAACTTTAACTTACGATCACAACATTATTGATGCTCATTGCGTCAACCTCATGAATGCTACACAGCAAAGTCTAATTATCAACCAACTCCAGCCTCCCCAAACCCAAGTACAGAGTTTGAGTCCCGTATATCTCAGTGTTGGTAATAATAGAATAATTCAGTCGTTCTGCATTCATATGACCATTAATTGGTAGACTTATAAGAAGCATTAGACTAATTCAAGCGTTCTGCATTCATATGACCATTAATTGGTGGAATCATATGAAGCAATAACTTCTTAGATTAGATAGAGAGAAGCTTTATATTAACTAATTAAAAAAAGCATGCAAACCTCAAATTTAAATATTAAATATCTATAATTATGTATAACTCACTTCAGGATATGATTAAATGTCATTCTAGAATGCAATTTTATTCCACATTGTAAGAGTATATCTTGATTTGCTACTTTTGATTAAGGATACTGTTTAATATAATTTTAGGCCTAATCTGACTCCATAATTATATTATGTACCTAAATTATTTTCTTTCTAAATTTTAAGATCCTTTTATGTTCGTTGTCTATACAACAATTGTTTCAGCTGAAGCTGGGTTGGACTTTTTCAACAGCATAAACATGTTAATGAAGTTTCTTTTTAGGCTTTGGTGTGGATTATGATGGTGTATCCATCTATCTATATATTTTTTCTTTTTGCTTTTTGATACAAACTACTCAAGCCTGCGTAGACAGTCAATGACATCGTATGCAAAGCCAATTAGATATCAATTTCGATTTTATTTTTCTCTTTTAGGAGATCTCGTAGCACTAGTTAGATTATTTAAATTCAATTTAAGGTTGATGGTGAGAATCAAACATGGAAACTTATGCAGTTGAGATTTTAGAAACCATTCAATGTGAGAAATTACAGAAGACATGTGGAAAATTGAATATTTCGCAAGTCAATGACAGCTGACAATCATACACATCCAATGCAAGGGACTGTATGTCAGTTCCTGATGAGTTCTAAGCGGCTTCTTCTCTTAGAAGGAATAGACGGGTAGAAAGTCCAGGGGTGACAGGTTTCACAAGATTGAAATCAGAAGAAGTACAAGGCAAGATTGCGATATGTATCCCCTGACAATAGCAGGTGCCGAAAGAATCTAACTATAGAACAGAAATAAAGCAGAAGAAGTGGTAAACAGGGACAAAAATACCCCACACCAGCTTTTGTCCTGCGCTAAAAGATAGAAGTCCGTCTATCAAACTGTGGAGATTGGAAGACCGCACCTTTCCTTTAATATATTCCTTCAGAATCACTAGTCACAATCAGAAAAAGGACCATGTAATTCAATATAGCTAGGCAGTTTTGAATTACTTTTTTCTGCCCTGATTTTCGTTTCCTGGTAACTTGGTACCTATCATCTTATTCAAGCCACGAAATTTATGTCATGTCATCTTCTAATCCACTTGTAAACGCAAACAAATTGATTAACCAAACCATCGTCAAGTCCATTTATACACTATCTAGAAAAGGAATGCAAGAGAGAGGACAGGAAGGGCCTTTGCAGCAGAGGCCATATTCTCGGGGGGCAAAAATATCGCTGTATTTGGCGTCATATATCCAGGAAACAGCATAGTTAATTTCCCCATAATTGTCATGCAAATAACTATATCAAAACGTCCGGAAAATCTTTTTCGAGTTTTTAATTATAGAAGATTGCAAAACTGACAAGACAGTACTTATGTTCCTTCACAGGTGCCCCATTTCATTACACTTGAGTTATCTCTTTTAACTTTTACATATTCCTTGCTTTTTCCAAAGTAGTTGATTTATTCCAACCTGAGTTAGTGCTTAACCCACCACGGTCTACACTGAGAGGACGATTTGAGTTATTCCCGCCTCTCCTCCCATGTCTCCTGCACAAAATTTTGCTTTGGCCTTGCCACATTTTTAATTAAGCTACAAGAAAGAAGAAGAGTAAAGCTAAGGTTAACATTTGAAAAGACAGAACGATAAGATTAGCTAAATAACATTTATTTTCCTTGCATCTATTTGTAATATAGGACTTCTTGCTACAAAATGTGATGATATTGCTCAGATTCTTGTATTGGTTCCTATTTTCATTTAAAATTGGTTTACAATCTATAATGATAGAATTGCACAAGCAATTAATAAATGCAAAAAACATGAAAATAATTTTCAATAATTTTGTTAATATTTATGTCTTAAAAATAGAAAAAACAATGTAAAAATAATTCAAGTAAGAAATTTTGAATGAAGAATAAATACAATAGGCCAGAAGAAGAAATGAAGCAAGCTAGACTGCCATTTATGAAACTATAATTATAAAAATTAGAAAATCAGAAACTTATATTTCAAAGCACTCAAAATATTCCTAATGTTAGGGTTAATTATATTATAGTTATTTAGAATGAACTCAATTTATAAGAATAAATTTAATTAAAAATTTTATTGACCTTATGGATCTCATAAAGCCATGTATCGCTCATAAGTTCATTTGTTATAGCCCAAAACTAACGAAATTATGTCTCCGTTTGCTTTTCCGTCTATAAAGGTTCAATTGGAACATCAGCATTCATTTTGAAATTATGAATTGTTTAGGTCTAATATGTATTCAAACGTAAATGTTGATGTAAAATTACCCTCTCTCTTTTCTTTTTTTTTTTCCCTTTTGAAGGTATAACTTGTTATAAAGATAGAGAGAAAGGTTACGTCATAAATTATTTTTGAATAAGGAAAAGCTTCAAATTTTAAATTTAGAAATAATAATGAAAATAAAATTGAAGCTTTAATAATATAAAATTCATTAATAACTCTACTAGATTTTTCTATAAATGATGAATTTATACTGATAGTTAAATAAGAATATGAATTTGTATCAAAAAATAAATTAGTGTATTTAATGAATAAGATACACCCATAAAAGGTAGTATGGTCACTGTGCTTCTTCTTGAAATAACTACCTTCTTGAAATAACTACCAAACGTAGTTAAGTTGATTGGAACCCATATGAACAAAACGTTATGCATATATACATCTGTGTGTGTATTTACTTATTATTAATTCTTTCATCAAGTTTACATATAAAAAAGAAGATCTTTGCAGTAAAAAATGGTAACAAAAGTTCTTTAACTGGTGGAACTACAACAAGAATCCAAGTACGTGACTTTTTGTTTTTATATGCATATGAAATGATCTTGTTTGACATGATCTATGTAACTGTGTTTTATCTTGATTATTTTCTTACATTGGTATCAGAGTGAGATTGTGTTTGTTTGTCTTTTATGCATGTTAACATCAAGATATAAGAATCTGTGTTAAACTTTGGCTATTGATTATCTGTGAATAATTATATGAATCTGTCATCAAGTTTTGCACTATTATTAGAACTTGTCTTCTACGATTGTCTTTTTTTTCACGCATAAAAATTTTGTTTTGTTTTTTTCCCTCCTCTCATTACTTCTCTCTCTAAATATTATCCACGAAAGCATGACTTTGGGTGTTTTTATCAAATGACCAACGTCATTGTTACAAGATGCATCCAAAATTGATAATGTTTATATTGCATGCATTGGTAACATGTCGTGCATTTGGAAATTGCTTGTTGACATCTAAAAACGTATCTACAAAGTGTGGCTTTGGATTTTTTGGATTCAAAGTTTTTGTTTTGTTATAGTTTTTTACATTGTTTACCAAAACAAGAATCCAAATATAATGAGAGAAGAAAGAAGAAGTTAAAAAGAAAAAACTAGATCAGATATGTAGAGAAGAGGAGGAAGAAGACTTATCTTCTCCTTGAAAATTGCATAAGACAACATGTGCAAAGGAAGGAGAAAAGGCATATGTTCCTTTTACCAATAGATATAATATAACATTGGATAAGATAACATGTGCACACATATATATATATATAAGGATTGAAGGCTTAGGCCTTAATAACTACATTAAGGTTGGACTAGACCTTAATCTATATATTGATGTTTAGATTAAATGTAACATAAAGAATTAGAAATAAGTTTTCTAATTTACCCAAAATAATTAATTTTGTTAAATTAGTTTCAAATTGGAATAAAAACAAACTAATTTATTTAGTTAAGATAAACTTAGAAATAAGTTTATTTTCATTGAAGTAAAATTAGAAAGGGGTTTTCATTAGAAATTAGTTTCTAATTAAACCAAGATAAATTGATTAGTTCAATTATAATTTAAATTAGAAATAAGTTTTTAAATCTATTTGAATTATTCATATTTGAATATTAGAAATAATTTTCTAATTGATTAGAAATTAATAGCATAATTTTAATAGTCCAATAAATTGCTATAGAATTAAATTATTTCCATAATATGAGCATTAGTTCGTTGTGTTAGACAAAATAATTTGTTTATTTTGCGCATTCTTTTGATTCTCAATAATTTGTTTTTCAAGAAAATACCTATTATTAAGTGGATACCTAAGCTTATTCGATGTGAGACGTAAAAGAGACATATTGGCAGTATCGATGTAAAATTAGTCAACATGTGTTAAATGCCTAGAGATGGTCTAACACAACATGTTATTTTAGTTAATAACATGATGTAAGAACTATTCTTTGGAGGTTGTCGAGCTTATACAAATGTTGAAGTAAAGTACATGACTTTGCTTGCAAGATTACCTCAACCTTAAGGCAAATTATTACGAATGCTCTAGAATAATATGCCTAAGGAGAAGACTTATAGTTTGCTAATGATGACATTTATTAAAGAAATTTGTAGAAGGAAATTGATTAGGACTTTGTATCCTATAGGTCTTCCAATGGAAATAGTAAGAGCTATTGTAAATCGAGCTTCGCAAACTGTGTTACACGAACTCATGAACTCATTCCCGTATAGGGTTCGTTACCTATAGATCGTTCGTAGGTTGTAGCACAATTAATACAATATGTTGTTTTATAAGAAAAATGTCTTAACATTTATGCAATATGTTTATATGAATTTTATATAGGAATTCATCTAGAGTAAAGTGATTAGGATTCGATTGTTGTATGAATGATGATTGAACACATTTGTGAACTTTTGATTTCATAAGCAATTGTGATTAAATGATTTACTCTATGAACGATTAATGTGACATTAACGTGCATATATATTTCTTTCTTATTATAGAAACTTAGTGTTTCAATATGGTTAATGCTTCAAAGAATATTGTTGCTGAACTCAATAGGAGTGAGAAACTCAACGGTGACAATTATGAAATCTGGAATATAAAAATCTCATATGTACTGGAGGAACAAGAGGCTGCTGAACCATTAAACCTAATCGTGGAAGTTCATGAGGAGGGCAATACGGTCCAACATAAGAGGGACCATGAAGCATATGAATTATGGAAAAAGAAGAACTCTTTAGCTCACATCACATTGCTGAGTAGCATGGATAATGACATCATGCGTGAGTTCTGTAAATTCGAAACTGTAAAGGACATGTGGTCCGCATTGGCTGCTCGTTTTAAAGGTACTTTAGTGACCAAAGTGAGGTCACTTACAATTAAGTTTGATACTTATTAGAAGATAAGCCTAGATGATACAATGAAAAAGCATATAAGGAAAATGTACAATATGGTACGTGAGTTACGTGACATTGGTCATGAGCTTTCTGATGAACAATAAGAGCAAGATGTGATTCGTTCACTATCTCAAAGTTGGGAGCTTATGAACATGTACCTAAATCATAATGAAAACATCAAGTCCTTGGAAGATGCTACGAGGCATCTCCTCTTAGAGGAAGAGCGTCTTGAAGCCTCAAAGATGTCTTTTGAGGCATATACAGTTAGTTCTAGCTCACATGGAGCTATCAACAAGAAACACAAGCACCATAGTGGATATAAGTGGAAGAAGAATAAGAAATTCAACCATCATCCTCAAGAATCCAAGAAGGCAAAATGGAACCAATGTGAAAAGGGAAAACATCCCTTAAAAAAAAAAAGAATATGAAACGTGTGAATTGCTATAATTGTGGTAATAAGGGTCACTTTGTTCGAGATTGTACTGAGCCTAAGAAGGTATAACTTTATAGGACAAACATTTGTTTTGTGAATGTTTCTTGTTCTATTTTTCTAACTGAATCACATCCTTTGTGGATTGCAGACTTAGGAGCAACCAACCATGTAGCGAAGGATAGAGATGCCTTCGTTGAGTTTTGTAAACTCCCACATGGTAATCAATGGCTTTATGTAGGTGACAATTCTAGATTTGTTGCACAAGGAACTAGAAAATATAAATTGGACATGCGTGGAGGACGACCTTTTATCCTACATGAAGTATTATTTGATCCACAGATTCATAGGAATCTTTTATTTGTGTTGATGCTGGCTAGACTTGGTTTCAATATAAATTTCCATAGTGGTGGAATGGATTTGTATCTTGGATCTATTTATTATGGTTATGGTTTTTCATGTGATGGTTTTATAGTATTGGATGTGTTAAAGGAAAATAATAATATTAGTTATTCATTATTTACATCTAGTAATTCCAATAAAGATGCAACTTTGTGGCATGCTAGACTATGTCATATTAGTCAAAATCAAATCAGTCATGCATGTGAGCATTGTTTAACTGGTAAAATGGCAAGAAAGCCATTTGGAAAGTGAACACAATCTTTATATCTATTGTAATTAATTCATTCTGAGATCTGTGGTCCAATGAAAGTAAGGGCTAGATGTAGGGCAATTTATTTTATCACTGATAACTTGCATTTTGTCATGTTAATTCTTTATGTTTTATGTTCTTTTGGTAGACTTTTGTGATGCTTTACTTGTGTTTCCACGGTAATTTGTGTCTTTGTATGTTCTAGGTGACGAAATATAAAGTGACAAAATTTGGAGCGAAATTGGCTAATCTAGAAACTGAAGATTTCAACATGACCATGTTGAAGGCAACACAATGCTGTGCGGACAGATTACTGCATGGAAATTTTAACTTTATTATCTTGAGATTTGGGCCTCAATAACACATTGAAGAAATCAAAGCCTGAAGTTTTGCTTGGACATATAGATGGGCCCCATTTTAATCATCAAGCATTAAAGGAGGGGGCCCACGTTGTTTAATGAAGAGAGGAGAAGCCTAGAGAAATGGAGACTAAGGGAGTTCACGGCAACTTGGAATAAAAATAGAGAATGAGTGGGCTGGAGAATTAAAAACAAGGGAGGGCCCACATCATTAAAGAAGGCACAAAAAACTAGGACCAAAAGAAGGGGGGACTACGGCAACTTGGAGGAAGCGAGAAAATATATCAAAGAAAAGTCATAGATTGCGGCGGTAGAGTCTGGGGAGCTGGAGAAAGATAGATTGCGGCACTGTGAACAAAGAAAAGGTTAATCTTCGACATTAGAGGGGCTCATTATTCTGGAAGATAAATAGCGT
>JANZLD010000005.1:58372835-58384720 GCA_026413575.1 Erythroxylum carthagenense | reverse complement strand
GGTCTTTCTACGGTCGGTTTTGGGTCCGCTATGCTTTATGGGTCCGAATGTTGGGCCTCGGAGACGGGGTCCAACAGAAATACTTTGGAAGGAAGAGAACTAAAGTTAATGCATTATAATTCCTATTTTAGACCATATACTTGGTTATTATAATGGCTCCTATGACTTTGTTCTACCATTTGAGGTGTCATCCACTAAAGAGAGATGGAAAATAATAATATGAAGCAATTTGCTAGTTTCATATTTATGTGTAATGGAAGAACAAAGCAGTGCTTCATGTATAAGGTTTTTAGACTTTCCAACAAGAAGGAAAGTTGTAGAGAAGATCATATCAAGGATAAATTATTATTTGACTTTGAAGTGAAGTTGTTGTATGTACTTATAATGTTACCTTAGGGGGAAAGATGTTAATATTGCTTGACATCAATGTCTAACACTACATCAAATACATGCAATTCGCGACTTTTTAAAAGAAAAACGTCACGAATTGTTCAGTCTTTTCGTGACGTTTAGAAAACGTCATAAAAAGAGCCAATTTTTTGTGACGTTTTTATAAAACATCACAGATTTGTTATATTTTTTTCAAAATTCTTTTAAAAAACCGTCGCAAAATAAAATCCACGACGTTTTGTTAAAGAAAACGTCGCGGTTTGTTCAATTAATAGTTACAAGTATTCATTTCCCACCATTTTGCTAGTTCCTTCTTCTGTCACGTTTCTTCTTCTTCTCTGCCTTTCGGTCCCTAACAAATAACCCCCTCCACTCTTTTCTATTCCTCTCATCTCTCTCTATCTCTCTCTAAGAAACCCGAAGCACAGCTTTGCCTAATCACATCGGTAAGTTCCATTTCAGTTTTGTATAGGTTTTCATCGATTTTCCCTTTGTTTAATTTGTTTTAAAAGTTTTTGTAGCTGATCTGCGGTTTGACTTGCAGGATTCACGATGAAAGGAGGTAAATCAAAGTCCGATACCAAGAACGTTGAGTTTCGTTTTTTCTTTTTTGGCGCTTTTTTAATTTTTGTTCTGGAATTACGTTTCGTTGAGTTCCTTGCAGATCTTAGATCTAGAAATTTTCAGACTCGGAATGGGCAAATTGATGAGTTTGTGGAATGGGAAAATTCAGAAGCACAGTGCCTCTCAACAGTTGGTATACACTTTTGATTAATTCATCAACTAGGAAGTTCCAATATCTTAAAAATCGCTTATCGTCTCTGTTTTCTTCGGAACATAAATATATGTTTTTTTTGTTATGTGTTTGGAGCTAGTTTTGTCAATCACTAATAATGAGAGACGATGGTGTTTGGGTTTATTGTTTTAAAGACGATGAAGCTTCTCGAAGGAATGATAACGGTAGAGGCTAACTGTTGGTTTGTTCTTTCAGCGTATCAGAAACACCACCCTCCTCACCTGGATGATGAGGTTTGGAGATTGGAAAAGATAGCAAAAGATGGTCCAAATCACACACGCTTATGGTGTCTAGAACTAGTGTCATATGGTGGTCTTTAACAATCCCATGAATGTTGCATTGTCATTTAAGTTCTCCTCTTTGGTACTGTAAGTTTTCTATGAACGGTTAAGTTTGATATGCTATGTTCAGTGATTGAAAATAATAATATAATGTTATGGGCTGTTTAGTTGTGGAAGAAGGGAACAATTTTTATCAAGTAGAATGGAAATGATTTACAAACTTAGGTTCAGGACACCCATAGGCTTAACTTGTCTACTTTACAAATCTGTAATTGGATATGAATATTCTTAAAAAGCATAGGTTCAAAGAGATATTCTCTATTTGTACCAGATTGGAATATTGCTTTTTCCTTCCTTGTTTTGCAGTAGTAGAATGGGCAGCATCTCCAGCAGTCACTACCTGGATTATAGAGAATGTAGACCGAATTCAACTCCCTCCAAGTGATTGCAGCTCGGAAAAAACAATGGGAAGTGAATCAGACTCCACTGGAGAGAATCATGTCAGGAGTGGTAAAAGGTTTAGCTTGTTTACGTGGTAACAATTAGGAATAATTTGGTTTAGATCATACGAAATTGGAAGGCATTGTATATGGAAATCAGACACAAAGAAGTAGTAGTCAAATTTTCATACAACACTAACCTTTAAGTTTGTTGTAAATGCTTGTTTTTTGAATCGACCATTGTAATGCGAAGCTTAAGTGTACTTTATGACATCCAAGATAACAAGGTAGAATTTGGGAATGGTGGTTGTGGAAATTGACAACGTTTTCTTAGCTGTAATGACTGCATTCTTATACAATTCTTATTATGGAATAAGGAATCAAAATGGATGCTTGTTTGGATGTTTATTCCTAGTTAGCATAATTGTTTCAAAGTTAACTGTTTGGATGTTGTAACCTTCTTGTTTCAACATTTTGTTTGTCTTGCTGCAATTACCATAACCTTCTATCTCTGTAATCCAACAAATTTTAAGTACTAGTTTAGTTATAAAAAAGCAAAGCCTCACCCTACTTTATGAAGTTGGAATTTAATTTTGGTATAGATTTTGATATGCTAAAAAAATTGAAGAATTATTAAATAAATAAAATTCATAAATAATATTGAATAGTTATTAATATGATTTTTGAAAAAAATGAAAAAAAAATAAAAAATAATACAAATAATAATAAAAACGTCGCGGAAGACATTCCGCGATGTTTCTAAAAACGTCGCAGAATGTCTTCTGCGACATTCCTAAAACAATGTTATGGATTCATTCACATTCCGTGACGTTTTAAAAACGTCGTAGAATGAAAAAAAACGTCGTGGATTGTCTAACTTTTTTGTGACGTTTTACAAAACGTCGCGGAATGTCAGCACATTTTGCGACTTTTTTTGTGATTTTTTTTAAACATCGCAAATACTCTTCTGTGACGTTTTTAGGACTTTAAAACGTAACAAAAGGGCTTGTTTTCTTACAGTGTAACGACTAAGTAGGAGAAGGAAAATTAAAGTGTCTTTCAATATTACGGTTTTTATTTTAAATATTATTAAATAATAAACTGATCACCTTCAAAAAACAAATAATAAACTGATTACATAAAAAAGAACATATGACAACCACAACTACATCAGATATATTAACGGAGACCCTAACATTAAGCTACTTTTATAACAAAATGAAAATTGGAATATTTTAGTGTTACTTTTTAAAATTTAAACTACTATTATAAAATTGAGTAAAATTTAAGAATTTTTATAATTAACTCTTATAAAACTGTACTTTCCATTTTTTTTAATGGAACCTTTATATAAATAGAGGAAAATGTTTTGATATCTAATCCAATGCTTTTTTTATATGCCTTAAGCAATTGAGAAAAGTATGTTTAACTTAGTTCACCATCAATTTAAAAATAAAATCTACTTTAGTGATGGTACAAGAAGTAATATTGCAACATCTTTGCAAAGAAAATGTTGATACATGTATCTTATCCGTTGCCCTTTGATTTGGTATCTGTAGGGTTAACAGCCAGTGTCGCACATAGGGATGGCAACGGCGTGGGTATGGGGTGGGTATGCCATCCCCGTACCCCCCCCATGAACTCGCCCCCACCTCCATACCCGCCTCCATCTCCGCCGGAAATTTTTTGGCACCACTCATACCCGTATCCGTTGGGGGTTTGACCCCCCATCGGGTACTCGTTTACCCGCCTCTTTTTTTTTTAAAGATAAGCTTATTTAATATGAAAAGACTATTTATTTTTCTTTTAAATTTTCATGCTACATTCATACATATATACTGAATTTAAATAAGCTTATCTTTATTTAATTGCTGAGTTTGTATGTATATATATATAATGGCAAAATTATAATTACTATATAACGGGTAAACGAGTAAACGGGTATGGGGGGTGATATCCCCATACCCGCCCCGATACTCGACGGATATTTTTGCTAACCTCCCATATCCACCCCACGGGTAAAAATTTGCTCCCCATATTCGCCCTCATTTGGGTAATTTTATCAGATACCCATCGGGTTCGAGTACAATTGCCATCCCTAGTCGCACACCCATTTTCATCAAATAACCTGGTTGGTCCTTCTATTTAAACTATTGACGCCATTAATTATTAAGGGCCATTTGATGAAAGAAGACGAAGTACCCTTCCCTACCTTCTTCCGTCAAAACCCCTTTTTCTGTAGCCAGGACTTACCCTTCCTGCAATTCCATCAGCTTCAATCGAATATTCGGCTAAGCTGCCAACTCATTGTGTGGCTGATTCTCCATAGCTGTCTGAAACAGATGCAAAGTCGAAAGAAATCCTAAAGAGCCAAGGTAAATGGACTTAAATATTCATTTTTATGCTTTTTGTAAAAGCTTCAACCCTTTCACTGTATAGATCGTATCTCGACAACTTGGTCATGACCCATTTGCAGAAACTGAGGAAATCATCTATTCTCAATAGGTTTTCTTCATTTCTGGTTAATAGCCGTAAGACCCCCTTGTTATCAGTCAAGTCGTCATTCTACACTGGGAAGAAGCTTAGATTCTTATGTACGGAAGTAATAAATCAAACTGTGGCTTATGTTCTGGATAGGAATTCGATCGTTAATGGAGAAAGGACTCGTCGAATCCCAGTCGCCACTAGAAGAGAAGCTCAAGCTGCATTGCTAGATTACTTGCATTGCACTAGATGCTTACAATTCATAGATGCGGAGAATATGAGTAAAAATGCACCTCATTTCCTTGAAAAGCTTTTAGAAAATGTTGATACTGAAGTAGATGTTGGGAACTCTGTTACCCGCTTCCTTCGGTATCATCCCATTAACGAATTTGAACCTTTTTTCGAGAGTTTGGGTTTAAAGCCTTGCGAATATAATCTCCTTCTTTCGCGTGATTTGATGTTTCTGAGTGATGACGATTTGCTGCTGCATAATTTTCATGTTTTGTATAACTATGGAATTCCAAGAGATCGTATAGGAAAGATATTCAAGAAAGCTATGGAAATTTTCCGGTATGATCATGGGGAACTGGAATTGAAGCTTCAGGCTTATGAAGAATTAGGGTTAACCCAGTCTTTTGTTGCAGAGCTGGTGGTCTGCAGTCCTTATCTTTTAGTTGGTGGAGTTAATGCAGATTTTATCAAGGTGATGGAAATATTGAGGGAAGGAGGAATCACATTCAGCTGGATGGTGGAGCATTTGGATAATAAGATCTTTTATAACTGGAGCCAGTTGCTTACACTTCTAAACTTATTTGAAAGTACAGGGTTTAGTAGGAGGCAGTTAGGGGTACTCATAAACCAGCACCCAGGTATGCTTTGGGAAGCTTCAGGCAACAGAGCACTTATCTTAATCAGTTTCCTACTTAAATTTGGATCCACAATGAACTGGATATGTTCCTTGTTTCCCCAGATTCCACAGATGCCAATTGCGGAATTCGTTTTGAACATGAGGCATTGCTTTTTGTTTTTGAATGAGATTGAGATGGAGGCGAATGACATTGGAAAGATTATTTGCTCACATCCGTTATTGCTAGGTTCTTGCAGATTGAAGAAAAGTAACACCGTACTTAATAATGTTAATGTTGGTAAGATGCGACTTTGTGGAATCATCAAGGAGAACCCACCAGAACTTAAAAAGTGGGTGATTGGATCAAAAGTTGAACGGTTACCACGCTCTGGAATGGTATTAAGATCAAAAATGCTGAAGACTAAATTCTTGTTAGGTTTGGGATTTAAAGAGAAGTCAGAGAAAATGGAGAAAGCATTCAGGTTGTTCAGAGGCAAGGGGACAGAGCTGCAAGAGAGATTTGACTGTTTAGTGAAAGCTGGTTTGGACAGGAAAGATGTATGTGAGTTGGTCAAAACGTGTCCTCAAATTCTTAACCAAAGTAAAGATGTTCTCCAAATGAAGATAGACTTTCTTGTAAATGTTCTAGGTTACCCCATATCGACTTTAGTTGAATTCCCATCATATCTTAGCTATACGGTAGAAAGAGTCAAGCTCCGTGTTGCAATGTATAATTGGCTCAGGGATCAAGGAACAAAATATTCCATGGCCTTGAGTAGTGTGGTTGCATGCTCAGATAAATTGTTTTTAAGGAAGTTCGTAAAGCCTCATCCAAGAGGCTTTGAAGTTTGGCAGAATATGAAACGAAATGGTCATTCGGAGTAAATTATTTGTTGCACGTAAGAGAATAATAACTGTGTGATTCAAAGGGTTAGGAAATCTGGTCCTCTTGGGAAATCACCGAGGTGAATTCTCTTTTTATTTGTATAATCTAAGCCAGTAGTTACTACATTGAGTTGACACGGGACACGATGATGAATATGAGGCCGAAAAAATATTCAGGAAAAATATCTAAAGCCTTTTAAATGTTAAAATATCTAAATTCTTTTAAATGTTAAAACATCCATTAAAGTTTTTTTAAATGTGTTTCATGCACTGAACAACTCTTAAAAGAGACGTTAGAAACAACTTGAACAAATATTCATCATGTCTAATTTTTTTTTGGAAATAATTTTCTCATAAATCATAAAGATAGATGCAAAATCAATATCATTCTCATATATAATTCTTTAACATGCTAAAAGCATAGTAATTAGATGCAAAATCAGTGTCGTTCTCATCCGCCTCTAGCCATTTCACACTCACAACAAATTCAAGAACTACTTTATCCACGAAGAATGGACACTCTTTTTATGTTAGCATACAAATTTTCCTATCTCAGAACATTCAAAATAATTTTTATATGCTCAATATGTCCATCTTTTACTATAAATTACAATATCATCAAAAAATAATTAAAAATTCTTTATTAAAAGCATGCAAAATATTGTTTATTAATGTCATGAAATCACTAGGTATATTAGTTAGTCCAAAAGGAATCACTAATTACGCATATATATTATATTTTATTTTAAAAATTGTTTTACACTCATTAGCTTCTTTGATCCTAATTTGATAATATCTACTTTTCATATCTATTTTTGGAAAGATAGATTTGAAAAGATACGTGATCAATATAACTCATCTAGTATGTAATCTAATCGAAGGATGAGATATTGATACGTTACTATTATTTTATTTATAGCTCAACATTCTAACCCACATCCTCCATGACTCATTCTTCTAAGAAACAAGACAGACTTGAATAACACTTGCATTTTTGCTCTCTCTATTATGCTTTTTGACAAAAACTCCTCGACGTACTTTTAAAGCTCCTTAGTCTCCTCCGAATTACTTTTATAGGTTGGTTGATTAAGAATGGTATGACTGGGTATAAAATTAATTTGATGTTATATCCCACTTATTAGTAGTAAATTCTTAGGAACATCATCAAAGAATACATCTTAGAATTCTTGCAACAAAGAAATAGAAATACTAGGCAAGGACATATCAAGATTGTTAGTATAAGAACAAATCTCTTTGTATAAAAATGCAATTATAAGTTAGAATGGAAAGTTCTTTTGATCTCTCTCTTTTGAATAAAAACTCACTTATTTTTTTACGTTTCTCTCAACACTTTCTTTTTATTTTTCCTTATTTTTCCCCTCCTTTTCATTTTTCACAATCAATTTTTCATTGTCGCTTCCTTTTATTTTCTCTTTGATCTCTTTTCATTATTTTTATCTCACTCTCTTCTTAACTTGAGCTAATCCATGTACTCTTATTTAGGTTTTATTGGTTACTTGGATTTCAAGCATGCCAAGGAGGAATTCTCCAAGAATTTGTACTTGAATTCTTATTTATGACATAGGTGGGCTTAAAAAAACTTAGAAAATAAAATTCTAAGCTACGAAAATGTTAAAGGGTGTTGAAATAAGATTTAAACTAAAGAGATAATTTGGTTTAGGCGAAAGAAAAATACAAATTGCAATTTTTTTTTGAGATAATGATAAGGATGAGTATATAATGCAAAGAAATTTTGAAATAACAGCAAGGTGTTTTCGTTGGAGTAGTTTGATCATATGCCTATATGTTATGTGTTCCCTTTATGTTGTAATGATGATGAGTTTATACAACTCTCTCATCTTCAATCGGCTTAGGTAGTTTTGCTCAACTTTCACCCTACTTCCCATCAGACCACATTCTAACTAACTACCTACTATATACTATTATCCTAACTTTAACAACCTCCAGTGGTTTTCTTGTAACTCCTCAACTTTCAACCCACTTCTCGTTTTGACCACGTTTTAGCTAAATGCCTCTATATACTACTATTTAAAGCATATGTCAATTATGTATCAACTATTAGGACTTCTTGAATCTTATACTTCTTAATTGATTCCTATTTTCATGAATGCTTTGGCTAAATGACTTCCAAGACTTCTAGTATTTGGGACTTTTCACTTTTGAGCCAAATGGGCTAAATTCTTTTTAAGCTATCAATATGTATCAATGGTATAAGAGTAACAGATTTATTATTCACGAAAAAAGAATATTTATTTTTGTAAACTAATCTTTTTATGGCCTTTATATCAAAATCCTAAGGTTTCCCTAAAAGAATAGAATCACCATGTATATGCAACACATCTCACAACTCCTTATTGTAATATCTTCCAATTAAGAATGAAGCCAGCACGTGTTTTGTGACTCTTACCTCACCACAATCATTTAGCCAGTGAAGCTTATATGGACTAATATTTTTCATGGTAGGTAAGTTTAACTTTCCAACCAAGGTAGTCTTAGCTACCTTTTTGTAATTAACCCATTAATAATCACAGTACATAAATTATTATTGATATGACCAATCATATGAAAAATGTGATGTCATTGCTCACTAACATCATCTTCTTTGATTTGAAACTTTAGAGAATGCCTAATAACATTTGCCTTCCCCTCCACCAGATACTCAATACAATCATCATCATCATCATAATCTTCTAATAATAGTATAGAATACTTATCACTTTCTCCTTCGATATTAATCTCTTTATAATCTCTTGTGATCATTGCCCTTTTCTTAGGATATGTGAAGCTATGTTTCTTATTTCTAAATAATGAAAGAATTTAGTACCACAAGTATGAGTCTAGATTTAAGATTTACCTTTTACTTTGCTGGCCATTTTCCCTCCTTCTTTAGGTGGTTCAACTTGGGTTTTAAGAGCAACCTTGTCGTTAATTTTCTAACTTAATTTCCTTAAAGATTAATGTAAATGAAAAAGGAACATATTCTATCAATTATTTAACTTGATTTACTTAATGTTTTATATCTTTTGAAGTAACTGTGCAAATTAGACCTTGGGACGATATTGTTCACGAATTAGAGGACATTTTAAGAAAAAATATGAAAAATTCCACAATTCTTAGAGAAACATAGTCTTACACACACCCTTGTGCCAGTCTATGCCCTAAAAAGATTAAGCTTAGTAAGTGATATGGTCTAAGCCACAGTTATGTAAAAGATTGTGTGCAAGTTAGAGGAAAAACAAGAAGATCCACGTTTAACCATGCTAGAGGCCATGGTAGTTTTAAGGAAATAAGAAGATTCATAACTTGAAGATACATTCATGTTAGAGATTGTGTGTACACCCAAAGAAAATGCTAAGGCCTATGGTTTATATCACGATTGTGCCTCAAATCATGTCTTAGGTAAAATAAAATATATTTAAGAACAAAAACCCTAATTTTTATGAGAATTTAATCATATTTTGGAGAAAGCATATTTTAGGAAAAAAATTTCTCTCAAAAAGCTAGGTTAGCCATCAAAAGGCTTCTCCAACTTAAAAATGATTGATTTATGCCTTTTTACCAAAAATTTGAGATTTAGACATCAACTCAAAAAATCAAATTGTCAGTGAAAAGTGGGAGTTCAGTTAGATTTATTTCTATCTTAAATTCTAAATTTTATCATTTAATTTTATTATTTTAAACATGTTTGTAGCTACAAATCTTTTATATGTTTAGATAGAAAAGACACTAGTTGATGGTGAAACATTTCATAGGATTTCACAAAGCATAATGCATTCAAAGGCACGTTAGCAATGGTAGCGATACAAGTCAACTAATAAGTGGGAATATGATTGTAGTTGAAAATAGCTCAATGTTAATGTTAAAGAAATCTTGTTGGTCTGGAGAATATATCCAATCTAGATTAATTAAATTATAAAGTTAAAAGTACTATTAAGGTAACTATTCGCCTAAATATAACAATTTAATTGTATTTTCTTTTGATTAATTATCTTATCATTTATTTTGTTAGTTATTATCTAAGTTTAGATTTAGAATTATTTTATATGTCATTCTCTAAAAACCCTTAAATCATCTTTATATTTGATGATGTTATACTAGTTATATTGTTACGCTTTCTAATTCATATTGCTTCTTTATGAAATTCAACTTGTACTTACCATTATATTGCTTACTAATGATAGGTGCTCTTACCTAATTAGTGAGTTATAGATTTGTAAGAGGAAATATTTTAGTTGCATTGGAAAGTAAAAGTACATATCATCATAACACTCACCAAACTTGAACCAAAATTCTATTACAAATGGTTCATGTTTCCTTTTAGTTGCCCTTTAACTTTTATGACCATATAATTCATATCTTTTAACTCTATATAATGTTATAATTCTACTACAACACACAATTCAAACCATTCTAAATATGGTGGATTTTTTTTATCATCATTCGCATTCGCTTGAATTATGAAAATCTCTATCTGCTTATGGTATTCTTTAAAATTCTTTGACCTTTGAGTTAGGCATTTTAATTTAAGCATTAAATCCCTATATTAATGATTAGGACTAAAGTGCCTCCTCATGATCACCTTCATATCCTCTAAGTTGTTAATATGCCTCTTATGGTTCCTTTGCTTATTTAACACAAGTCGATCCTACCAATTAAGAGCATAGTTAGTATACTCAATAATAACAAATGTTACCCTCTTCTCTTCTATTTAATGATAGTAATTGAAACTCAACTCCATCTTCTTTTGCTTCTCTAAGTAGGCCCCAAGTTCATTTCTCCCTTGAAATGAAAGAATCCTCATTTTAATGTTTTTAAGGTTGTCATCTTGTCTAAGCTCCCTTGTATGACCTTTATCTTGCCATTTACCTTGATATATAATCATGCCTAAATTATTTTTTAATGATTAGTATTTATCATGCAAGACATCTCCCTCTTTCTTCTTCATAGAGATTTTATCTTATAAAAATCACCTTTGCTGTCCATGTGCGTTAGGAAGTTATGGTGATTATCTTGTTTTCAAATTATCTAAGGAAGTAGCTTGTAACTAAAACTAATATCTAATCTTACCAAACATCATATTTATATGTTCAAACTGTTGTTACCTAGCTTGAATGACAAACCCTATCTTGAAATGACTAGATAGCCTACCTGGCACCCCACAGTGGCCCTCCAGTTGATATCTGATCCAACTGAAAAGTTCCCGTAGAGTTAAGCCTATTGCCCTTTTTACCAAAAATCCTTAACTTAATATTAAAAAATATAAGCAGTGGACTTTTGTTAAAATCATTTTTATTAAAAATTTTGACAACACAATGACTGTATTTTGACTTACCCAAAATTTTCAAAAGCACTATAAAAGTGCAAAACACTTCTATATTCATCTCAAAATCCCCACTACAAATTTTGGACTTTAAATTCATTCACAAGCAACCTAAACAATCACTTAAATAATCTTAAAAATAAACTTAGACATATTTGTACATTTAACTTTAAAACATTCATATATATGCATTCTTTACACAAAAATAGTAAAACATATTCATAAAGATGCAAATATTCTAAGAAATATTTATAAGGCAAATATGCCTACATAGCAACACATTACGAAGTTGACTAGACGTGACGTGGAGTCCCTACTACTAAAGCCCCTGATCGTGCACCTGGTGTCGGAACCCGACCCAGAGACCGGACCCCAACTGCTGGATCCCGTTCGCGGAACCCAACTCTCTTGCTTAAAATCG
>JANZLD010000005.1:58357374-58372735 GCA_026413575.1 Erythroxylum carthagenense | reverse complement strand
ATTTCCTTTCAATATCAAGAATTCTTAACTTCTTTACTCATGAATAATCATTCAAAAATCTTTATTTAATAATCCTAACTTACCAAAAAGATTTGGGGTCCAATACTTGGAAGGTTTCATTTAAAAATAGAAAAGAGAGTGTGAGCTAAACGAGCTCAATAAGTGCTAGAATTTCTATTCAAATCATATTTAACTATTTAAACCTCCCTAAAACAAATTCGTCTCAAATTTCATAATTCAATATTTAATATAAAACATATATGCTTCCTAAAATCAAGTTTGTCAATTCGTTTTTCAAATTAATAGTGGCGGCATTAAAAATGTCATTAATTTCTTACATGACATAGCCTATCACTAACTTCATTACCTGGTGGTACCCTAAAACATAAAGTTATGGAGTTGGTTCTGTATCGCTTACCCACTATTGGTTAATCACTAGTGACGGACCTAGTTCTACATTGCTTACTCACACTAAGATAACCATCATACATCAATAGTTATGGTCAACCACTAATTACAAAGCTGGTTCTACATCGCTTATCCATACTAGGTTAACCACTATATACCAGTAGTTACGGAGCTGGTTCAACATTGCTTACCCGCAACTAGTCAACCACTAGTTACGAAGCTAGTTTTGTATCACTTACTTATACTAGGTTAACAATTATATACTGGTATATTAATATATATATAACCTATTGGTATACTATAGGTTAAAAACCATTTCCTTTTTATCAACCAATAGCATCATCTCAATTTAAACTTAAATCATATAAGATTTAACTTTCAAACTTCAATTCATATATTACTAAAAATATAGAATTGTACTGGCAATATTCACTTATAATGCATCATTCATCTAAAACTCATAATCCATATTCACTTTACGATAAAATAGAAATCATTTTCATAAAATAAATGTAAAATGCACTCGCAGTTAAGCAACTTTATCGCCAAGCACACTCACGCGTTCTGTCCCTTTCCTTTACCTAAACAAGCGCATTTTGTTTAGGCATTTATTACCAAATTTAGAAATAAGATGTTCACATTATAAATTTGGTTTAACCGAATTCGAGATTAGTATTTAGTCACGTAACACGTACACTAATCGTATTTCATTTACTACCAAAATCTACCCTATTGTTCTCCGTTTCGAATTCTAACTTCAAAAGTCACTTAAAATCATATTTTTACCCATTCTAACTTATCAATTCTTCAAAATACTATCTCACTTAATTTAATTCACCATATCATGATGATGAATGATGAATCACGAATATGGTCGATGTCCAGAAGCTATACCTCCAATTGTTCCTTACTTTTCACATAGAAAACGTTCAAATTAGGCTTTTAAGGTCTTCTATACATTCGTTTCCCTATGTCTTTAGTTTTTATATCATCAAACTCAGACCATTTGAAGCTCTAATTCAAAAAATGCACCAAACATCACAAGTTGCTCTAACATAGGGCAACATCAAATCACCATTTTTAATCTCAAATTCAAATATGATTAAACCAGAACTAGGTCAGGGTCTCTCCTAGGAAGTTTTAGTAATATGTCTTAGGTTTCAAATCCAATTAGAATCACCCAATTTGGAGGTCTGTAGATCAAGTTATAGTCAAAACAAGATGTTCGGTTCAAGTGATCCAAGAACCAAATACAAACATTCACTAAACATAATTCTTTCTCTTGTCATATTCATCCCTTAAATGCTTCCAAACTTATTATCTACTCTATGGAAAGTGAAAAATCATCATTTATCTTACATAAATCTATCCCACTAAAAAGCCTCAAAACCAAAAAGTTAGGTTAGGAAACTTACCACTTTCTTTCGATCTTTTGGACAATTGAAGAACACTTCGTCTTGATCAAGCTCTCTTCAATTCATGCTACAAAAACAATCAAAAATCAGTTGCACCCTCCTTCTTCTCTTCTTGGACAAAACTTTACTCTTTCTTCTCTTCTTTTTCTTCTTTTGTTTCACTCTCACGTAGATGTTGAAAGAATGAAGCAAAATGTAGTTTTGCTTTTGATACTCATTTAATGGATTACACATCACCTTCTTATTTGTCATCACTAATGACTCATCAAACATATGTCATCATCTCATTAGTCATCTCTAATGACTCATCAATCCACTAACATCATATCAAAAGACCAAATTGCCCTTAATTAGTACAAAAGACCAAATTGCTCTTTAATGTATTTAATTGACTAACTAACCGAAGTAAATCCCGAAAACATTCAATAACTATCTTATTTTCAAATTGACCATGAAATAATCTAATTAGGGTGAATTCCTATTAATTGGATGCTTAAAAAATTTTCCGAATTGGTTTAAAATCATTAATAACCATTACTTTCCAAAAAAAGGCATTTTAGTTCTAAACTTTTGAAACTCCCAAAATCCATCCTATAATACTTATTTTTGATCCGTTTTAGTATCATTAAACTCTAATACTTATTTTTGATATTTTTCATTATTTCGAGGTTGAGTCCTCCAAAAATTTACTAGTCATCCAAAAATACTATTCACTAAACATGAACATTTTTATTTAATGAAAGGAAAGTTTTGGGGTTTTACATTCAAGTATGAATTTATCATCTTTCCTTCCTCCTTCAACTCCATCATGATCAAACATAAATTTACCTACAAAATAAAAAACACAACAATCACACAACACTCCTTCGTGTGCTCCTATCGATTAATCTCACTCAATCCACTCATGTTTCACCTAATGTTTTTCACTTTTCTTTACTTGTTGCCTACACACTTTTACTTTTGCTACTTGTTTTCCCTTTTTATTCGTTATTGGATTAAAAAACAAATCAAAGAATAAAATAGGAACATTCAATCAATCTCAAATCTTGATAGAGGCAAGGAAAAGTAATAAGCAAACAAAGAAGACAAAATAAAAAAAAATCAAAAGATCATAAATCATAAATCGTTAGAAAGTATAGAGTCAAATCATATTTGTGCTTAGACAATGATCCTGAATTTCAATTGAGAAATATTTTCAGTAAAGATTTTTAGTTGTTACAAGTGTGAATCAAATCTTTTTAAAAACATAATATGGAAGTATAAAACCCAGAAATACTTTTTTTTTAACAAAGATTAATCAGTTGTTGAATGATTGTTTTTATAAATGGGATCAAATCATTCCAAAACATATTAGAATATTTATAATTTCTTTAAGAATTAGGAAACAATAAGGATGGTGAATACCAAGAGAATTAGAACCTAAGGTATAGCTATGAACATTTGGACTTAGTGGTAGACCACTAAGTTGATTATATTAGCATTGTTGAATATATTAGCATTGTATTTTGTGTTATTATATGTTGATCATATTTAAATAAGAATTATAAATGTAATATACCATTTTTTAAAAATCTATTTGTGGTTTGAATTGTTATATGTGGTCCTTATTTTTTCTTTTAGGTTATATTATTATTATTGTCAAAATAGACATCCATGTGCAACTTCTTATTTTATGTGTATAAGTTATTTAAAATGTAATTGAGTAAATTTTATTTGATAATGAACAAAACATTGTATGCTTTGGCTGAAAGATAACTAACTTTTAAATGGCTATAACATATTTTAGATTAACATACAACATAAGAAATGATTTAACTAGGAAATGGCTACACTTTATATTGAATGTTGAAGGTCAGTGGTGGCCTCATTGAATTGTAAACTAAAATTTTCTTTTACTGTAGCTTATTATTTTCACTTTTAAGAAATTTACATATATAAGTCCTTAGCAAAATTAAGTCAATAAATCAAATAAATTAGTCACATTAGCTAGCCATTCAAAACTGCCTATAAGGTGCCATTACTTAAAAGTGGCACACTAATATAAGGTCTCAAAGAAACTTTCCATGCATTATAGTAATGTTATCTATACGCACTAAAAAGTTTGAAGCGTCTGCTTCCATAATGATCATATGTCAACATTTTAGTCAACATCATATCTTAAACAAAACAAACCAATAGCAAATCCATTCATTAACTAAGATAATAATATTAAATTTCAAATCTAGCTGACTTGCTCTTAAACACCTTGATGTTCATTAACCAATACCATATTCTTCTTTTTTAAGCTATTAGTAACAACGTCACTTATTAACGTAAATTTCTCTTTGTACCATGCAAAAGAATTACAATAGTCCCTTAAGGATTTTCAATATAATAGCAAAGATTTAACATTTTATTGTGGTTTTATCAATTCATATCATCCCATATTTTGAAAACCTCAATCTTTCGATATATTATTAATAGACCGCTTGAATTTTAAAAACTATCAATAACTTCTCTATAATTTTGATTTTATAACACATGTTCCCATTTAACTTCTATTACAAACCCTAATTGCAAACTTTCAAACCAACATGAAGTACCATATATCGTGTCATGTGTAATGCCACGTAATGAAAATCATGATGATTTGAAGTCTATAGTTAGAGTTTTTAATGAAAGTTGATGGCAGGGGAAGACGAGTGTTATAAAATCAAAATTATAAGGGTTATTGATAGTTTTTTAAGGTCAAAAAGTAATTAATAATATGTTATGTCATAAGAACAACTAATTTAACCTAAAAAATTTTACATAGTTGATGTTTTTTGATGGATAAATCCATGAAAATGGTAATTCTTAGAGTTGACCATCAAATATAGTACCATTATCCATCAAATTGTCATTAATAGACATATAATAATATTACAATAAGTTTATATGTGTTTGAAAACCATCCAATATAGTACCATTATCCATCAAAGTGCCATTAATAGACATATAATAATATTACAGTAAGTTAATATGTGTTTCAATTTCATGGCTTTTGTTTAACCTTAAATTTATGTAGTTATGGTGAAGTTTGGTAATTTATTGGTATAATTACAGAGAATAGTATTTTTTATATTTTCTCATTAGCCTAATTGCATATCCACCCAATTTTAACTCATGCACTCTATATTATAATAGAGATATATAAATAATTTGTTTTGTAAAATCAAGAAATTCAAGAATTCATAATTGAGAAAATAAAAGAAATATAATAAGCTATAGGAGAATAGTAATACTAAAAAATAATTCCAAATTCTAATATAAAAGTATACTACAGTGTGGAGTTTGAAGTATAAATACCTTTTCTTAAATCTATTAAGCTAGCCTACCATAAAAGATTACAAAAATCGGATGAGATGTGAACTTCATAATCTAGAGCTCCTTGTCATTGTCAAAGATGGAAGGATGCAGAATGTTTTTGTGTGTGAAACAAAAGAAATAAAAATGGATAGCCAAAAGCCAAAAGAAAAAGACTAGTTTGTGGGTTTTGTTCCATTTAACATAGAACAACATCATATCTAGTTAGTGGATATGGCATCGTGCATTACGTCACTTTTAATAGCATGTAATGAGACACATAAATAAAATCCAAAAAACAAACTTATTTTTAGGCTTCCAATAGTCCTTCTCAAATGCTAATGGAACTAAATGGATAACTAATGAATGGTTTTCTTTTTTAAGTATAAGGATTAAAATAATAGTTTTCAAACTAAGAGAGAAAATCGTAGGGTGTAGGTAACTCTTTCAGATTAGGTGAAGATGTCACCAAGAAATATGTGAATCTCACAGAAAGGGCAAATACTACCATAACAATGCTATGGTATCACGTATATGATTAGTCAAGGTTTGTTTAAGCACAAAATTATCAAACCCAATTTAAGCATGATTTTAGGTTTGAGCTTATTCAAAGCTAACTAAAGTTGCAAAATTAATTCTTATCTCAAAAGAATATAATAGTTTTTTAAGAGTTTGAATTCAAATGATTTTAGAGGACTGGTATGTTTTGAGGTAAATAACAAGGTAAAGTGGGCAATAAAATTAGTGTTTTCGAGATTAATTTAAAAATTGCAAATTTAATGGAAGCTTGGAGTGAAGTGTTTGGAAATCAGGGTGGGATTTGATCCCACACATAGTAGAATAATGTAATTTTTTTTTTGATTTCTCTAAAGCCAAGATCACTTTAAAATCTATAAAACAATTGACACATAAATCATAATAAAGCATGAATCTTAATTCATACATTATTACAAAGTTTGATCCTTTTCTTGTCGTATCTCTCAAACCATTTCCAAAATAAGCTCATCTTGACCATTATAGTTGTGCAATTTCCTAGCCTTTAACGGTATCTACATAATGTGTTTAAGGAACTTTACAACTATTGTAGAGAAGGTTAAGCAAGGGGAGCTAGCTCCTTTAGACCTTAAGCATATTTACAATAAGTTTTGGACATTAAAGTAATTTAATTGAATAATTATAATTATAATTACAAATAATTCTAGTCAAATATCATTTCTGTTGAAATAAAATATAATATGTCATATTGATCCTTATTTATTAAATATCTCATATTTAATCATAAAGTTTAAAACTTTACAATCAGAACTTGATTAAAATATCTTTTCTCTCTTTAACATGTTCTTTGTGTGTGACCCATTAGGTTTACTAAATATGCTGGCAATGGAAACAAATTATAACCATAAATAATATTTACGAATAAATAGATTAAACTTCTTTAATTTATCTTTAATTCTCTAATTAAACAAGTTATATCCATGGATCAAGATTGATGGCCAGTAACACATCATGAGCCCCCAAATATTTAGGAATGTCAAAGTAGTTTTGAATAGCCTTTTTGTGCATGATTTTTTGTATAATTCAATCATTTTATCACACAAAGTTTCAGTTAGACACAGAGCATCGAATTAATATCTATTCTATTTGAGTTAAATCATGATAGTTCTCCAACATTAGTAATTGATTCAATTAATAACTTGAAAAATATTTTAAAAGTACCATTCCACCTTAGCTAACAAATTAATAATAATTTAGAACAATGAAATATTCTTCCTAATTATTTTAGGATGATAAATCATATATTTATCACTCAACTACATCCATATAGTTGAGTATTATATCCAATGACTACTGACAGAGTCATCCTTGACTAGAATGACTCAAAAGTAATATCAAAATATAATAATACCTATATGTAATAACATTGGAGATCTCAAGTCAAATGATCACTTATACAATGAGAAATTTCATAGATATACAAATAATGCTTCAAAGGGAATTCTCATATAGGGTCAATTTATTGAACTTATTATTTAACAAGTAGCCACGAATTTGATAAGATTGTGTATTGGTCTTTTTAGATTCTATTAATGTCCAGTCTTAATAGAACAATAACTACGAACAATTTAAGGACAATAATACAAATCTCTTTATAATTTTGTTTGTAATGTATAATTATCCCATAGATTTTATCGTGTACATCTAAATGTGTATAAGATAAAGAATTTCTTTAAATTATTGTCACTAAACGATAACCAATTAGTTTATTATAGGGCATAAACCAACACAAAATAGGGCATAATCAACATCTCTTTAGTCTCTATTATGATTGTTAAGGCCATCCTTATCGTTTTCAATTTTTTTCCTCATCATCAGGTGACCAATTTTTCATCTAGAGTTTCCATCAAGTATTTTCTTCTACTAATAATCTATTTATTTCCTTGGTTAGAGATAATGAATCTTAAATTTATGATTATTATCCTCTATTAGTAGACTAATATTAATTAAAGGTGACTAATATTAACACAAAATTAAAAGAGACAAGGTTTAGGTAATACATACATGTTAAGGGAATATATCATGAAACGCTAATGAGAAGATATATGAAGATTGTACTTAGGGACTGTAAGATTAAAAAAAAAGGAAAGCGTAAAAAGAATTAGGAGAAGGTGATTAAGAAGGATATGTTATTGATTCAGATTATTTCAATATTTAAATTACTGTAAGTGTATGACGTAGCTATAGCTAGCACAAAGCAAGTATGGGTCAATCCCACAAAGACTGTAAATCGTAGTAATTACATTTTTTGTTATCCAACCTAAGAATAGATTTTAGGTTATAATTTCAAATAAACTAAACAAATAAACTAAATTAAGATTAAACAACTATGATCTCATGACAAGTAAAAAACACAGAAAAATCAACATTAGATAGTAATGTCTAGATTATAAATCTCCCTATTAATCTTTGGATATTATTAACCTTTTATTTTGAAATCACATAATCGATTATTAGACCATGGTAATTCTTATCTTGTGCTAATAACTCTCTTGAGAGTATTAGTAACTAATCCAACATTTGATTAACAAAAATTTTTCTAGTTAAAAGCCTTATGATTGCTTTATCGATTTGTGAATTCTGCTATCAGGTTTGACCCTAATCTAGAGGATTTATATCGGCATGATTCTAGGTTTGCATTCAAATGCTTCCAATTATGGTAGATGGATTCATATAGGAGGATTTCTCAATCTCAACCATATTAAATCAAAACATGCACTAATATTCCAGATATATTAGAATAAGAATAAAATGCGTAATTGAATTTTAATAAATCAATCAATATAATTAAATTAAATAAAAGATCAAAACATATTGTTATCCCAAACTAGGTTTCATTATACCTAGGCATTAAACACATTTATTTACTCATAGAACATGAATTCAAAGACAAATAAGTAGAAAAATAAATAGAAAACAAAGAAAGTTTAATTTTAAATCTCCCTTTCTCATTGGATTTGATGTAGCTTTCTATTAGATCTCTTAATGTTAACTTCATGATCTCCTCATCCCTTAATCAGAATCGTCGCCTCTGAATGTTACTTATAATCTAAAAAACGTTCCAAATTTGGCTCTTTTCTTTTTGCCTCTACCCTTGTCATTTTATAGTAAGGACATATATAGTCACTTATAAGGCCGTGTTAGTGACCATGTAAATCTAAAAACATCTAAAAATTGTGACTTTACATATTCATAAAGACTTACATGGGCATATATATGACCGTGTATCTCTATGTTGTTTCAAATCTTCATTTTATGCCATAATTTCATTTTAACTCTTTTCCTTTTGGTCTAAGAAGGCAATTATCACCTACAAGCACACTTAAAGAAAATTAAGTACCAAATATACAATAAAACTATAAAATAACAAGCAAAATACATTAAATATACGTGTATAATTATAATCAAATATGCATCACTCTTAAGCTTTTCTTATCCTCAAGCAAATCATAATCTAAGTTATTAACTTTACAACATCTACCCTTTATTAATCTCAACATGTCCATTTATATTCTAAGTCATCAAGTTATATTTATCAAATTAACAGATAAGGAGAATTAAGTAATCCTAAAACTAACTTGATAAGTCAATAGTAAGGAATCATATTAATAATTTCATTGAAATAAAAAAAATGAATCTTTACACCTTCACCAAGATTTCACTCAATGGACTCAAGTGTTTAGGGTGAAAAGTGTTAACTCTTAAATCAATGCATAGTAGCACTCTTACCATAGGCTTGCAATATTATTACATTTCCATCAATTATATGTAAACTAGAAATAAAAATCAAAAGGTATTTATAAGTTTGTAATGGGGCTTAGGTATGGTATGACTGGGATTAAAAATGTGATAAAATTGAAGGAAATTTACAAAGGAAAACATTACAAGAAAGTTGTTCATAAGAAAGTTGTTAATAATATACAAGTCCGTCAATTATAAATTCATTAGTACTCTTTATATATATTAGTTTTCTAGCATTCATCTTGTACCACAACTAAAGAGATATTAGACATTTCAAAATTTCATGTTTCAAACATTCAAGTAATGTAAATAACCTTTAGGGTTCAAAATAATAAAAAGGCTTCAAAGAAAGTAGGATAAAGGATAATAATGTGGTTATAATCAATGAAAAAGGCTAAAGCTCAAAATTGGTTATTCCTAATGATAAAATATGGTAAGGCAATTATCAAAGAAATAGGCTTAAACAAGTGTTGAATCTAATTGCATTTATCACTTCAATGCTTCTAATTTAACAAAATATGATCTCAATATGTATGATGAAAGCAAGTTCTAGAATCACTCAACTATGCATGATAACACATATGAAAGAATTAGAAAAGCTAAAAGTTTATGAATTTTGCTTTTAAGGTTCAAAAACTCACGAAAAGATGGTCTTATATGTGCAAATAATATGCAATTTTCGTTCAGATTGACTATTTAAATGATTACTAATAATATGACTTATATAAAATCAAGATATGACTTATTATAACTATCATCCTTTTTACATACTAATTCAAATCAATATTTAATAATGAAATAAATTATTGGTGGACATATTTCATCTAATTCAAGATATCAGTTAATAAAATCTAATAACAAAGATTATAATAAGCTTAAGAAAATTGTAATCCCCTTCCCCATACTTAAAATTGTACATTGTCTCCAATGTACATAATATAATCACATCAAAATATAAAGTAAAAGAAAGTGTAAGAAATTTGGTACTTCCCTGAGTAATAAGATTATCATAATTATGATATTGATGAGGGATTTAGGACTTTCCATACGATATTAGTTACAAACATCCTTACAAAATATAAGTAAAAAGGGATAAAAAGATAAAAGAAGATAAAAATAACAATAAAGAAACAAAATACTCTTCAGAATCCCAAAGACTACTTGTAATCCATCATAGACTTACATAGTCTGTTACAAAAGTGTGTGACTAACAATGTAAGTCTACTTAGGCATGTCAAGTGAGCATATAACTCTTTGTAAATGTGTGGAACATAAAAAATCAATGAGCAAACTTAAAGATTTTGCACTCAAAGTTACAAAACGTTAATACACATACCCTAACATAGTGATTATGTATAATCTCTTCAGGATGCTTAATGTGTTAACCTAAAACACATCAAAACTCAATGAAATCCTATTCTCACATCAAAATAGAAACAAAATAAAATAGATATTAAAAATAAAACCTAAACTAATTAATGGGTTACCTCCTATGTAACTCTTGTTTAACCTCTTTAGCTCGACATATCCTACACTTTACTGTCATCTAGGATCTATGATCAGTTTCTTACTTCCACTTATTTCTCTACACAGAGATTTTGTAGCCTTTAAGTAAGCCACATATTACAAGATGATAAGAAAAGCATAATTTATTAAATTAATAACTCCTTTGTGCTACATTAAAGCTCCTTTTAATGAAAAACTATTAATAAAATTAGGGATAACAAAACTCCCTAAATTGTTAATCGTGTAGTTTGTCTTGGAGGATGTGGAATCCTTCGTACTCAAGGTTACTACCAATAACTCATCAGTAGTTTCCTTATTTGGTTCCTCTACTAGTCCTTCCTCAATAAGCTTTGACCACTCTTCTTCTTCTTCTTACTAAAGAAAGGTTTCTAGCTCTTGTTTTTCTTAAATTATCTCTTACCACTTCTCTATTTCCTCTTCTTGGAAAGAGGCTTCTTCTTCTTCTTCTTCTTCCCCTGCTACCTCTATCATCTATTCATCATCCTCACCTACAATAGTAGTTACCTCCTCGCCTTCTTGATATGTAACTTCATTTATCGAATTGACCTTCCTCTCTTCTTTATTATGAGACATTAGTAAGTGTAGATAGTACAAGGTCTTATGCTTGATATATTCAATTAAAGAAAATCTCTCTTTGAATTAACATTAGCAAACTAAACTTCAAGTAGGGCATTCCATTATTTTACCTATAATACTTTTTACTGACTGCTATTGTTATAAATATTGATTTGGAGCATAGTCATTTCATTTATAATTGTAAAGGTTGCTCCACTCTGAATAATAAGTATTCTTGTATGGTGTAATCTAAGGTTAGTTGTGCATGATTAGTTGATTCCACATATAATTTGGTGTTTAAAATTCATGATTGTAATGTTTACTCCGATAACTTTTGTAGTATAGCATGGATATCGATTGAGCCTCCAAAAATATATCACCATAATTTTCTTTACAAAATGGTGTTGTTACCTTATATGATGGCACATCATAACTCCTATGAGAATATTGTCCACTCCATCTTTCCATTATGAGTGGTGGTTATAGTGAAGATTCTCAAATCCTAACAATAAGTTATAAACTCAAAGTCAAAGTAGAGAAGTTTAAAAGATAATTAGTCAACAATACAATAAGATACAATAAAAATAAAACAAAATAAAATACAAAAAATGGTTAGATTAATAGAATGTAGATTTTCCTAATATTACAATCCCCGACAACGGTGCCAAAAACTTGATTGACTCAAATTTGTTTAATATTTAATTACCATAGATGCACGATATTAGGACAGGCAAGTATGGGTCGATCCCATGAAGACTATAAATACTAGTAATTATCTTTTTTATTATCTAGCCTAAAAATTAGATTTTAGGTTTTAATTTAAAATAAACTAAACTAACTAACTAAAATTAAGATTAAATAACTATGATCTCAGGATAAGTTAAATATCCAAAAAATCAATATCAGATAGTAGTGAATCCCCCTATTAATCTTTAAATATTATTAACCTTTTATTATGCAATCATATTATTGATTATTAGACCTTGGAAATTTCTATCTTATACTAGTAATTCTCTTGACTCTAGTGAAAACTAGTCCATCAGTTGATTCACATAAATCTTTGTATTAAAACTCCTATGATTGCTTTATCGATTTGTGACTTCCACTATTAAAAATAAATCAAAGATAAACAAGCAAAGAAACTAATACAAAACAAAGCAATCGTAATTCTAAATCTCTTTTTCTCTTCTATTGAATCTTCTTGTAAGTTTGGATTTGATGTAGCTTTTTATTAGATCTTTTGATGTTAACTTCATGCATTCCTCATCTTTGATCAAAATTGTCACCTTTGAATGTTGCTTACGACCTAAAAACTCTTCAAAATTTGACTCTCTTCTTTTTGCTTTCACTCACATCATTTTATAGCAAAAACTAAGATTTTTCGGATATATACTGTCACTTACATGACTGTGTAGGTGACCATGTAGCTCCAGAAAAACCTAAAATTGAGACTTTCCACATTCACAAAGACTTACATAGGCACATACATAGTCGTGTATCTCTAAGTTGCTTCAAATCTTTGTTTTGTGTCACAATTTCATCTTAATTCTTTTCCTTTCAGTCCAAGAAGGAAATTATCACCTACAAAAAGCAAATTAAGTATTAAATATACAAAAGACTATAAAATAACAAGAAAAACACATTAAATATAGGCGCAAAATTATAGTTAAATATGCATATATCAATATGGCTCTGCTAGAACTTACTGAGGATGTGGCCTTCAATAGAAAACTTTGACGTATTAGGATACGAATAATGGATCTCACTTAAAGAGGTCCTTCTCTTTCTCATAAGTATTTTAAACATTTTTCTTCGAGTTTTATATCTTGTTTTTAGTATAAACATTTAATATATTGTACATTCCTCTTAGCTATTTAACCTAAGCATTTCCTTACTTCGCCTAAGCATTTCCTTATAATGGCTTGTTTATTTTATTTATTTACTTGTCTCCTTTCTTGTTTTTGTATTTATTTGCTTTTTTATTTTTTATTTTTTATTTTTATCTTGTTATATATTTATTACTTTTTTAATTTTTATTTGTGCATAGTTGTTTATTTTTATTTAGTTTTTTATTGTTATTATTATTTTTATGTCTATTGTTTATTTTATTTATTTTAATAATTATTATTTTAATATGTGTATTTAAATTTTTATTATATATTTTTTCATGTGTAACTATTGAAAACAATCTATTTTCTAGTTAAGAATAAGGCTGTGTATTTTTTAATGTTTCTAGATTTTATACATCAGCGAGACTTTTATTAGGATATTGTTGTTGTTATTGTTGTCCTCTATTAGGAAACAATCTCGCATGTTGTATTGGGAGGCAATTCCATATGTTGTTGTTAATAGTGTCAAAGAGAAACAAAAAATATTGTGTAGAGCCATTAGTAGTTTATGAGAAAAGGTTTAAAAATATCTGGTGACTAAAAATCATTCCTTCATTATTTAATTGGTGCCCTATTTATTGTCCATTTCTTTGTTTGTTGTCTTTTTTATAAAAATTGTATTTTTTTTTCAAATATGATGTGATCTTTAAAATCAACCATATATTTTGTATCAAACTAAGATTTATAAACATTAGTTAAAATATGTTTTATCTTGAACTCATAACCCACATAATCAATAAAATTTTTAATTTTTAATTTACTTTTATTCAATTACTTAGCTTTATCATGATGTTTTTATCAATATAAAAATTTGTTATGAAAAAGGAAGACTTTGAACCCAGATATTTACACAAAAATTTAACTTGGATCTATACGTTTGGTAGCATTCAAAAAGAATCACAACATTATAAAAATGTTTTGTTTTAACCTTAAATTGACAAAGATTCCTATTTAAGTTGCATCAAATTTGGAAAACTTTGCATTTTTCCTTTTTTTTTTAGTTCTACTATGCGTAGTTAGCAAAAGAATCGTACTAACAATGCCCTTCTTATTATTCCATGCTTTCAATAAATTGATTATATATGCTATAAAATATTCAAGGACAAAAAGGAGAAGCCAAATCTATGTAGGTTGATCACAGAAATTTGACAAAATCTACAATAAAATTGACTATAGAACTCCAAGTAAATCATTCAACATTAACGATAAATAGCTTGGAGAATTAAGAACAAGAAAGATGAAAAAGGTTGAGAGTAAAGAGAGCTTGAATTATGAGGGATGTTATAATATTTTTACAATTTTATAGTCTTTTCTTAGAGGGGCAAAAGTTTTGCGATTTGGACTAATAATCTAAGGATGCAATTTAGGGCTATAATATAGGCAATGTAACAACTTTTTCTATTCCATTTTTCCTACATTGTAACTCCAAATTATAACAATCTAGGCAAAATTTTTCTATAAAATCTTGCTTTATAACAAAATTTTAATATTAGAAAATTTTAACACTACCATTTTTGTTAAAACTTTTGAATTCAAATGTACTTTTTTACCAATTCACGATGTCATAAGATTAAATAAAGGTCAAATCTCTTTGAGTTTATAAAGGATTTAATTTAATAAATATGTTGATTGTTATACTAAACAATTTGAATTTTGATATTGAAAGAATAATAAAACTTGAATGTAGAATTATTGAAAGATTTGATCATTTCATAAGCCTTACTTATAGTATTATGGTCACTACAAGAAAATTTGGTTTCAACAACCAAATTCTCAGCAACCATAGTAAAATAGTTGCTAATTATATACATTTTGTAACCAAAAATTATTTGGTTGCAATATATAAGTTACGTATATTTTTTACCGATCGATCAATACTTGGTGGCTATAGATGGTCACTAAAACTTACAATTCATGGATAATAATATAACGACCAAACTTAATAAT
>JANZLD010000005.1:58249288-58265957 GCA_026413575.1 Erythroxylum carthagenense | reverse complement strand
AGAATTTTAGAAATTTCCAGAAAATTTCTAAAATTCTCAAAAAATTCAAAACTCACAATAACCCTCTCAAACACAATTTTTCATACACACAAATCACATTTATTCACAATCACATTTCTTCACACTTATACTGAGAAATGTCATGAATACATGTACAGTCATTTTCATATGCCACAATTCACTATTCATAAGTATGTGGATGCTAGATTATGCATGAGTATGTAAAGGCAATTTTTAAAGCTCATTAGCCCCTCAAAATTACTATTATACCCTTCCCATCGGTAATGGAATGTTACACTAATAGCATCCAAGGGGTAAATTAGGCGTTGGTAAATTTAATCAAGTATTTTCTATCTAACGGATTCAGTTTAATAAGGATTAATATATAATGAAATATAAAAAATTTATTAATTCAATCATACAATCCAAACGAAATCTAAAGAATGGAAAAAAAATATATCAATTTTATAGTGATTTGATAGACAATGCTTATCTATATTTACTCTCTAAGATATTTTTTAAAATTCTACAGCAAGTTAAAGATGAACCTTCATAAAATCAATCATCTTTTTCTTTTGAAAAAAGTAACTCTTTTTACATTCTTCTTTTAAAAGGCCCGTGTTTGATCAACTAAAGTCTCACATACTTCACAAAGCAACAAGGAATGATTATATAATATTAGGATAACTCTTTGAAATGTGTTTATAAAACACCCAAATGTTTTGTCATGTCAAAATCGATGAAAAATCATATATTTGTAAACTTTGAGACTCAATGTAGCTATTGGAACCAAGAACGTAGTAGTTGTCAATGGCTAGATACAATAAATTTGTCGACCAATATTGCACATTGATTGATCCATGTATATTAGTTAAAAAACTAGTTATATTAAACATTGGTTAACCATTGTAATTGGTTGACCAATGTGCACCTTGGTGGGACATTGAGCAATCATTATATCAAATTCATCAATCAATTGATCGATTAATGTCTTAGCTAATGTTATTATAAAGTTACATGCATTGGTCGATCACTATCTTGTATTGGTCAACTAATGTACCTGAAATCTTGTTTCTAATGTCTTCAAATTATTAAACTTATTTTTTAATGAAAATTTAACAAAGAAACGTCTCAAATCATACCCAAAGAATTTTTTAAAGGTTAAGAGAGTTTTCTTTGTAATCAAAACTTTAATTTCTTTTAGAAATTGAAAAGATATGTAATGAGTTAAAACAATGATCCACTTATATGTAATAAGCCTCTAAATTATCAAACCAACTTAATAGGAAGTACAATACTCATTACATTTTTATTTATAATTTGGTTGTGCCTTGACCTTCTTTGATTTTAATTTTCTTCTTCACTTAAATGAATTTGATTCTAACTTTTCTCCTTTGGTCTCATCAGATTGTTCTTAATTTGTGCTTTCACAATACTTTCACCTAAAAACAAAACCATTGGTGATACTTATGTTTTATTATCATAAAAATATAGATTAAAACGTCGCTTCATTCAATAATCTCCCCTTTTGTCATGATAAAATATTTTCTGATATTAGAAAATAAATAATAAAATTTATTATTTTATATCAACAATATAGTAAAATTGACAATACAACATCATTTCATCATTCTCTATTAAGTTTTGTAGTAGAGAATGACAGCAGGGTTATAGGTGATACAAAAACATAGCCTCAAGAGAGTAAATTATAATTTTTAAAAATAAAAAGTAAAGTGGAAAAGGTCCAAACCATAGAGAGGTCCAGCGTAATTTCCTTTTTTATTTTTCCAGTGACTATATCTAAGGAGGTTCTTTGGGTAAATATGTAAGTGGATAGGTCAAATTCATTAAGGTTCAATATGTTGACAACTTTTTCAATTGAGAAATTTTTTATGAAGTAAAAGTTGTACTTTAGGATTCAAGGGACGGGATTTAGTGATGGCTTTAGGGAAATAAGAAATGACTAACAAATCCTTAAACATACTTTATCACATGATGTAAAGTAAAAGAAAAGTAGTGAATGTGAATATGAATCACAAACAATCCTAGGATGGCATTTCTCTCATATACAAGAAAAGTAAGTTGAGATAAGTGAGACTTCAAATCAAAATATTTCATTAAGAGGAAATGAAAATAATTTCGAAGGCAAAGTGGAGACTCTAAGTAGCAAGTCTATAAGAAAATCACTCAAAGAAAAATATCTAAGTGAATATTTAAGATTCTTCAAAGGAAAAATCTGTTAAGAAATCATTGGGATTAAAATATAAAAAACTAACTGAAAGAAAGTGTGATGTCAAGGACATAAAGGCTAACATATAAGAAGAGAAAGATAGTAATGAAGGGTACATATGACTCTCTAAAATAGTTATAGAATAGGATTCTAATGATGAAAATGATGAGTTTTTGAAGATAAGAATAATTGTGAAAATGCATCAAAAAAAGACAATTAAGGGCAATAAATCAAATGTTAAAGTACCATAGACGAAGAAGGTAAATTTGTTGATGTGTAAGAAACAATCACTATTGATTTACCAATATTAAGAGTTGAATATGTTGATAAACTAGAGTATGACTTAAATTACTTTTCTAGTTATGAGGAGGGAAGTTACTTCATTGGATGTGAGCATCATAGAAATGATGATGAAGCTTTAAGTGCATGTCAAAGGCTCCTTTGAATGATGCAAGTTACAACTCCCTAAAATGTGTGCTTAGTGTGAAGTTTAGTAAAAGACCATAATTCAAAAAGGTAGTAACCAAGGACCCCATTATTGAATTAAATGTAGTTAAATTTGTTAAAATTTATATGACTATTGTAAGAGTTAATTTTTCTACTATTGGGTGCCTTTGGAAAATTAGATTAAACTTGCATAGACTAAAACCTTTTGTCTTGTTATACATTATAATAATGGTTATAACCACAAAAAAGTGTATAAGAATAAAAGAATTAAGAAGTTGTGGCTAAATATTAATCCTTCTAATTATTTCAAATAAATTGGTTTTCAATGAGGGACATGCTTATAATGGAAGTATAATAATGTGTTATATATGTGTGTTTTTTTTTCATTTTTATATAGAGTTAAATGGATTTTTATTTAAAAATAAAGTGTAATGTCAAGATTGAGTTTGCTATATTATGGGAGTATATAGTTGAGTTGGAAAGATGTAATCTAAGTAACAATTGAGATTAAGGTGGAGAGATCTATATTTAGAAACCTTTTATAAATTTTTTTTATATTACTTTAAATTATTAAAAAAGAGAGCGATTAATTGATGTAGAAAGATTCCAGTAATTAATAGAGCATTCTTAAAAGGAGCTAAGAAAAGGAGTATTTCTCACTACTATGTATAGAAATGCAAACAATAAGATGCTTCCTATTTGTTGGACATTGATGGATACTAAGATAATGAATACATGGAGCTGGCTTTCACTTACTAAAGGTTAAACTTAGCATTAAAGAGTGCATTATATGGGTTGTTGAGAGTGATAGACGTCAGGTTATATATAATCTTGTCATTTTTAAATCTAGTTTATTATTTCCATTATTGTATGATTTTTATTTTCAACAATAGTGACTAATTAGTTTATTTGATTTCTTTTAACTAAGGATTGATTTAATATGTTCAATACATAATCCCAATTATAAAGTATAGATTTTGAGGTAAACATATATTTGCTAGGTGGAGAAGAGATCATAAAGGTATGAAGATGTCTAAATTATATTTTTAGTATCTTCAAGTCAACACTAGTAATGTTTTTGAGCAAAAACTTATCGAGATTAATGATAGTTCAGAAAATGCATGGGAGGGTTTTATGGAGCTACATAAAGAAATATGGTGCAAGTTATTTAAATTGAAATCAAGTGTGATATAGTAGATAATAACTATACGAAACTTTTAACGGTAAAATTATAGGTTATATGACTAAATTCACTATTTTAATGTTTAAAGAAGTTGGAATGTATATTATGGAAATATTACAATTTAATAAGGAATTTTAATAAGAACATATATCTACAAAAATTGACAATAATGTACAAGTTGGTTTTTGTTACCTTACTATATGAACTTTTGTAACCTTAAGGGAGAGAAGTTGTAATTGTAAAGTCTAGGATATTTATATGATACCTTTCTATCATTTGTACTGTCATTGATAAGTGTTAAATTATGTTTTTGGTATAATTTTGAGAGCATTTTACTTGAGTGTGGATGATTTTTATATAATTTGGTACTCAATTTGACTTATATTTTGATTACATTCCTTATTTTTAAATCTCCAGTGAGAAAAGGAATGAATTCAAACAAGTAAGAGATTACATATTTTGTAAACATAAGGGAGAGAAGCTGTAATTGTAAAGCCTAAGATATTTACAAGATACCTTGCTATCATGTTTACAGTGTGATTGTTAAGTGCTAACTAAGTTAAGTTTTTAGTATAATTTTGAGAGCATTTTACTTGTGTGTGGATGATTTTATATGATTTGGTACTCATTTTGGCTTATATTTTGTTTACATGCCTTATCTTAACTCTCCAATAAAGAAGAAATGAGTTTGGGTAAGTTATAGTCAAATTGAAGAAGTTTTAGTGTGATTTAAAGGAACCTTTATTAAATATGGACCTATATTCAGAACCCACGTCAAGCAGGATCTTGTGTTCTATCAAATGTTAGTCATTGGGGCATATGAATTCTTCTAGAACTTACTACCTAAAAGAACATGATCCGAAAACCAAACCCTTGATTATGGCCTTTACACCTGTGTTCCCAATATAAAACCTTAAATTTGTGATAGAAGAGTTATTATGCTAAAACAAATGCAATATAAACACATATTTGTGACTCATATTGGCTTTGATTTTTATATAAAATAGGATTTTTCATAGTTGTGAAGAGATGGGTCTATATTGGAGTCATGTAAGGAAAAACTCTTTGAATTTTTATAGTCTTTTGAGAATATGAGGAGTTTTAGGGAATTAAGAAGGGAATACTAAAGAGTAGTCATTAAGAGTTGTACTAGATCGTCTTAGGATAAGAATGAAACAACTTTAGAGAGAGAAAAAAAAGGGATACCATCAAGATTCAACCAATAACTTCAATATTTTAAGGATTTATAAGAATAATTTTGTTTATCTTATTTCCTTTTTTTATTGATGTTGGTCTCCTTTATCATTCAAGTTTAGATATCATATAAGGAATTAAGAAATCATATGTATCAATAGATTATAGCATGAATAATAAGATTTATATAGAATTTTAAAGATAGGACCACATAAAAATTTGAGTTAAATTTATTATGGGAATTCATAAAACAAGTAAATGCATTCTTAGAGATTTTTATTAGAAAGATATTTCAATTAATCAACTTAAGAATGGGAGTAGAATTTCTCGGGAAAGAATATCATTTAATCTTTGAAATTTCTAATAGTCTAAAAAAACTAAAGTGAATAACTGAACCAAGATAATTCTAACCATAGAAAGGTTCTTTATCTATGCCTTATTTATCTATTAGTTACTTCAGTCATATATATTACTTTATTTTGTTATTTTAGATTATTTCAATTAATTATTTATTTTATTTCATTCATTCATTTTATTACTCTATCTAATAGAAAGACAGTTAATGCTAGTACTTATAATTCTTATAGAACCAATGCTCGTATTCAGTAACCTATACTATAAGAATGATAGGAGCAATTACCTAGGTGATCTTTAGTATAATTTTAATCGAATATACAAACATTACACATCAATTTTTTTATCATTGTTGTTAGGGTTTAAGATATTAGATACACTTTATTTGTATTAATCTAGTCAATTTTTTTGGTATTTAATTATTTGATAACTATCTTTATTGATCTTGTGTTTGTTTGCTAAATTGCAAGATTTGGATACTTGAAGTTATAGCTACCAAACACTAAAATAGCATAATTACAATAATATACTATTGGAGATTATGCTTGACTATCACCTATGAGGACATAATCTAGCATTATTAGGTTAAAAATTAAGGCTAATAATTTTGAGATCAAGCCTAACATAATTTAGATGGTTCGATAGCTTACGTAATTTGATGGCTTACTAAATAATGATCCAAATTCACACATTGTTAGCTTTTTGGAGGTCTATGATATGTTGAAGATTAATGGAGCTTTAAAGTAAGTTATTTGGTTAAAATTATTCTCTTTCACATTGACGGACAACAAAAATCGTGGCCAAAGTATTTTCCTCATAGATCCATTATCACTTAGAGCAAGCTTGCTGAGAAGTTTTTAACTAGATATTTGCCTCCAACATAAATAATAAGAATACAAAATGATATCTTCTCCTTTTAAAAATTAAAGGCTGAGACATTGTATAAGATGTAGGAGAGATGGTAGGAGTTATTCGAAAAGTGTCAACACTATAGACTTAACTTCAGACTAAAAGTGCAAACATGTTATAGTAGATTAGGTTATTCAACTAAGCAATTGATTGATGTATCTTCAAGACTATGAGCTTTAAAACTCTTAAGGAACTATTATAGCTTCTCCAAAATATTGCCATGAATAGTTACATGTTATAAAAACTAGATGGAATCTATAATGTTGATACGACGACAACATTAATAAAAAAATTGGAGGCTTTGAGCAAGAA
This sequence comes from Erythroxylum carthagenense, assembly GCA_026413575.1. Lineage (NCBI taxonomy): Eukaryota > Viridiplantae > Streptophyta > Magnoliopsida > Malpighiales > Erythroxylaceae > Erythroxylum > Erythroxylum carthagenense. The sequence goes on along the minus strand of JANZLD010000005.1, from coordinate 58,259,328 downwards.
GATCAATAATATGGGATTGGTAGCTCAACTAAGATAAGTGATATAACATTTAGGCTAAAGGACACCCCAATCATGAATGTCAAGTCTTTATAATATGGAAGATTGATTAAGTTATTTTTATAGGGAATCAGTCTCAAAGTAATCCATATGATAACACCTATAATTCAACGTAAAAAAGTTCCTAACTTTATAAGTAATCAACGATAACAAAGAAAAAAATGTCCAACTAGATTTTAGCAATAAAAGAAGTAAGAAAGGAAGCTAAGCCTTTAGAAGCTAAAGACACATTTCATCATTGCATCTAAGATTCACTTTCAAAGTATTGAAGCATCTCTTTAAAATTAATAAGATTCGAAAGGTAGCCAGGTATTTTGCCTAGCAACACCTAGCCAAGCCCAAAGAAGTAAGTGAACACAATAACTTTAAAGAGTGGAAAGGAGATGAAAGTTAAAGAGAAAAATGTTGCTATATAAGAAAAGAAGAGTAAAGAGAATGAGATAAAGAAAGACGAGGAGTTAAAGAATAAAATTTTCAAAGAGTACCAACCAAAAACTCTATATTTCGGTAGGCTACAGACAAATAGAATTGAAGTAAAGGAATTTATATATTGATATACCTTTTTTCAAACTCTTTCATAGATGCTAAAGTATGCCAAGTACTTACATGATCTCCTTTCTAAAAGAAGAGGCTTAAGGAATTATCATTAGTGACATTAACTGAGGAGTGATTCGTCTATTGGTAGTTTGTCTATTGAAAGGATATTAATAGTCTTAGGAGCCATTATCAATTTAATGTCATATGACATGTTTAAGAAGTTAGGTGGGATGAATATAAACCAATTAAGATGAGCATCCAATTAGTAGATAGGTCAATCAATTATCCTAAGGAAATTATAGAAGATGTTTTGGTTAATATTGAAAATTTCATCTTTCTTCTTGATTTTTTTTCATTTTGTATATGTCAAGCAAGCCCCTTGAGTGTTAATATTTCGTGTGTTGATTATCAAAATTAGTGTTTATATTCCTGAATATTTACTTAAAGTTCAGGATGCAACATGGGCACGTATTATTGAATTGATTATGGGTGTGAAAATTATAGGGATCTTACGTTTTCCGTTTTAAGTCACTTAGGAGTAGCTTACCCTTTGAAGGTTTTATTTTAATGATCTGCTACTTCTGCATGTTGATTTTTGTAGCCTTTTTTTTACTTGGATTTAAATTTTGTTAATTAAAACTTTTGTATCTGTCAGATTTGTGTATGCATTAGAAGGTTTGGAGGTCATCAGTGTTGAGTTGTGTTGTTGCCCTTATCGGCTGACATTCAGGAACTGTGAAGTGAGTGGCTTCTAGATACATGTTAAATAGCTTTAAAAATCTTCTAAATGTGCTTTGTCTTAAGTTTCAAAGTTCTTTGAAGTAGTTTATCCAGTGTAATAATCATGTCTCTAGATCAGATTTAAGCATTGTATTTGTCAGAGATTATATGAGTAGGAGGTTGTTCTATTGCCACTTTACCGTCGTTTGTAAGTTAAACGTTTGGATATCAGTATAAATTTGTAATTGTGTATAAGGATACATTCGCTATTGTACATGTATAAGTCAGCAAATTCTTCATTGTTATGCATTTTGAGAAACAATTTTGTGGTTAGTTCTTCATTCTAGGATTCATTAATCTCGTTTACGTAATTATGGAAAGCTACAAACAGTTGGTTTGTGCTTTTTGATTATGAAGCATTACAGGGAAATGGTAAAAATGTAAGGAGAAAGGGGAACTTTCCTTTAAAAAAAGATCTTTTGACATATTTCTCTATCTATTAAACATTTAAGTGATGAATAACGCTGCCGTGAATGGCTTTATTGCGTTTTAGGTGAAAAACCTTTTGACAGAGAAAATGTTAAATGTTCTATTAAATATTCGACGAGGTAGTGAGGATCAAGAACTTATCGTTGTGTCGGCCTTGGAGGACCAGGTCATGGAATGAGTATACCAATAAATCGTGACGATTTACTCCGATGGTTTTGCCAAAAACTTCTCTTGATGATATTGAATTACTGACCACTGGTTAAGAAGATGAGTCTGACAACTTGGGATATGTTCACATGATCCCCGACAACATGTCAATTAATTCACCCAGACCTTCTGCAGGTGGACAGTATTTTTCTTGACTCATCGTGATCTTCTTGAACTTGAGAAATTTTTTGAGAAATTAAAATTTTATTAAACAAAAAAGGGGTTAACATATATATAAGAGGTCTGCCACGTGTAATAAGATCCCTTAATATACTAAAGCATCTAAGCTATTACAAAAATGTCGACGTTAAGAGCTAAAATGAAAGAGTATTGTCGTTTTACAATTAAGGTATAACTAATTGTTCCTTTCTCAAAGACTATAAAAGCTTTTTGATTTGGGTAAGTGAGTGGCGAAATTCTGATGGCGAAGATAGTAGCATGATTTTCCGGCTCTTCTTCTCCTTCTTTCTCCGCACATGATGGATCTCATATCAGGTAAATCTTAGCTTTAGAAACACAACAATTATTTGCATTTTAGGGCATAATGTATCTTTTTTTCTTGACTATTTAGGCATGGCTTACCAATGGAGTGAAGGATACACTTTTAGGATTTGAATCTATAGTGAAGGACAGAGGAATCTCACTCAGGAAGTGTCTCAGATCAGTTTGGCTCTTTTTTGTTATTGTTTGAACTCATAGAATGACTCTTCAATCTGATAGGAGGGACTGAGGAGTTCCTTTAACCAAGACTGAGGAGGGAGCAACTACTGAAAAGGACTCTGCTTTCTAACAGATGAGTCGAGATCTCCTCTACCCTTTTATTTTCCATAAGTAGAGGCATGATTAGGTATTAGTATTTAAGAAATTATGTGCATGAGACCCTTGATTTCTGATTTGTAATGAGACTGAAATTTGGTCATGAATTTCACTAGGTAAGATGGAGCAGGAACTAGATTTTTCATGTGAGAGTTATTCCTCTGCTACAGTGAGAGTTCAACTAATTTATAATCAATTGTTCTCTTATACTAGCTATAGTGAGCTCTAGAAGATAAAGTAGGGAAACAAACTTCTTTTCAAACCTTCTGTTGTTCCCCTCCTTCTAAATTGCTTGAGTGCATGTAGCATTGAAATTAGTATAACAGTTCTATCATATTTAGAAACATGTAGATGAGGTAGCTCTGGTAAGATGTTATAGAGTCTAATCGAATTAGGGTCAATAGCACATTATCTAGAGATTTTTGCCCAAATTTCTTTAGAGAAATCACACTTAAAGAAAAGATGGTTAGAGAAATCACACTTAAAGAAAAGATGGTCTCTATATTCTTCCCTTAGATTACATAGAATAGATGTCTTTATGAAGGGCAAAAATTGCAACCTATCTAAGTATTGAGTCTATTCAACATTACTAGCTAGAGAAGAAAGTTAGTGTTAGGTCTAAGAACCTTGCTCCAAATCATAAAGTACCATTCCACTCTATTAACTGTCCCATCCCTCATTTTTTTATCTTCCTTGATAGTTATTTTTGAAACTGGAATCCCTTTCCATAAATAAGTATCCCTCTCTCAGAGGCTTGTGAATTATGGAATGGACAGAAGTCTAATTTCATCCATTGATAGTGACCAACTTCTATTTATAGCTATTTCATTGAGTTTAGTATTCTTAGGGAACCTCACCAATACGGTTGTTACCAACTGATTTTGAAATAAAGCTCCTTGCCCTGTCCAATTATCATATCATAGGGAAAATCTTTCCCCAACCCCTATTTGACAAGATATGTTCTGTTAAACTTCATCATTCATTTTCAGAATTTGGTTAAAGAACCAAATGTAACTATATTTGGGTCTTAGAGCCCAAAAGCTCCCATCTTTTAATATGTAGATGTGAATCCATTTGATCCACATTAACTATTTATCACTTAGGATTCTCCAAATCCTCTTAGTCATAAGTAATATGTTCTTCTTGATTATTAACTCCAGTCCTAATCCCCCCTCTTCTTTCGGTTGACATCTTCCAGCTAACTTTTGCTTTCCCTTTCTCACCATTCCTTTCCCCCACAAGAACTGCTTCATCATTCTTTCAATTATTTTGGTAAGCCCTTTGGAGATAAATAGGTAGGAACTGTTGGATTGCCTATAGCCCGAGTATTCACAATACGCAGCGAAATGGACCATACTACACAACAAGAAGTATAACCGAAAATTGTAACACGTACGAAATTACCTCTTGACGCGGATTGGTATTTGTTTCTTTTTCAGATTTGTAGACGATGCAGTGCGCGAACGTCCTCTACCGGTATCCACACGAGGATGAACGATCCGGGAAGCAGCTAATGTGTGCTAGCACGTTCTAAAACTCCTTTCTGAACGCCGCACAATTTTTCTCTCGGAAGAAGAATGAACAACTAGGTCGAGGTAGCTAGGGTTTTCGTCTCTCATCTTATGAGACATAAGTTTCTTTATTTATAGAGAAAACCTAATCCTTATTCCTATTAAGAATAAGAACATCATAATCCTAAACCCATTAGAATTATTGAAGCCCAATAAGTTTCGACCTATATTATATCTCATATAATAAAAGCTCGACAACTTAATTCAATCTAGCCTAATAAATATATGCACATATATTTATTTAATGCCTAATAAATTAGGCCCAAGAGAATAAGCCTAGATCACATCACTCTCTGTGTACGACCCTGTATGCTCATTTGATTTTGGCAATAGGCTTGATCACACTTTAAGGCCTATAAGTCATAAGCGGCCTCTAGCAAGATATTATGACCACCCAAATCAAATGAGGATCTATAATCCGATTTAACCTGTAACCATGGTTACAAACTCAGTCCCTTTGTAATACGATATCAAGATTACTCACAAGGCATGGTACATGTCAACCTTTGATTAATCATAGTTTCTTGATTCCCAAGTTGACTGATTATAACAAATGACATTGATGACTCCTCATCAATTCATTTGAGCACAACTATGCATTTCTTTAGTCATACTTGCCAAGAGACGCAATTGATATCTCTCTCATTTAAGAGAGGTACAAATCTAATCTACATCATTCACATCCCTCTGCATGATTCATTTAATGTCTAATATAAGACTACTTGTTATCCGGTTAAAGATAACTTAGTCTAATGTCAAAACACTGAATTTCTCATGTAAGAAACCATGATGACTTTAGGTCAAAGGACTAAAGTCAAACCATATTGAAAATCACTAATGACATGAAACTATGTAGTGTTCTCTCTGTGGGTCGGTCGAATATATGTTCTCTAACATATATCTATGTTTCTGATTTGATAACTCATATCCATGATCAAAAAAACGTGATCATTAATCAGAACACATACTAGCCTTAATTCATTATTGTTCCACCAATAACGATCGACCAGGGATAGTTTAGAATAGTATTATAATGCTTATGGTTTTACTATCAAGTCATATACTTGATGACATAAGCCTAATACTATTCATAGAACATAAATCACATTAAGTAATCTATATACATGCATATATAAAAGAATACCTCATAATGTATTATTAATAAGTCATAATGTCAGTACAAAAAGTCACATATGTCCATTGGCCTAGGGTACACTACTAATAGAAACATCAATAAGTTTGCATTGACAATATCACCAACTTCAAGAGCTGAAATTTTCCTCCATAGATTAGGGCTCTATTAGTCCATGAACCCAATCTTTTGTAAATTTTTTCAATTAAAGGAATACATTCACAAAACCTTAGTCTTCTAGATGAGATAGGAATGCCCAAATAAAAGAGAGCAGGCTCTTTTAATTCCATTCTCATTGCTAGAGTCAAGGCATTAGAGAGGTAAGAAGCACTTTTTGAAAGCATAAAGTAACTCATTTGAAGATTAACACTCAAACCCAACATCTCTTTAAAATAATTCAGGGTACTCATCAATAGAGAAACTGAGTGGACATTTGCCTTACTTTGGAGTATGAGATTATTTGCAAAACATAAGCTAGCTAGTGAAATCTTCTTACATTTGGAATGATATTTGAATCTTGGATTCTTAGAAGAGTTATGCTTCAGCATTTGAGTAAGAACCTCCATGAAAATTAGGAATAGGTAAGGGAAAAGAGGTTCCCCTTGCCTAAGTCCTTTTTTGCTTTTAAACATCTCCGTAGGGCTCCCATTTATCATAATTCTGTAGGAGGCAGTAGTAATGCATTCCCAAATCCACCTTAAGAACCTATAAGGAAATTCCATGGCCTCCATTATTTGTAGCAGAAAGCTCCAATTCACACTATCAAAAGCTTTCTGTAGGTCCACTTTGATAGTATAGTTATGAGGACTTTTCCTGCAGTTATATACTTTCAATAGCTTAATAAAAGCTCCTTGATTCTCACTAATGAGATAATGTAGAACCTCCTTTATCTTGTATGCCAAAATATTTGCAATAATCTTATAGAGAAAGTTTATGTAAGAAATATGTCTGAATTCACTCCAATAGGACGAATTTGAGCTTTTAGGGACTAAACAGAGGAAGGTCTTGTTAATCTCCTTTAGTAGTACCCCTCTTTGAAAGAACTCATGCACAGCTCCCTTTACTAACCCTTCCACAGTACTCCCAGTTTTATGATAGAAGAAAACATTCAAACCAACACGGCCTAGAGCTTTAGAGCCATTCATGACAAACACCACCCTCTCTATTTCTTAGTCTATAACTGACATAATGAATAAGGAGACCATATGTTCAAGAATTCTTACTGTAACAAACTTTCTAAGATCATCTCCTATGTCTAGAGAGGAAGCTATTGAACCTAGAAGGTTCTTGTTAAAGTTCATTACTTCCTTAGTTATTCCTTTTTGTCCAACCATGACCTCTCCAGCTTCAGTTTTAATGGAGATGATTCTATTTACATTCTTCCTAGCTTGCATTGAGTTAAAGAAGAACTTTGTATATCTTTTCCCATCTTTTAGCTAATTAACTCTGGATCTCTACTTCAATAATGAGCTTTGGTTGTCCACCAGTTGCAAATAGTTCTTTAAAGTTTCCTTTTCATCTAAGGCTAAAAAAACTTCTGTAGGATTATCCGCCAATAAAGTCTGAATAGCTGACAATTTATCTCTAGTTTTTTCAATTTCCTTTGAGAGATTCTGTCCTCTTTTTGAATTTAGATATTTAAGTTCTTGTTTGATAGACTTGAGCTTTTGGAGGCAAATGAACTGCTTTGTCCCAAAGAAATCATACTCCAACCCTTTCAATATTGCCTCTTGAAAACCCTCCATATTTGCCAAGAAATTGTTAAATCTTAAAAGATGAAGGATTATGACATAGTTGAACAAGTTGTCAATCCTTATAAGAGTACGGTCAGAAATTCCAAGGTCTAAGAATTTTACTGAAGTTTCTGAAAAAGAATTTAGCCAATCCACATTTACCAAAGTCCTATCCAACTTTTTCCTGATATGCCAATTTAAACTTTGTTTGTTAGACCAAGTGATCTATGACCTTCAAATTTTAGATTTGTGAGCTCTACCTCCTGCATACAATCATAAATATCTGAAGAATAATTATGTAAATTACAATTGCTTTTTGCTTCAGATCTGAATAAAGTGGTATTAAAGTTGCCACACACTAACCATGGAGACTTTACCGAGGCCTTTAATCTTTTTATAAAATTCTATAGTTCAGTCCTTTAAAACCCGAATTTAAAATAATAAACAAAAGTAGCTAAAACAATAGAGTTTACCATGTTGGAGTAGATCTTAGTATGAATAAACTACTGATTTGTTTATAGAACATTCACGTCCAAGAAATCACCATCATAAGCAATAATAATCCTACCATAGGCATGGCTTTAGCAGTTCGTTAGAAACTACCATTTCTTGCCCAAATAACAAAGCTTATTCAGATTTGTTTCCCTAATTTTAGTTTCCAAAAGATAAAAAACCTGAGACTTCTCCTTCAGGACAAAATATCTTATCGCATTAAGCTTGGAAGGGTTATTTATTCCACATCCATTCCATACTATCACAATCATATGAGATTGCTTTTACCTTTGGAGCCTTTCCTAATGCTTCTATTATTTTTGCTAGAAGTCACCTATTAAAACTAGTCCTCTTAAATCCCACCATTCGGCAGATCAGCCTTCTGTAGGCTTTGTTTATTCTGTTAGGGATCAGAGACTCCTTCATCTAGGTTAGTTTCACTAGTTTCCAGCTCATTTACCCCCTTATCTATTAAAGTATTATTTTAATCAACCAATGACATCTGACCAGATCCTCCTTTTTTGTCTGAAGCTAGTCCATTTCTTTCATGGCCAATTTTAAGAGAATCTTTTTCCAACTAAATTGGTTCAGGATTTTCAACAACTTGTTCAACCTCCTCACCATCTTTCTTTTCTTCTGAATCATACTTGTCTATACCCGTCACCTCCTAATAGTCTCCTCTAATGAAGATTCATCCAGTAGGTTTCCATTCTTTACCTTGAGCTTTGAGAGACAATTTTCATTAGTACGTTACCATAACTCTATCCTCTCTAAGAGAATGCTTATTTGTCAACCTTAAGATAGGAATGCAATCTTTTATTTCTTTAGAAATGTTCATATTCACACTCGATCTAACAAGCCCGATCCTTTTTCTCAAATCGGTGTTTTCATCCATATATATAAGTTTCCCCAAACTAGCTAGCATACTTTACCTTTTAGAAGTCCAATATTCTTAATGAATATTGTGATGTTCACCCATATAGGAATGTTCTTCATTCTAATTTTTTCTAGCTCCATTCCGGGTTGCCAATTTTGAAGAAACAAGGGGAGTTGAAAGATGTGCCAAAAGTCTTCTTTAATTACCTTTTATGCTTCTAATTTTGATGAAGATTATGTTATCCTCCTCGGTGAGCATTACCTCCTTTAAACCTCTTCCTTTCCAATTCCTCTGAGTCCAAGCTTGTATTACTGGAAAAGTAGGTCTTTTGTCCATAAAAAAACCAACTAGAGTAGTCTGCCATGACCTAGCTCCTTCTTGCAGAATATTAAGGCTAGGAGCCATCTTTAATTTCCCTTCAATCTTTACAAGGTGACTGAAAACCAAAGAAGAATCAGAATTATCTCTCATTAGCTATTTCCATGTCTTCCTAGTTCCTCTAACAGAATCTCCTTTTGTTGGAACTATCATCTTAAAAGAAAATTTTGAGGTAGAGGGAGGGGTATTTTTATAGAGGGGTAGGAAGAAAAAATGGGTTGTAGAAGATTGAGAGGGGGAGGAGGGTGTAGCATGTAGGTTAGCAATTTTTAGAAAAGAAGATAACGGAGGAAAATTCATCTCCATTTTATATGAAACCCTAATTTGTTGATATTTGAATGTAGGATATCCAATGGAGGAGCAACTAGAAAGAGGCCAAGAGCAAGTTTTCGAAATGAAGGGAGGTGGGTGTTTTGTAAAATAGTAAAGGTAGCAGGGGAAAAACAACAATGACTAAGGTATTTAAAAGAAAGAAAGAGGAGTTCAATTCTAGGTTAGGGTTTGGTGGGTGGAAAGAGGTTCGGGAGAAGATAGAGTTTCTACGAAGTTCAACTCATCAAATGAAGGAGCAAAAAAACAGCAAAGGAACGGATATTCAGATTTGAGAAGGAAGGAATAGAGGACTAGGATAGGGTTTGGTAGAGAGAAGGGTGGGTTAGACAGAAGCTAGAGTTTCTCTCTAAAGGACATCAATTTCTACATTACATTTTTTTCCCTTGACGGCATTACTTGATTGCTCAGCATGATGCAAGGTGATAAACAGGCACTTGGCGACGCAATTCCCAAGCTCGCCAAAGTTTCTGATGGTGAAAACGACAATATATTTTTATGTGCTAGTGTACATGATATCCCGTGCAGCTGTTGGCTTATAGCCATAGGTATCCTTTGTTGATTATAGGTGGTTTGGGTGGGCCTGCACCATTGAGTTTTGTCCCCTTTGGTCACGTCGGGTTTTAGATTTAACCCCTCCCTCGTGGGGAGTCGCACCTGTGACCTCAGGGTTTTGTTGGGTGTATGACCCACGCCTCACA
>JANZLD010000005.1:58229501-58242088 GCA_026413575.1 Erythroxylum carthagenense | reverse complement strand
CATGAATGCATGTACCTATAGATGCATGTGCAATAAAACTCACTCCTCTATAATTAGAGGTCAATGAATGCTCAATTAATAAAATGCAGTATGAAATCCTACCCATCTCAATTTACTAATATGCCCATCACATCGGTAACGGGATGTTACATATCTGGTATATTTATGAGTAGGATAGACTTGGTATTTTTAGAACTTATTTTGGTTATAACAAATATCTTAACAGAGGTTAACATTTTACTCCATTATTAATGGAAGCCCTCCTCTAACCTTGAATAGAAACAATGGAGACCTGATAGTAAGGTTTTCTATAAAAGATTACAGTGAACTTAGGTAAAGAAAGGCTTTGGAGATCATTAGCAATAAGGCATTTAACAGAAGAGTTAGATCAATATCCTTAGGTTAATATCTTTAATAATCAACAAAAATAATAGCAAAGCAACACTATAAAAGCAATGGATCAACAACAACAACCTAATCTTAAGGTCATACCTCATATTGAGCCTTCAGGCAAGGACATGGTCCCTACCACTCATATCTCAAAAGAAGGTAACATTAATAGCATCCATTCACATTAGTGTTCAACAAGTCTTTAAGGTTGGCAACATAACTCAATCTCCCTTTCTTTTCAATTAGAATATGGGTTATAAAGGAAGCTAAATGTGGACAAAGTCAATTCCTTATTTTTATAAATTTAATTATCTACCTACTTACTAGTAGTTGACTATTAATACATAGTTCATTCCTGATCAATTCCTTTGCTTTATTCTCCAAGGATAGTTTTGCCACCACCACCAAGAAAAAGCTAAGAAAGAACCTAAAAGAAGGTTTTAGCCAACCACTCATCTCCTACTTAGTGTCTATAACTGCTTAGAGTGTAAGAGTTTCTAAGTATCCCACTAAACAACAATAATAAGTTACTATTTATCTGTTAAAAACCTTTATAACTGGTTTTTAGAGACCGAAAAAAATCCAAAAAAATTGAGGAAGGACTCATGTTTTCACATAAGGTTTGGAAGTTCATAAACATTCATCAAGACCATTTCAATGGAAGGATTGTGGTTCCCTATAATCCCTAATCTACGGTAATTAATTACAGTCACCTTACAAACTAACTCATTCATCTTAAATTAACCCTAATTCCATCTAAAAAATGAACATCACATTTTTCTATGCTTCCAACCACGTTGATCATAGAAAAGAAATTTAATAAAGCTTTATAACAATGGAAAAAAACCATTAAAAATGTCTAGCTTGTTTTAAGAGATTTCTGTAGCACTATTTCCTCACATGAGATAGATGGGCATAAGATTCAAGAGACACATCAATGAATACATAAAAAATTGCATAACACAAAGTTGACTCTCAAACCTACATTATAATGGCCAACAGTACAATTGGTGTAGTAAGCAATACATTAGTAGCTCCTAAAGAGGAATTGGATAAAGCACTTATCAATTCAAATTGATTATCAACATTTAACATTATCATAGCTCTTTTAAGCAAACATCTTTTCTCATATCAATCACTTATTAGGTATATCCTTTCTATAATACTGTTGTTAAAATGACTCTATTCAGGTTTTAGAATTATCTAGTAATGATCTCTAGATTTAAGGAAGCAATATCTAAAGGGTTTTAATAGTGTAATTAAAGGGGGTTAAGGCATTTAAATATCAGAGGAAGTTGAACATCATAAAAGAAGAGCTTGAATTTCAATAATAGTGAAGTGGATTTCAAGATACAAGAATTTATCTTAAATTAGCTTAAGAACAACTCTATCAAAATATTAAAATGAGGTATTTAATCTAAAGGAAAAGATGCCTCTAACTAACCACATTAAAGCCCTTGAAGCTCATAATTCACTATTGAAATAAAACCCAAGAGTTTAATAGATTAAAAAGAAGGATAATCACTCTAAATTCTTTCATAATACCTTATTGATTAGACAAATCATTAATGATACTGAAACTTTTATAGCCTCTCTAAGCACATCAAATATTAATTAGGAGAAATTGAATAGAGATATCTATAACTATTTTAAGAATTCCCTAGGGACCCCCAGCTCTTACCCTTCCTTCTTCCAAAAGATGAGTTCCTTCATCAACATCTCCATCATTCAGGAGCAATTAAACTCACTTATCAAACCTTTTTTTACAAGAGTTGATATAAAGAAATTTCTGCCTAATCTATGAACAAATCTTTTTGACTCGATGGCATGAATGCCTTTTTTTTCGTAATTCATCAAGGCTAATAAGGGATATGGTTCTATTAACTACATTTTAATTTTTCTCTAAGTGAAAGTTGCTTAAGGAGATCAACAAAACCTTCACTTACCTCATCCTTAAAAGACTTAATCTTTCAACCTTGCAAGACCATATTCCAATTTCTCAACCTTTTATGCAAAATTATATTCAAGATGCTTACAATTAGAATGAAGGGGAATAAAAATTGCTTAATCAATACAAGCTAAGAAGTCATTATAATTGGGATAAACATAGGTGATAATATGATAATATCTTAATAGCACAAGGACTTTTCAAGAACTATCATAGAAAGCTCAACATCAGGAGATGCTTAATCAAAATTAACTTTCATAAAGCCTTTGATTATGTCAATTAGAGATTCTATTTCATCCTATATAGATTTTTGTATTTACTGCTCAATTCTTCAAATGGATTGAACAATGTGCTACAACCTCATCCTTTAACAATTTGGTGAATGGTGAACTAACACAACAATTTAAACATACAAACGGATTGAGATAAGGCAACCCCTTTTCCTTTCTCTCTTCACTATTTAAATAGAGGTCTTAAACAAATCCATTTCTAAGAGGATTAAACATAATGGGAAATTTATTTACCATTTAAATTGTTAAATATATAAATTATTTAATCTCTTATTTTTAGATGATATGTTGTTGGTCAATAAGGCAAACACAAAATAAATTATGATATTTATCAGCTCTCTCTAAACCTTCAAAAAAAATTTAAAACTAACCATTAAGTATAATAAAAGTAATATGTATGTATCAATAGGTAATAATGAAATATTTGAATAACTAGCTCATCTTGTAAAAATCAATCTTCATCAACCTCCACTAAGGTACCTTGATTTCCTAATTATGCTACCAAAATTCCTTTAAAGAATTTCAAAAAATATTCAAGGCAATATATAAAAGAAAATGGAATTACAAGGACACATTAGGGAAACTGCAAGTAACCATTTTGTGCTAAATAGTTTGCATGGAGTTCATATATCTACCTCCACTGCTACTAACTAAAGCAATTGAGAGAATCCTTATGAAGTTGTGCATTGGCAATGAAAATGACTCTATGATCAAGTGATCAGAGATATGATTGTCAAAGCATAACGTGCCTATACACTAATTCTTTCAAAACTATTAATATGATTATGATAATGATGATAATTTAGAAGTTATTTATAGACCATAAATCCTTTTATGATCAATTGGTTCATTACAATTCTCAAAATGAAACTTCTTTTGGAAAGCTAAAATCAAGAATTATATCTTTTGGTCCCTAAAATAGATCATGATTCTTTTCCTTGTTTCTCAGCATACCAAATGCTTAGGTTAAGAAACATCATAAGAATTGAGATCAAATCTATTATTGATAATAGTAAGGATCTAAACCCTTTTATCCTAATTCTAGAAGCTTAATTCATAAGACATATGTTGACAGATAAAACAAAAGTGGAAGAAGTAATGTGAATCTGGCATTGGTATTGCAGCTATAGAGGGCTTTGTGTTTATCAGAGACAATTTACCTAGCTATATGCCAAATGTTATATATACAAACATGATAAAATGGAACAAACACAAGTCAAGTCAATTTACCAACAAATCATGCATTGAGCTTCTAAGAGAATGTAGAGATAAAGTAAATTAAATTGGTCCCTTTCAAACATTCCTAAAAAAACTTTCATATTATGTCTTACAACTAAAAGGAGATTGAAGGCAAAAGATAGAAGTAAAATGTAGTAATGACTTATGTATATCTCTCACTTTTTTATTACCATTTCTCTAAGAGATTGTGGATGTAGGTACAACTTAAAGGCAACGTACAACACCAATAATTGGGATGACATGATTGATCAGGGAAGCAAAAAATCTTTTAATTACAAGGGAGACCTCAATATATTTCAGTTGTCCCCTAGTTATGTAGTCTACTTAGTTCATAGGAAAAAGAAGACCAAGAAACAAGGAAAATAGTTCACAATGGTTGAAATATTTATCTTCAAAAACCTTAATTGGATGAGAGAAATGATAATGATAAAAGAAAATAAAGAGGAAACAAGTCGGAGTGTGCAATAAAGATGGAACCTAATAGAAAGTAGTTGGAGATACTGTCCTAATCCTTCTAGTTTAACTAATGGCAAGTAGGAAGTATTAGCTCTACTAACACTCACATTTACGCTTAAGCTTCCCATATGCATATTGGTCAATTCACTTCAAAAAAAGTTGTCCTAAGCAGCCTATTATCTCAGTCACTAGATTCTAGTAAAAAAAGTGGTTAGCCAAGATATAAAGCCAAATTTCAACTCAAATACAAGATAACATATACACATCTACCTCATTGGTCTTCAAACTTTTAATTACCTATTAATACAACCTTTACTTTCCAAAACAATCACAAGGTTGAGTGATGAAATTATTTCCAACTTTAAGAGTATTATAGGAAATGGAAAAAGAACTTGGTTCTTATATGAAAATTAATAATCATAAGGACCCTTTTATAAGTTCCAAATTCTTTCTTTTTAATGTCTAGTATGCCCAAACATACCAAAGTAGGAATTGTCATCAAAGAAACTCCTAGAGTGGTCCTTACTAAACTCAAGACCTTTCTCTTTTATAATGAATAACTTCGTAACTTGTAAACCCAATTTAGAGGTTGAGGACAAAATCATTTCATTAAGGCATAAATCATGAAGCTTCACTAATAAGACATGCATAATGGAGATAAACAAAATGATTATCCAACAATTACTTGGAACAAACTAGTCTAGTTTCCTAGCAATCATCCTAAATTTCATTTATTCTATATTTGGCAATTAAACAAAAGCTTATAACTAAATACATATTCAACTTTGATTCCTTATTTAACCCCACTAGTGTTCTCTATAACTTAAGGAAACAAACTCTTAGCTATTTATTATTTAACTACTAATCCTCGTCTTAAGTATGGTACAAATTCTTCTCACTATACAATATACAATGCAATGAAGTTTATTAAGCAAACATAATTGAATGAACCTAAAATAACAATCACCATTATAAAAGTGATAATATCCTCTTCAAGATAGTCTTTTTAACTCCATATACAAGTAAAAAGAAAGGAACTAATAATGTCTAAAAATAAAAAAGAAAATATAAATTCCTTATGTCACAGACTAGTTCATTAGCTTAAAGAAATGTTGTTAACCAAAGGTATAGCAAACTCATGTAATAGCGGTTGAATGGTATCCCATATAGTAAAACTCAATCTACAAGAAATTTTTAAGATTTCATTCTCCTTAATATAATGTAAAATGGATGTTTGACTTTTAATATCTTACTTTAGCCTCTCTTATTCAGATAGATGATTTTTATTTATAAACACTTATCTAGTGGTTTTGATTCTAACTTTGTATACACTTAAAAAATGTCTTCTAATTCAAGAATTTAATCTTCATCTTTTAAAAGAAAAAATATGATTGTTTCAGAAATTCAATAAAATGTGAACTTTGATTTTACATTTTTAAAAAACTTTTAATATGAATGAAAAAAGATAAATATTTATATTTAAAATTTGAATTATGTATATTTTTGTTATAAAATTAAAATAAAAAATTCAATATTTTTCTATTTTTATTTAAGTATAAAAGAAAATTAAATGAGTTCATTTACAAAATATTATAATGCACGTACCTTCAAGATTAAAGAAAGAGAGAGAGTGATTGGTGAGCGAAACACGAGCATATGAGCATCTAGTGAGTGAGGGTGGAATCTAGAGCCTAGTGAGAGTAAAGTGGCAGAGAGGCGATAGGTGTTGCAAGGACCTATAGAGGAAGAGTTGCACTATATATTAATCTACAGTCGTGAACAGTAACTTTTCAACAAGTTAAAACAAAGCTTAAAGAAAGGGAAGAGGGCGATTAAAGGCAGAGGTGATTGAAGGGATCTGAAGATTTTTGTAGTTAAGGTTAGTTACTTCCTTTTCGGAAAGTAGCAGTTGAGAAGTTAGGTAAGCTTATATTTTGTGGAAGTCAATGGAGGCCTCCACTGGAGGCTCCTCTAGGAGTTCTCCTCCGTCTTTAGGCAGGGAAGCTAGTTTTCCAACTCCTCAAGAAGTCAAGGGCATGAAAACCATCAAAACTTGGAGCAACGTGGTGGCTGCTAGCCATTCTAAGGATCCCTAAAGCATTTTGCAACAACTGCTAAGCAAGGCATGGTCACTCCTTTTCTTAAGCTACTACAAAAAGGAGCAAAATAATAGGGAACTACAATGGTAAGTTACTTCCTTAATAAGAGACCTAGTTTTCCACATATTCAAAATTGGGCACAAGTTAGATGGGGAACAAAAGGATAAGCAAAGTATTACTCATATAAGATGATACCTTCCTCTTTCAAATCACTGGTAGTGACTCGGCAGGACCATGGCAAAATAGGGGACAATGTGCAAAATTGGGTGCCTAATCTCGAACTTGATAGATCAAAAATTAAATTTATTCGACTATGTATTAATTTCCACAACATATCACTTGAGTACTAGACATTTGATGGTCTGAGCTTCCTTCCAAGTTCAGTGGGAAGACCAATTGCATTTGATCTATGTGTCTGGTTTCAAATCCTACCAGTTGATGAGAAAATTTAGTTTCTTAAAGCCTAACTTAAACAATTTTCTAAGTTAAGGGATCTTTCAACAGAAAGGAGATTACAACTTGCAAAATATGAGTTCATAGTGATCCAAGATGCATGTTGTATTGATCCTAACAATTATGAATTGCAATATAAAGAGATTAGGAAACTAGAACTATAACATGGCATTATTTAATCATAATTATATGCTTATACAAAAGGTAAGGAATATTTGGCTTAAGGATGGTGACTCCAACTCCAAATTTTTCCATAATTCTATCTTGGCAAGGAAGAACTCAAACAAAATTCTCTACTTTCTTGATTATAATGATCAATTGATAATTGATAAGGTACTGATTGAAAGAATAGTGATTAACTATTATGTTGAGCTATTAGGTTCAAATTCCTCTAGTCAATTTTCAATGTATGATCTTGTGACATTGATTGATTCTCCACTACCTCAAATCAATAAAGATTTGACTAAATCATAGCTTTTGTTAAAATCAAGGAAGTTATTTCCTTATTTAATCCAAGGAAGGCTCCTAGGCCAAATAGGTATAATGCCTATTCTTCTCCAAAACTTATGGAACACAACAAAACAACTTTTGGTGGAAGTGGTCCAGGAATTCTTACACAATGGAAAGATGCTAAAGGAGATCAATGTTACACATATTTTCATAACCCCCAAGATTCCTAATGTCATTTCTTTTTAAGATTTGAGGCCTATATTTTGCTATAACAAATTGTACATGGTGATTCCTAAGTTACTAGCTAACAAACTTAAGGACACTCTTAAAAAATTGATCAATATTTCACAAGCAACATTCATTCATAGCAGATCCACCTTAGATAATATCTTACTAGTATAGGTGTTGGTGACCGAATACAGCTGCAAGACTTCCATCAAATGTTGTGCTATCAAAATAGAATTTTCTAAAGAATTTGATAGCATAAAATGGAATTTTATCCTCAGCAATCTAAAGTAGCTTGATATACCTCAATTGTATGTCTCATGGATAAGAGAATGTATCTCATCTCCCTCGTACAATGTCCTCATCAATGGTTCCCTCTAGGAAGTTTAAAGGCATTGATGGGATAAGGCAAGGGCACCCATTATCTCTATATCTGTTTGCCATTTCAATGGAGATTCTCAATAGACTCATCAAAGAAAATGTTATTGGCAACCCTGATTTCACTTTCCATTATAAGTGTGAGGTATTTTAACTAATTCATCTCAGTTTTGCTGTTGATTTATTGTTATTTTGTGCTGCTGATCAGAAATCTATATCAATCTTGCATAAATCACTAATGGAGTTCTATAAGACATCCGATTTGAAAGTGAATACCATGAAAAGCGTAATTTACTTCCCTAGAGTTGTTCCCAACACTGATTACTTTAAAAAAATCTTTGGTCTAAACATACAGAATCTCCTTAGAAAAACATCTTTGGTCTAAGCATACAGAATCTCTCATTCAAATATCTAGGTGTACCTATCTCATCCAAGAAGTTGAAGTACCAAAATTGCATAATGTTGCTAGAGAAGTTCAAAATAAGAATTAATGTCTGGCAAAACAAATTCCTATCTCAAACAAGTAAGGTTTAGCTTGTAGTATCTATGCTAAACAATTTCCATAACCATTGGAGCTCACACTTATGTATTCCTAAAAAGATTAATAAGGAGATGGAAAAATGCTTGAAAAACTTCCTATGGTTTGGGAAAGTTTAGGTCTCCAAAGGAGCTAAAATGAAGTGGGAACATCTTTGCTGGAGAAAACAAGGAGGGCTTGGTCTTATACCTATTCAGCTTATCCAAACTAAGATAGTAGCCAAGAGAATACAGAGATTGTTCAAGGATAAGGAGGCACTTTGGAGCAAATGGACTAACGAATTCTACCTAAGGGATTCTAACTTTTGGTATATAAGAGAGACGTAGCACTCTTGGCCTTTCATTCAAATGTTGAGAAATAAGTCCACAGTCTATCCCTTTATCAAAATTTAGATAGGCAATAGAGAAGACACCTGGCTTTAGTTTGATAATTGGACTCTTTGTAGTCCACTGAAAAGAAGAGAGGATCTAATCAATCTCATAAGTAGACTTCCTTTAGATTCAAAGGTTTCTAATGTTATTGTTCAAAACACTTGGTTGATCAAAGAAAGAGGAGCAGACATACTTCAACTTTATTTTTCAAGCTAATTCTTTCGTTAAAGACACAATTAGTTGGTCATTAAGCAACAATGGAGAGTATTCTAATTCTTTTTGTCCAAAGGCACTAATATCTCAATTACCCTCCATACCTTGGTATAAAATTGTGTGGAAAGGCTCTCTGATACCAAAAGCTTTCTTTTTCTAATTGGTAGCGGCAAAAGAAAGAATAAAGACTAAAGATAGATTAAAGAGATTAAGTGATCAGATTTATGTTCTTTGTAACATCGTACCAAATTTTGTTAACGTGTATTTTTTTACTTATAATTACTCAACTACAAATTGGTCTAAAAATGTTACACAATAACACACGGAAGTAAAAAAAAAAAAGAAGTATGCAATAACACAATAAAGTTATAAGCAAAACAAATTAAAGGATCTTCGAGAGTATTCAATCTAAAAAGTATGCAATAACACACTGAATATGTTCCTATATCAAAATGATACTAGTTGCTCACCATTCTACTAAGGATCTAAATCATTCCATTAAAGCAAGATGTAGGCTAGAATGATATAGTTTTACATTGAAATTGTATTTATATAGTATTTAAATGTTCCTTTCACGTAATAACCTTGTAATTTTGACTTGTTTGCCTTTATAAATTTTAATAAAATATTTTAATTTTTAGAAAAATTAAACTAATTTATTCATATACTAAAAAAAACTCAATTTATCTATCAAAATTTTGGTTTGACTCAATTTAATAAAGTTCTACTTTTTATTAACATGAAATAAGTAGTATTTTTATATTTAATATATTATTATTATTCTTCTTCTTCTTCTTTATTATCATTATTAATTTTCTTATTCTTCTTATCATCATTATTGTTATTCTTATTATCATTATTCTAATTCTTGTTATTATTGTTGTAATTATTATTAATTTTCTTCTTCTTCTTCTTCTTATTATTATTATTATTAATTTTCTTCTTCTTATTATTATTAATTTTATTATTATTATTATTTATTAATCTTCTTCTTATTATTATTATTATATAAGGAAATTAATAATAAAAAATTAATAATAATAATAAAGAAATTGATAATAATAATAATAATAATAATAATAATAATAATAAAGAAGATTATAATGAATGTTTTAGTCTTTTTATTAGTTATTCCTTTATCTTCAAATCAAACATTTGCATACATCATTATTAAAAAATTTTAGGAATAAACTACACTAAAGAATACATATTTCATTCTATTCTTTATCTATTCTATTTCTAAGAATACCCATTTTATTCTTTATCTATTTCAGTAAATGAACCAAACACCCTAAAAGAGTTATCATTTACAATTATGCTTAAATTGTAATTCAAACATAATTTCATAATGATGATTAATTGAATTCCAAACACAATTTAATACTATCAATTCTAATTATAAAGTTGACTTCAAGTAATCCTAAATACAAAGATATTAACTTCAGTACCAAGAATTTCGCGGCCAGGGTATTGGTGCAAGCAACGAACTAACAAATTGTATGAACTAAACGATTTTGCTAAACAGTCTTACTAGGTACCACCAATATTTTACAAAACTAAGAAAAACGAATGCAATATAACAGGCAAAATTAAACTATCCAAATAAGCAAAAACAATTAAACTATCCAAATAAGCAAAAACAATACCAAAACCTTACTTAGCAAATAGCTTTTTATATAGTACGGCCAACAATCTTATCCCGACGACTTCAAACGCCGCCGGCTGCAGTGGCTCCCTTCAACGCCTTTTTTAATTCTTCATTAGCATCCACCGCCTCCGTTGATTTCTTTTCGTTGCTTCTCCGACCAGCATTTCTATTATACTCGCTCCTCTCAAGCTCTCTATACTTGCCGGCACTCGAATCCGTCACTTTACTTCCAGCAAATTCGTGCCGGAGATCGTCCACTGCTCTCTTCAACAGCCCATTTTCCGCTTGCAACATCTCCAGCTGCCTCTTCACCGTCAAACAAGCCTCCGCCACGTCAGCATTTCTGAAACCCAAATCCTCCGTCTTCTTGGGGGTGGTAGCCGTTCTCGCTTTTGATCTTACATCATCTTCTCCGTAAACGTGCTCGATCCCGATCTTATTCATCACCAAAAACGGAATTTTCCTCAGATTAATCGCAGCCGTTGAATCACTCCCACCGCTACTCTCACTCGGAACCCTAACTCCCCACCGGAAATTCATAACCGCCTGACTCCTCACCGGTAGCTTCGTCCTCGCCGCCACCTCCATCCCGGAAAAAGCCTTCGCGATCCCGGTCGCCGTTGTCTCCTGCAAAACCCTAATTTTCTTTCCATTAAATCCACCTCCTTTACTAACCGGCGAATCCACTACTTCAATCGACGGATCCTCATCGGAAAATCCGCCTCCACCGCCGTTCAAATAACTGACAGTCCTTTCTAACACCGAAGAAGACTGCGACTTCTTAATCGAGAAGTCCCCAAATTGGGGCTTGAAATGAAGCATGAAGCACGGGTTACCTCGGGCGAGCAAGCTGAACTCGGCGCTCATAAGCATAGGGCTACTGACCGGAGAACCGAAGTGGCCGGTACCGGTTTTGATGACGAGAGAGAAGGGGTTCCATGCGTCGTTGGGGTGGTAGGAGAGCTTGAAAGAGGGTCCGGTTTCGAAGAAGGTGGATAGGTTGAGATTAAGCTCCTTGGACTCGCCGGCGACGATCCCTGATTGGAATGGCAGGCCCAATATGCTTAAAGGTACTTTTGCTCTGAAAAGCGGCTTTTGCTCTTCTCTGAACTTTAGCGACGCCTTCATTTTCTTGTTTCTTTTTTCAGATCTTATTAAATTCAAGAAAAAGAAACTAATAAACAGAGAGTGCAGTGGAGAAGAAGACTGATACTTTATTATTAGTTATGATTTTGGGTCTGATTTATAGCGATGATAAATTGGTTAAACTGCCAAATTTTGGCTCGGGCTAGGGCTACAGACTTTGGTGGGGATGTGCACTTATTCCAGTTTTACCCTTGTACTTTCTTGTATTCAAATTAGATTAGTGTGCTTTGGTTTAGAAGGTAATGTTAGGCATATAGAAGGGTATAGGTGTAACGGGAAGTCTGGGTTTTCAGGAAAACAACAGAAGAAACCGGCAGGTGGACGAACCGCAGCATTTTAAATTTATGATTTTAACAATAAGTAGTAATAATTTTTATTATTCAAGGCAGCCTTGTTTTTTTGAATTTGAAAATTTGAAAATTCGATTTGGCAATTTTTGTTTTTGTACGGAACGTTATGTTGACTTTTCTTGGCTTTGTGTAACGTCTATTTTTATTTTTCATATATTTATCGTTCTGTTTGATATATTCTAAGCAATGTTATAAATACCGTATCGGATTTGATATCGAATTAAATTCTGATACGATATTGTGCTAGTACCAATTAATATCAGGTAGCGTTTTGGGTAATTTTTTAAATTTATAAAATAGTTCCTAAATTTTTTAAAAATTACAAAATAATTCACTTTCATATTGTACAATTGTAGTTTATTTAATTTAGCTTTTTTTATATCTTATCCATTT
>JANZLD010000005.1:58111956-58130658 GCA_026413575.1 Erythroxylum carthagenense | reverse complement strand
TCGGAGGTTTCTTATTTTCACTGTTTAGGATGGAATGGAACGTAACATGAAACCCTCCGCTTCCATCCCATTCCATTCCATTCCATTATGAAACCTTCAAACAAACGATGGAAGTGTATTACGTTCCATTCCATTCCATCCCTAACCCTCGAAACAAACAGAACCTAAATTTTGTGAGCATATGCTATACTAATATAACTTTATATGAAAATTTCCATAGTCTGCACAGGGTTGCGGCATTTTGGAAATTTCCATTTATGCAAAGATCATAGGCCCATTGACTCTGACCCCATCTTTATCATATTAGACCTCTTGACTCTTGACTTCATTTTTTTATCAATTAGAAAAAGTGAAAATTGGGAAAAAGTTATCTTGCCTCAATTATTTGATATTATGTAGATTTTTGATAGTCGACTAGTTTTGGCACGGGACTATTAGAGATTGTCTTGCAAATTCCTTTCTGGAAAATGAATTAATTTTCATTAACCATATTAAAGCTATATCTATCGTTACAACCTTACAAGAATCTACCAAGATATTTACATCAATACATCAACTCAAATAGAGAACTATTGAAGCAAAGTAGCTACTTCAGTTTACAAAAGCCATATGCCTTTTGCTTCAATATACAAACTTTTGTGTGCATTTTTGGCAATTATTATAGCTATGATCCAATTGATAATATCGTTTGCTAGTTGGTGTTTGCTTGTAGCTTCACCTCTTTATATTCTTTTGTTCCTTTCTTTTTGTAAGGAGTATACAGTAATATAGAATGTCGTCTTATTCAATCCATTTTGCTTCTAAATTATTGCTCTTTTGGCAACCCAATTAAGCACTTCTAACCAATCTTAAGTTGTGCAATAATTTGCTGGATTGTGCATGATTCTGTTCCAAATTGATATGGAATATCTGCACTGGAAAAACAAGTGTTCACTTTTTTCGTCAGTTTCCTTGCATACCTCACAAATAGGATCATACGAGTCAAATCATCTGTTTTTGGTTTTGAGCTTATTTTTTGATAACCAACCAAATGATTATAGACTCCTTAGGATTAAAGAAGTTCTTCCATAATAGATCATACAAGGGAACTCTCTCTTTGTTACCTAGGAGTAATTTATAGTAAGAGATGTTAGAAAACACCCTTTTAGGTCTACAATCGATGTGACACCATTTTTGTGTAATTTAAGGAAAGTATTGGAGTGTAGAATTAAAGCCTCTGAAGCATCTTGGATTTTGGGGAATTTTGTTGTTCAGCTAAGCAATCTCTCTTATCTGCACTAATGGATTGAAATTGATCCAATTATCAAACCAAATCCATATATTTTCCCCATTCACTAGTCTATGTTTTTACCGAGGATAAACCTTGTTTCTCATCTTTAGCATATGACTGAAACTCCATGAAACTTTCCTAGTGATAGGCATCTACCAAAAATTTTGATTTCTAAGATATATGTCATGCACCCATTTGATCTGTATGGCATTTTTATTTGAATATAACCTCTAAATCCTTTTGCAAGTAAAGACATTTTGCATTAAAAGGATAGAAACAATCCCTAAACCACCATGTCTTCTTGGAATTGTTGATCTAACTTTAGCCCCTTTTGTGTTTTATGCTTTCCCTGACCATATAATGCTTTGATTATATGTTTAGGTTCTTTGATTACTCTCCTTGGCAAAATTATATGACCTATCCAATGAACATGCATACTAGTAAGAACAAAAATGATCAATGTTACACTTGTAGCAAGTGAAAAAACCTATTTTAGCATACGTTAATTTTAGCCTTGTACTTATCAATAAGCGGAATGCAATTTGAATATTTAGGCTTAGTATATGAGACTGGCACACCAAGGTACTTGAAGGGTAAGGAGTGAACTTGGAGACCTAATATTCTACTAAGTTCTTCTAAATTTTTGACATCTCTTGAACCAAATAAGTAGCTCTTTCCAATGTTGATTTTCAGGATTGACTAATAAGAGAAAATTTGTAGAATGTCCAATAAAATGTTACAGGATCGAACATAAACTCTACTCAATAAGATGAGATCATTTGCAAACATTAGGGGGTGAGCTTAAGGTTATTGCAATTATGATGTAGCTGATCTTACATTACAACTCGTTAGTTTTATGAGCATTTTGGATAACGCTTACATTACTATGGTAAATAGATAAGGGGATAGGGGATCCCATTATCTTATTCACCTAACACATTTAAAAAGCAATGTAAGACCTTCATTAACAAGAATGCTAAGAGAGGAGGACCTGATACACATCATAATTCTAGCTATAAACTGAGCTAGAAAGTTGAGTGCTTCCAAACATGATTGAGTGAAACTCCTCCTTACTATGTCAAAGGCCTTATAGAAATCAATTTGCCAAAGATAACTATTGATACTTTTATCAGAGTTATAATCTTTTAGCATCTCTTGTATAAGGAATACATTATCCAATAGTGATCTTCCGGCTATAAATGCTTCATGTGCTGGATTGATTACTTCTTTTAATCTGTTTGCAAGTAGTTTCACAATGACTTTGTAATTTAAACTGCAACAGGAAATTGATTTGAAATCTACTAGAGAGGAAGGGTTCAACTTCGTTGGAATGAGACAAATGTATGTATGATTCAACTGTTTTAACATTTGGAATTTATTCAAATAATCCAACACTGATTCAGAGAATAAGTTACCTATTATCTCCCAAGTACTCTAGAAAAATCAAGCAGTAAATCCATTTGGGCTAGTGACTTTGAGGGATGTAATTCAAACAGTGTTCCTTTGATGTCTTAGTATGTGAATGGCTCATTCAAAATATCCTTAAGCTCTTGCTTTAGGGGGCTATTCAAGAATCTTTTCATATTGAGTTTTTGTAACCCTTCCTTTTAGCCAATTATAATAAAGAATTCATCATCATCATCATCACCACCAGTTCGAAATCTCGCAATGAAGCGGAGTCATGGAAGATCTGATAATACATAGCCTTACCCCTATATAGTGGTGAGGCTGTTTTCGGTAATAAATAATTCTAGTTTGAAATTATGGTTCCCATTTCATCCTGAAGTTTATTGATCTTATTCTGGTTCCTTCTTGCTAGAAGATAAGCATGAAAGACTTTTGAGTTTCAATCCTCTATCTAAACTAGTTTATTTGAGCCTTTTGTTTTAGGATAGAATTCTGCAACTTCAAAGCCTCTTGGTAACCTTTAAATCTTTATGTTTCCAATAGTCTCAGTTGATTGGTGTGGGGATGGTTATAGCATTCTTGGCTGAGGCTTTTAAAGATTATGCTTGATCTCTAACAACTTTTTGGTATGAGTATTGACCAAAATCTTAAAGGCTAGTTTCACCTTTTAGAGTTTTTGCATTAGTTGATAAGCTTTGTAACCTTCCACTATCTGATTCCAACATGTTTGAACTAACTCAAAGAAGCCATGAGTCCATTAAAGAACCTAAAAAGCACTCGATGTATCCTTGTATAGGTAAGGTGTTGTATGTGAATATAAGTGTGATATGAGAGCAAGTTGTCTCCAAAATAAGCAATGGATGTACAGAATTCATCTAGCCAGGCTTGGTTCACCATTACTCGATCTAGTTTTCTTCTTATTAGCATTGCACGCTGTTAATTGTTTGACTATGTAAATAGTCTACCTGCGTATCTAAGATCAGTAATAAGCACCTGTTGGAACAAGTTGGTAAGGTCTTTACTAATTGCCAAATGGTACCTCCCCCTTTCTATTTCTTGATCTATAAGAATGCAGTTAAAGTCTCTAATAGTAAGCCAAGGATTAGACATTACTTCATTGATGGACTGCAGATTCTGCCATAAATTTCCCTCTGAAATTGAAATTTTGAAGCATATACCAGAGTGACATCAAAAGTTGCATTCATTTTATTTATAAGGCATGTTAGATGCAAGTGTTGATCAATTTCTCAAGCTACCATGACTGACAATTTATTTGAGTTAAAGAAACACAAAATTCTACCATTATAGTGAGAATAATAATTAGAAATAACCTGCCATTCAACCCTAAAAAATTTTGTAACTAGTTGCATTTAAGATGCTTTTATTTTTGTTTTGAGTAACCTTACTAACTAAGATTTCTTTTCCAAGATGATTCCCCTAACTATAGCTTTTTTAAGGGGATTGTTGAGCTCCCCAGACATTCCAAACAAGGTTTGTCATTTAGGGGGAAATCCCCTTTAAGCTTATTTTCCCTTTTCTCCTTACAAATTTCCTTTTAGATTTGGTAGCTTGGTCTTTAAATTCCAACTTTTGTTCCTTCCTTAAAAAGGGTCTATCAGAATTGAGATTTTCCAAATCATCTACACTAGTTCCTAATATTCTAGATCACTAATAACATGTTTCTATAGAGGTTCCATATTCTCAAGATTATCTTCATATTTATCCTCATCCTCCATTGCCATTACTAGTATTTCTAGTAGATTTTCACTGTAGGCCTTTTGAATGTGTTCTTGTGAATTAGAACCAACCAATTCATCACGCCTTTCAATTCTAAAAACCTTACTTGTTAGCATCCATTTTTTGCTTGTTTAATTCGGTTGCCAAGGATAGGTAAAAGGAATATCAAACCTTTTCAATTCACCATCTTTAGTACGCTTGAGCACAGGTAACATCTCCGACATTTTAGCATCCCTCTTAACTTCGATACAAATTTTAACATAACATATCCTTTCCATATTTTGTAGTCTGAGATTTCACATAAATATGTTTCCCAAGTGAGCTAGCAAGGTAGCTCAACCCCTTTATTGTCAAAAGCTCCAAAGGCACATTGTGGAAGTTAACCCAAAGTGGAAAGATTTCAATGTTGCCTCGATTACACTTGAAGCCAGGTTTCCACTTTTGAGTGAACATTGATTGACCCCTTATATGCCAAGGGCCAAGCTCAATTATCTCATTCAAACTACTTTCCATAGAGAATTTAAATAAGAATAAGCCATCTTCCCGTAGCATGGTTTTCCCTAAACATTTTTTGCGCCACCTAGCTAATGCTTAAGCTTGAACTACTGGAAATGTTGTCCTCTTATTCTAGAAAAATCTAACTAAAGCTGAGGATCAGACAATGGAAGCAGCTTTGAAAAGTTAAATGGGAGGTGTTAGCACTCCATCTTTTAACACATTCTGAAAATGCTTCAACTTACCTTTGTGTTATGAAATGATGGGTCTGTTCTTCCACCCCTTCAAGTTGATTTAGATATTTGGCTAGAGTAATGCTAACATTCACATCAACTTGCACTGTAACTGGAGATTAGACTTCCTTGCTCGTTAAGGTTTTTTATAGGATTTGAGGAAAAGCTTCCAAGTACAAGTGCAATATAGTGGAGTTGCCTTCCTTCTCAACATTCAAGGCCTTTGAGAGGCCCTCCATCAGGGCTAAACCTCAACTAGAGATAATGGAGCGTTGTATCAATTATAGAAAGATAACCAGAGGTATGAGATAAGTTTCCAAAAAGGGGGAACATCTAAGGGTAAAATGATTAAAATAGGTAGTGAGAGGTCAAAGAAGGTGTGAGGGTAGTGAGAGGCCGAGAATTGGTTCAACTTTGTCTTACAAAATTGTCGACCTAAAAAAATTCAAAAAATTACATACAAGGGAATTTAGGAATGGAGATTTCCAAGCATATTGTGACAAAAATCGATGATGTTCTATAAAATGAGAAAAAAAGATTTCTTCTAAATTGGTGTTGTAAATTTACCAACTAAACATCTTGCAAGGCTACTTCTGCTGAGGCTTCTTTCCTAAAATCAACCAAAATGTTCATCTTACTTCAATCTCAATAATAAAGGGGTGAAAGTTATTTCTCCCAATAAATCTCTAAGTTCTCCTTCTACAATTGCATCATAACTGAGATGGATCCCAAAGTCGTTGATATAGTTACTTTTGAAATCTCTAAGAACACCACTCATGCCCATGTAACTACTATAGATATGCAAAACTATATTGTCACATTTTCCTTTAGAATATATATGACTTTATTAATTTAATTAATTAAAGCTTTCTTTATCTTCGTAAATTTTGTTAATTATCTTTACTGTTTTAATATTAAAGATAAAAATTTTGAAATAATTACTTTGCAATTCAAATTATCATGAGATCATAATTATGATATTTAATTTACATTTATGTATTATTCCTAATTGTAGTTTTACTAAGCCAGGATATTGATGAAATGTTAAAACTAGCACAATTATATTTCTTTCTTATGAAGAAAGTAATCAATTTTATAAATTAAAGTATAAAAATGCTAAAACAAACTTATAAGTATTTATCAAATAATAAGTTCACTGAAATCACCTGATTACGAGGATCTCAAATAGAATATTACATGTGTGTCTGTGGATTTTCTCATTATGATGGTTATATAGAGATTACAAAGGTATCTCAAATGGGAATTACTATATTTGGATACTAGTTATGATCTATTTTATTTAGGGTAACTAAGTTGTTAATACTTGGATATATTATGAACTATATAAATATAGTTGAATAAAGTCAACAAAAGATTTGTTATTCTAAAGTAATTAGGGAGAATGTTTCATTGTTCTTGATTAGTAATAATTTTAAAAATTCTCTAGCAAAAGTGAATTGAGATTTGAAAATGTGTTTTTTAATATTAGTTATAAATCAATTGCTAATTAGTAAGGAAAAGCATGATTGAATTTAGAAGAGTAAATACGAAATCTATATTTTCTATATCTAATTGAAATATTAGATAATAAAAAATTAAGTTATAAATTATAACCATGCATGAACAAGTTGAATCAAATCATTTTGACATTTTAAATATTTAAGTGATCATAACATGCTGCTAAACATCAATTTTGATATATGATTATAAACTATTTAATTAGATAATTAAAAATAAATCAAAAGCAGCTCCAATTTATCTAATTTTAATTATAAATTATAATTATAATTTATAATCATAGCCAACATATTAATAACCTAATGGGTCACATATAAAAAAGCAGTTAAAAAGAGAAAAATAATTTAAATTAAGTTAAAGTTAATTGTGAAGTTTAAAAAATTTCTAGAATCAAGTATGAGATTTTTAATTTTATTAAAATTAAATTATATTTTAATCAAAGTTTGACTTTAATTATAATTAGGAAGTTTAATATTAATAAGAAAGAAACTCATATGTCCTTTTTATAAATAGGATAAAGGCATAATGGATCTAGCAATATTTCTTTCTCCTCTTAAAAATTGAATTTTCTCTATTATTTAGATATTGTTTAAGGTTGGACACGTGAACAGCTTGTAGTTGACACCTTAAATTTTTTTATCTTTTTTGGCAAAAACTCAAATAAAGGATGATTCAATTACTTATTTATGATTTACATTTTTAAGTTATTCAATTATAGAGAATTAAAGGAAAATTTGTAAAAAAATTCTTTGCTATGTTTATGAATGGATGGGGGTCAGTATTCCAACAAAAGTATCAAGATCTATTTTCATTAACTTAATTAAAATTATTTGATTGTTATTGATTTGATAAAATTAAGGTTTAAATTTTATTGATGCAAAAGTTGCATGATATATGGATATACCTAATATTAATTATTAATTAGGTTATTTAAATTTGGAAATTATAAGACGAAATATGTATGCCTCCCTATTATTCTAGTTTTCAAGAAATTAGGCATGTACCCTATCTAGTCTTTTTGTTTATGGAAGAATTAGTCGTATGCCTCCTTCCTGTGCTTTATAATTGTTTTGGATAATATTTCTCTCTCTATTGTTTTAGGGAACAGAATAATATAGGCACTTTTAGATTGAGTTTCTTGAAAGGCTTAGATATGAAAGTTTTTCATACTCCTATAGTAGTGATATGAAAAACATCCATTTCTTATCCCCTTATATTATGATATACTTAGATTGAAAATTTTGGAAACTTGGATGTTTGTTTGAGATTGTATTTTCTTATACTAGGATTATTGTGTGAATTAGAATTGGAAAAGGCTAAAAAGCCTCATCCCAATAGCATCATAAGTGGTGCTGGTGACTAGCGCCTATGATGATGTTTCCACTAACGACGTTTATTGCTACTGGTGAAACACTATTGCCAATTGTAAAGGTGAACAAGCACCATTAGTGAGAAGCAAGAAGACTAGGGAAGCAACATTTGGAGGAGAAACAAGTGACAACAACTAGAAATAATAAAGGATGCGGAGGTGGCGACATTGAAAAACCCTAATTTGGGAAGCCACAAAAGGACATCACATTAACACCTAAAGCATTTACTAAGATACAGGATGTAGAAAAATATGTATACATAAGAAAAACAGCCGATACATGATCTTATTTTTTCTATTTTTAAATTTAATTTTAAGCATTCCTTTTATTTAAAATTAAGATAAAATTAGAGTAAACTCCTAATAAATCTAGAAAAGCATTTGTTAATTGTTTGAAAACTATTTTCATAAGGTTTAATTTTATTACAAATATTTTAGAATTTAGTTTAATTTTTCAAAATTTGAATTACTAAATTAAATTAGTTACTAATAATGCTCCCCTAGATATTTTTTTATGTAGGTTAACGAAGGGGTACTTAAGTCCTTCACCCTTACCATTATTTTCCTGCTCTCTTTAGTTACCATATTAGGAATAGTTTTTAAATTTCCATCCACACCCTTTTGTCTCTTATCTTTTCTAGCTAAATGTTTAACCTAAAGCCTATCTAGACCTAGATATTGGATAACTTTCACCCTCTTACCCTTGCCTCCTCTACTAACCATAGCCCCATCACTGATTAACATTCTAATCTATTAGCCTTAAAAAATTGTAATTTTGAACCTAAATCAACCCAATTAGCTTTTGGCCTTAATCTTAAGCTAAGTTAGAAACTGATTGTAGAAGACACTCCCTCCTTTAAGATCCATTACTATCCTTCGAGAACCAATAATGGCTCATTTATAATTGCTCCTCCCGTTGAAGTACTTCAAGAAGGAGCAAAAGTTGGTCAACAATATTGTTTGAGTTTTTAAAAGGAAAATACTAGCTTACGTTAGGGTTCACACTTAGGTCTCCAAACTTTGTAAGGATGCATGACTAAAACAATTATTGTTAAATTAAGATAATCTATTCTTATTCTCATTTAATACAAAAGCTACTACATAGAGAAATTTGAATAAGGGTCCCTGGATCATCTGAAATGTGCCTATATTCCTTCAATTATGGAATTCTAGACTAAACATGGAAAGTATCAAGGAAAACTAGGTACTCGTTTAGATTAACCTTCACAATATTCCCCAAAATATTGATATGAAATTTGGTTAAGCCACATGGCAAGTTTCCTAGGCAAGCCTATCTGTATAGATGAGAACACATCATTAAGGAGAAGGGTAGGCTATGTAAGGATGTGCATAATTTTTGGATATGAGGTATGACTTCCAAGATATCATTCCAATCCTAAGACTAGCAAATGAAAACTCACCACTGTAAGATACAATTAAGGTTACCGATCTCTAGAGACCATCTGAAACTCAATAAAAACAATGCTAGCAGCTTATAGGAAAGAGAATCACTAAGGGGGATTATTGGGTGCTAATCGAAACTAAAAATAATAGAAGCAATGATACAGGGAGCAACACAAATAAGCTATAAAGGATAAGGAATTAGCTTACCTTGAGGCCTATGAGGAGAATGAAAAGGACTATGATGATCTCCTAGAGGAGGTTTTCTATAAGCCTTACTACAATATAGGATAGCGAAGCCCTGATAAATTTAAAGAGAAGAGCCCCAACATAGTAATAAGCTCCCACTAAATGGACCTACTAATCATAAAACCTAGAAATACTAACTTCCCCAAAACTAAGAAACTAACTCCTTATTATTGGAGGAAGACTTTATTAGTGCTAAGAGGAAGAAAACTGTGAGGAAAGGAAGACCTAAAGCCTCTGAGAGCCATATGAACTTTTAATATCTCTATTAAATTAGAATTTGAGGGGTATTAACTACCTTACAAAGTAACAAGCACTAATGGATTAGATTAACTCAATAAAACCAATGTTAGTTAGTGTATTGGAGTCTATAATCAAAGCTGATAAGCTCAAGCAACTGAATTTTATGATCAAGGATTGGGAAGTTTTTGTCTAACCACCAATTTCACTACAATGGGAGGATCCTTTAGCTTTAATTTGAGCAAGGTATAGATTTTCCCAATCATAATGTTTGACCATCTCATGCACACAGAGGTAAACTTAAACCAAACTTGTGCTAAATTTCATTTGAATTTAATATGTGGTGCTAATCTAAACTACTAAAGCAATAACCTGTAGAAAGCCTTGAGAGCTATTCACTCAAACAAGACTATCTCCTAGATAATTATGGGTGACTTCAACAACACCATTCACATTTCTAAAGCAAGAGGTAACTCGCAAACTTGTAACACCTACCAAAAAAGAATGTGTTAAGGTTATTGAAGTCATAAAATTGAATTAAGAAGGCAATTTCTTTGCCTAGTGCAACAGACAATAAAGAGACTGGAATATTTGGAAAAAATTAGATAAGGTCTTTATAAATAAATATTGGATACTGTCTTTTCCTAATGGTTTTGTATTCTTTAATGATCCATTATTCTCAAACCATTACTCCATCACTATGTAAGAGCTTACTCCTATACTAAAAAACACTCCTTTTTGATTTAATAATTTTCTTATAGAAAGTGATGAAATTGAATAAACAATTTTAAAAGGATTGGCACAAGATACCAATAGATTTAAATCCTATATTTGCATAAGAAAGATGGAAATGGTGAAGAAGAAGAAGAAATCAATTAACTTCTCTAGATATAAAGACACTCGGAAGAGTAACTAAGGCTAAGCTATTATCCATACAATAATAGATTTATTTAAATCTAGTAGAAATTGTACTAACGGAGAATGAAATAGGAGCCTTAAGATCCTACTATAATGCTTTGGAAGTTCATAACTCACCGCTAAGGCAAAGAGCTAGAGTTTTATAGATTAAGAAGGGAGACAATAAAACAAGCTTCTTCAATAAAAGCTTTAATGCAAGGAAAAATATAAAAGTCTCCTTCTTAACTAAGATGGCAAAACAATTACCCACAAGGAAGAGCTAATTTAAGAGGTGTACAACTTCTTCAAGAAAACACTAAGATCCTATAGGCTATAAAATTCTTCTCCAAACCTTCTAAATAGTTTCATTTCTCTCCATTTCTTAAATGCAAAAATTGAACTATTGGGTAAACCAGCATCTAAGATTGAGATAGAGGAAGTAGTATTTAATTTAAAGATAGACAAATTTTCTGGACTTAATAGACTCAATGTCCTTCTCTTTTAGAAATTATGGCTTTGGATTAAGAGGCTAGTGACTAAGGCAATTGTGGAGTTTTTTCAAAAGAAAAGATTGCTCAAGGAAGTGAATAAATCCTTCATCACAGTAGAACCAAAAAGCCCAAACCCAAAGAATTTTTTTTACTATAGACCCATATCATATTACAATAGCCTTTGTAAGATTATTGCTAAAATTCTGGCTATAAGGCTAACATCTATCATTAGAGATCTCAAAAATGAATCTCAAGGGGCATTCGTATAAGGAAGCCTTATAGGAGATAACATACTCCTAGAACACGAGTTTTTCAAGGGTTATAGTAGGATAAACTCACCCAGGAAATATGTTGTAAAAGTTAATTTTCGCAAAGCATTTGCCACCATAAACTAGAGCTTTATTATTCATACGTTATATTTAGGTTCCTTAAGAATATCATTAAATGGATCTATCGATGTATGTCTATAATCTCATTCAATGTTCTAGTTAATAGTCTACTAACTAGGGTATTTCAACGAGGTAATGGATTAAAGGTGACCACTTGTCCCCTTACCTTTTCATCTTATGCTTTGAAACCCTCACAAGAATAATGGCTTTTAACTTCAAGAATAATCAAAGCTTTATATTCCATTCCAAGTGTAAAAATTTACAACTGTTTAATCTTAGTTTTGTTAATGATCTATTGCTCTTTTGCAAGGCATATGGGAACTTATTAAGACTACTATTTTCCACTCTTGAATTTTTTAAAGACCTCTTAAGATTAAACCCTAACAAGGACAAAGATTGTCTAATTATATCTGTAAATTGTAAAACTTCTCCAAACTGGTTATCAAATATATTAAGACTGCAATGTAGAGACCCTCTTTTCTCTTACGTGACAATCTATTTCCACTAAAGAACTACAATATGGAGACTGTGTATCCCTCTTAGAAAGAATCCAAAAGAAGTTAAACAACTGGTGCAATAAGTCATTGACTATTGCTAGATGTATTCAACTAATCATCTTAGTTCTAAACTCCCTCATACCTTTTGTTCATAACTAATATTCTTATTTAAGGTAATAGTTATGGACATTGAAAAGATAATTAGGATGAATCTAAAGGGAAAAAGGAAATGTCAAAATTCAATTAGGAGGATGGTATGCACTCCTAAACATAATGATGGTGTAGGAATTAAATCCCTAAAAATTATCAACAAAACCCTTATGATTAAAAAGAGTTTCCAAAATCGTAACTAGCCTATAGATGTTATAGAATAAATGAAAAAAAAACACCTAACTCCTAAAAGGAAAAACTTGGTGGGAAAAAAGAGTTTAGAACAAATACATGATGGTTTATGACATAATTGTTGACAATAAAGGATAATATTCGTGCCAACTTCTAGTGCATAAATGGGAATGGTAAGCAAGCTTCCCTATGGTTTGACAATTGTTTTACATTAAGCCTTTTAATTAACTCCTTCATAATACAACCACTGGCTCACCATTTTCCTAAAAATTCCAAAGTTTGCTTTGTCATCCAGGATAACACATGGAGAGAGGAATTATTGTAATTTTTAGGAATTGCTTAACTAATTATTCCCCTAATAACAAAGCACAAGAATCTTAACTATGGTTAGGATATCAATAAGGGAAATCAAATATGAAATCTAACAAATACCTTCTAAGACCATACCTAAACAAACATTCCTGGGTTGAGATTACCTGCAAAAAAAAAAGAGATTATCTGCGCAGACAAAAAAAACTTCTCCTAAAATTTCAACTCTACTATGTGCCTATGGGTAATATGTAAGTTGAGACTCCCAACTCCAAACAGGCTCAACTTTCTCAATAACTCTAGCCATTGCAGACTTTGTAATAAAGCTCTTAAATTCCTTAATCATCTCTTCTTTTCCTATGATTTTTCTTAGAGCATATAGGACTACATCTAGATTAAATGTTTCTAAGAGCATATATGACTACATCTAGATCAAATGTTTCTGGAATGATAACACATTACCAGGAAATATTAGATAGACTAGCAGTGTATCATCCCATAAATTAGCTAAGAGATAGAGTATGTCACATAAGTACCTTATGAAGTATGTTATATATTATTTAAAATGAAATAAATAGAAGAATATTATGAGGAATTGAAAGAACAATGATCAAAGTTAAGATATAACTTGAGGTATAGATCATGGAGAAATTTATCGTATAAGAGACGTGCAACATTATTGACCTATCTTTAGCTAGATCTTGGAGGCTTCAAAAGGAAAAGTGAACAGTTCCAACGATGACGGGAAATTGCTAATTATGTAGTCAATTAACTGAAGCTAAATAAGATAGCACAAGAAGGAAGGTAGTAGACTTACATAAACATAACAACTAGAGAAAGGAGAAGGAACTCTCAAATAGGAGACCAAAGTCAGCCTTAGGAACAACACCAAAAGATTCCAACCAGAACTTGAACAAATAAAATGTAGCTTAACAAGGAATTGGAAAGATCACTAAAATATGCAAAAGGAAACTTTTGGAATGAGAAGTTACAGGATGAGGATCATTTGGCACACTTTTAGAAGAATAATCAGCTAAGTAGTCTATATGCAAGACATTTATCCATTAGAAAATAGTCAAAGAAGCAAAAACCCTTTTGAGGCCAAAAAGTGGATTAAAACTTAATAGCTCTTTAGGGTATTTAGATGCATGTCTAATGAGACTCACAAATGATCATATGAGTGGTAAGGGTTTCAATTATTCCAGGATTGATATATTTAATTTAATTCTAAAAAATTAGAATAAATAGGTTTTAAAGTATGTTCTTTCATTATGTTATAAATGATTAATATAATGAGATTATATTAGTTTTAATGAGACCTAAATTTTTGAAATTTTAAATCCCTTAATTAGATATTAAGTACACGTTAAGAACCTACCAGTCTTCTATTATTTAAGATTTGAATTAGAGTCCTGTTTATTATAAGACTTATCTAGAAAACTCAAGGCTCCTTTAGTCTGAATATGTTTTATCTTAAATTAATGTCCTATGTAACTAAATTTATATGATTTGGATAAGTAGATTAATGATTATATCAATTTAGAGGTAGGGTTAGAAAATAATATACAAGATATATTTTGGTGAAGTGTTTTGACCTAACAGATCTAGGAGTCATAGAAGATGTGATTAACAAAGTTGTTATCTACCTAATTTAAATTTATTTAGTTTATTGAGCAAACTCAAGATCAACTAGATTTAGATTTGAATGGGATTCAAACCTACTAGGAATTTATTTGCTAATTTCTTGATTTAGTAATGAGGGCTATTATTTTGAATAAAATAATGAAAGTAACTAAATATTTATTGAAGTCCTTATTTTATTTATTTTGTGGCATAAACTAATATCTGCTCTTTTATGTCTTTTGGTTGTTAGATAAAATGAGTAATAATGTATCCCTAAGGAGCATCATAGATGGTAACAAGCTTACTGGTCCTAATTTCTTAGTTTGATTTCTTAATTTTAGAATTTTTCTCAGACAAGAAAAAATTATAAATTCTTGACACTGATATTCCTCCAAAGCCTAACTTGGATGTAATTGATAATATTTGGTAAAGATATCAATGTCATATTGATGATGTTAAATAAGTTATATATATGATGTAAGCTACTATATCTTCTAAGATTCAGAGACAAGATGAGAACATAGATGCTCCTAATACGATTTTGCATCTCAAAGAGTTTTTTGGTGCTTAAAATAAGGTGAAGAAATAGTAGATTTCCAAAGCATTACATCAATACAAGATGGTAGAAGGACCTTAAGTGGAGCAACATGTACTAAAGATAATTATCAATATTTAAAAAATTAGGCCAATTAAGTTTTGACATAGACTATAAGTTAAGCATTAATCTAATGCTACAATCTCTTAGTTTGAGTTTTTTTTACAGTTCATTATGAGCTTCTATGTGAACTAAAAGCATGTGTCATTACCTGAATTGTTGAAGATGCTTAAGTTTATAGAGGGATGCCTTAACAATGATCCTAATTTTTTTCTTGTTGTGGATTCTTCCAAAAGTAAAAAGAAAAAAGAAAAAGGCTTTAAGAAGAATAAGAATAGGAAGTAGAATGCTTATGCTAAAGTAGTAAAGCCAAAAGTTGGTACCAAGAAGAAGAATAATAATAGGGGCAAATGTTTTCATTATCAAGTAGATGGACATTAGAAATGGAATTGCAAAGTTTATCTTGCTAGTCTGAAAGATAAGAGGCTTAAGGAAGTTACTTCTCTCGGTATGTTTATGATTGAGATCAACCTTTTTTTATTTTTGTTCCATATTCTTGGGTATTAGATACTGGATGTGGCATTTGTAATAACTTGTATATTTTTAAATCATTAAGGAAAGATGAAGTGAACTGCCAATTTGAAATAGAGCAAGTTAATGCATTAGCTATAAAAACTTGTGATTTACCTTTGCCTTCTAGGATTATAATAGGAATAGATAATTGTTATTTTGTTTTAATAATTATTAGAAACATTATATCAATTTTTATTTATATTTGAATGGGTTTGTCTTTATTATTAAAAATAAAAGTTAGTTCTTTTTATGTTTATTATGAATTTGGATTAATTAAAAATTGTTTTCTAAATTAGATCTTAAAATGTCAATCCTTAACATAAATATCAAGGACAGAAAATTAAGTGACCAAAATCTATCTTATTTATGACATTTTAAGTTAGTTTATATTAAAAATAGAATCATAAAGTTATATAGAGAAGAATATTTGGATCCTTTTGATTATAAATCGTATGATAGTTGTGAATCTTATTTATTGGGAAAGATGTCTAAACAAACCTTTAAGATAGAGCGTGCCAATAAGTTACTAGAGCTTATATATTTAAATGTATATGGTCTTATGTCTACTCCCACTAGATGTGGATACTCATATTTTATTAGAATTATAGATAATCACTTCAGATATCGTTATGTGTGCTTAATGAAACAAAAGTTTGAATAATTTCAGAAGTTTAAAGAATTTAGACTTGAGTTTGAGACACAAGCTGGTAAGAGAATCAAAACATTTAGATCTGATCAAGGTGATTAATATTAGACCATGATCACCTTAGTTTCTTGAAAGAGAATAGGAGTATCTCATTATGGACTCTTCCTAATACTCTATAATATAATGAAGTATCTGAGAGTCGAAATCATACTATATAAGATATAGTATATTTCATAATGAGTCATATAGTCTTCTTATCTCCTTTTGGGGATATTCCCTTAAAACTACTACTTACCTTATGAATAGGGTTCTATACAAATTAGTTAACAAGATGTTATATGGGATATGGATTAGTAATAGAAAAAAGTTTTCCCACTTAAGTATTTGGGGATATGATGCTTATGTGAAACGTACAATATCTGGTAGGCTTTGAGCTAAATAAGATAAATTCAAATATGTAGAGTATCTAAAAGGGATTATTGAATATTAATTTTACTATCCTCTTAAGCACAAGTTGCTTTCATCAAGGCTTGTTACATTCCTAGAAAGAGAATGTATTTTCGAGGAAAGTAATAGGGGTGATAGGTTTAGAATTATATTATTATTAGTGTTTATGTCATTTAGAGCATGATTTGGTTCTTAATATTATGTTTCAAGAGGTGTATGATGTGTGTTTAAGTGTATGGAAATAGGAAATTGAAAAAAAAAAGAAATTGGAAGCATGGAAGTAGGTCATGATCGTGATAGAGGGTGTAGATAGCAATTCCAACTTGCACATCTTTTGTAATTTTCATGTTTTGTGATTATTTTTGGAACCAAATTAAGTGTAGAAACCTTAGAGAGAATCCTAGAAACCTCAAGAACTATTTAAGAACATAACACACTCTGTAAAAGGAGCCTCCCTCTTACCAAATTAGGATTAAAAAAAAGCACTAGAGAGTTCCAAGATTTCCAAATTTAGTCCAAATCAAGTTTTTCTTCTTTCGTTTGTTCATTTTCTTTAAGATTGATGTATAAGCTAGATTTGAAGATGCTGTATATGTTTGTGATGTTCTAATTTTCATATTAAGATTTGTTCTTAAGTTATTTTATGACTTAACTGTTATTGATTTCAATATAATATTTTGGTGTTGTCATATTTGGGTATGTTGGTACTTTGACAATAAATTGAGAGAGTGAGTAGAAAGTAATATGATTAGGATGGGTAACGATAGTTGACAACCTCATAAGTCACACAAATAGCAAATTGATAATCATACGAAGAGAGATTTTGTGTGAAAACTTAATTGTTTGATAGATCACTTAAAAACTAGTTGAAAACGTTAGGATGGTTTTGTGAATTGAGAGATTGCAAAATATGGACTTTCATAATCAATCAGGGTTAAATGATTAGGTCTTGAGGGAGAATAATCAAACCAATAGGAAATCTAGGACCGACACCCAATTGAATCAATAATGATTAAGGGGGCAAAATAACAGTAGAATGAATCCTAAGCTTTTATACTTGATCATGCTTTTCTTATTGTGGCAGCTTAACTGTTAGTTACTTAAGTGTTCAATTTTATTTAATTGTTTTAATTTGTTATTATTCACTTTCATTTAATTCATATTTTTATACCTTAGATAAATTTAGGTTCACTTAGTTTTAGATATTTCCTTATGGGATTAACACCTTCAATACTACAAACTTACGATCTGTATACTTCATAGGTAAAACTTGCCCAACAAGTTTTTTGCACTGTTGCTGGGGAATTAGTTTAGGACTAGTTAAATTCCTTAATGTTAAGGAAAATTTTTCCTTTCTTGTGATTTTGGTACCCAATCATAAGAAATTGAAAGTAAAAAAAAAGAAAAGGAAGTTTGGACACAAAGTAGAAGACATATCAATTTGGAGATCACAAGGAAAGAATAAGGAATCCAAAAAGGTAAACACCAAGAAGAGATAGAAAAAATGATGATGGATGAAATACATCAGGGAGAAAAAAGGACCCTTATGAACTTTATGAGGCCATGTCTATCATCAAGGAATTATACGACCACCATTGCAAGTGAAACACGATTTGTTTGAAGAGATGGAGAACAATAGATGTCTTTGGACATCGAAATGAAGTAGACAACAGTCAACCTTCCTAGATCTAGAAGCAATTATTGTGGTAGATTCCCATCTTTAACTAGGATCTTTAATTTTTAGAGTTTCTTTGAGTCAGTTCAAGTTTTAAAATTTTTTATTGTGTTACATGTCAACTTTCCAAAAGCCATATGTTGCCTTTTCTTAATAATTTTTTTATTTCTTTAGCACCTTTTGTCTTGATTTATTATCATATTTGGAGACCTACTTCCAATGAAATTATAGGTAATTTTCAATATTATGTACTCTTTAATGATGATTTTTCTATATATATATATATATATCTTTTATGTCAT
>JANZLD010000005.1:58023295-58033855 GCA_026413575.1 Erythroxylum carthagenense | reverse complement strand
CTTTTTCTCTTTATTTCTTAATTTTCAACTTAATTTCAATTTACTCATCCACTTTTGAATATTTCTTATTTTTACTAAAAAAAATCGGGGTCTAACAGTTTTTGCATTTGTGAGGAACAATATATCATAAGATAGTGTTGAAGTGAGTTTTGAGCTAGAAGAATCATTGAAACTATGTTTAGGAAGAGTGCAGAAATTCAGGAAAAACGATGAACATATACTCTATTTTTCACTGTACATGCATGAATATATGATTTTTTTTCTATTCATGCATGAATTTGTGGAAATGAATTTAAGTGAGTTTAATGATATGAAATGAAGAGTTAGTGAGGTTATGGTATAGAGTTGATAAATTACTAAGTTGTTGATGAAATGAAAGTGTGTAAATCTGGAAATGAAAGAAAAATGGAAGGAGAAGAAGAAGAGAAATAATCGGGGAAGCACGATCACGACTTCGCTGTTAGAAGCATGATCGTGACTTCGCATATCCAGGTGGGGAATTGCGGTTGTGCAGACACATGATCGCAACTTTCAACTTTTGTTTGTTTATGAATATCCTTTGGAATTTTTATTATAACTTCTTCACCCAATATCCAAATGATTTGATTCTTGAATCATTAGATTCGATACACATTGTTCTTCATCTCCACTTAAAAAAATGATAGCCATCTAAAATGGATTTGATTGATGAATTTAAGATGAAAATGTAATTATACTAGAGTATGATAACTAGAGACATAAAGCTACAATTGTCCTAAAGAAGTAAAATTGTAATTCTGGTGTGAAGAATTCCAAAATCTGTTCTAAAATTGAAGTAAGAGTTCTGTTTTAGCTTAAGAATAGACTGACATATTTGGAGTATAACTTTCAGTAAATTGAACCAAACTGAATGATCTTGGTGTCATTAGAGACCTAAGACATGAAGAGTGTTTCTTAAATCCTTCATTAACTTGATCTTATTGATCATATACAGTTGACCAGAATGGAATGTTTTCAGAAACAGTTCAAATGGAGAATGAGTGATTGAATTTCGATACAATTGGAATAATATGTACATCAATGTATGATGGAAATATACTCGAGAATTTGTCATTGAACATGTATGATACATTAAATATTGATACATGTGTTTATTCTATTATATAAGCCCTCTAGTAATATGAAATTATTTTTATTGCATACAGACGAGCAACTAGAGTGATCGCTTCCAAATATTGCCAGAACATCAAGGCAATAGGCTTAAGGGAGCAACTATGAGTAACCTAAGATGGTCTCACCTTATTTGTTCTGTTCTGTATATTACTAAGTTGTATTGAAATATTACTGAACTGCATTGACTAATTGTGTATTGAATTTCGGACAATATATGTCTGAGGTGTTTGATGCATGCAAACAATCTTGGAAGTGCTACTTGTATGTGAATGAGACTGCCTAATTAAATATTTTGTTTCTCAACTGAAAAGTTGAATGCTGGACCTAGTCCGATGACTATTGATACTGAGACTATTATACTGTGATAATAAATGCAAGTGAAAGTGATTAAATTGATGACTGAATTGTGACATGAATATCATTCTAATGCATGCAATATAAAGGCGTTGTGACCGAAGTAGCTAATATGAAACGCTTACACGTAAAGTTTTGCTTCGTGATTAATGCATGCAATATAAAGGCGTTGTGACCGAAGTAGCGAATATGAAAGCGCTTACACGTAAAGTTTTGCTTCGTGATTACTGTTTATGCACACAGAGCTATGCTCCATGATTCTATTCTGACTGAGCCCAATGGGCCAGTATCTGTATACGTATATGATAGGCACTCGGTCACAACAATAAAAACGAATGTGAGTCTCATAAATATAACATTCATATATGATTGGAATTCATTGAATGATTTGCAAAGCTGAAATGTAATGATAAATTGATATGAACTATTTGACTATATGAACAGTGTGATTATATAATGATTGAGTTTTTTTTATATAAGTGAACCATCGAGGATGGTTACTCAACTAAGTTTGCAAAACTTATAAAAAATTACAACGTAACATTCAGGATTTAGTAAAGGACTCCAAAGAGGCTCTGAGTAAGAGTTCCAGTTCAGGATCAGTGTGCATCTACATATGTATTTTGTTATGTTGTATTGAAAAGTGTAATCTTAAGTGTTATTCAATGTATATGAAACTGAGCTTGAAATGTAATATTATTGTGACTACAAATATTTTATTCTGTAATGAGCTCAAGTAATTACTGAAACTCTGATGAGTTAAATAATGATTGTAATTTTTTGAGATTGAAATTGGTTATAAATAAGTTCAGTCGAAATTGATCAGGGATTTTCCGCATATCTACATGTTGTTTTATAAGAACATAATGAGTTTGATTTACTGATTATTTTAGCATGTCACTTTGTGAGACTCGTACTCTGATATTACTCAAGATGTCAAGTACGTGTCAAGTGAGAGTGGGGTACTATACAAGATTATCAATTAATGTAGTAATTAATTTAAATCATCCTTGCATGTCATTCTATTATGTAAGGGTAAGACTGCGCATTATTAAACCTTTCCAGATCCAGTTTTAATGTGGAACTTCACACTAGATATAATGACGATACTTGCATGTCATTCTAGTTTTGAATCTTTTTATGACTATTTAGTTAAAACCAAAACTTACCCGCTTTGTTCTTGAAACTTAGAATTACTTATATAAGATTGTAGATAAGTTTAAAGTCATGCATACCTAGCTCGTACAGTTAACTAGTTAAAGACAATCAGACAACAGAAAAGTAATATCGATACTCTCCAAATGTTTATTTTAGTGGTGATGTCTAATCGTTAAAGTAAATATTGTAATATTTATCTATGGAAAACAAAGTATAATAAAAAAAAATGATGATCCTAGATATTACGGCCTACTACTTGTCATATATCAAAATTAGGCTAACATTATTATGCATTTCCAATCATTTCTATTTTTCCTTATAAATTCTAACATTTTAATCTTTTAGAATTGAGTTTTAAATTAATTAAATCAAACTTACCATATGCCTGGCCTATCCAATCCAACATTTATGAAGTTTTTTGAAATATAATTACAAGTAATACTAATTTATTAAAATTACAAAATATTTTAAATTTAAACTACAATACATGGAATATTTTAATATATAAGATTTGAAAAAGTTTAGTAATTTGTAGATTTTTTTAATTGCTCTAAATCTAAATTTTGATTTTTCAGAAGAGCGGTCAGTTAAAAAAAGAAGAAAAGGTTTGATTGGATTTGGAAATTTCAATGAGCACTATTTCGTCGCTAAATTGAATGAAGAGACGCAGATAGCAAAATGAAGATAAACGATAAAAGGTACAAAATCAGAGGTGGAGCCCAGTTCTCCAACTGCCTGAACTTGGAACCACGTCAACAAATGGGTCCCACGTCAGGCCCTGTCTTCCTCTGACAACAATCACCAACACAACACGCTTTTCTGTTGCTGTTTTTTATTTTTC
This sequence comes from Erythroxylum carthagenense, assembly GCA_026413575.1. Lineage (NCBI taxonomy): Eukaryota > Viridiplantae > Streptophyta > Magnoliopsida > Malpighiales > Erythroxylaceae > Erythroxylum > Erythroxylum carthagenense. The sequence goes on along the minus strand of JANZLD010000005.1, from coordinate 58,030,350 downwards.
ACTTTAGTTTGTGGGGTCCACCTGCGTTGTACTCCTGTCTCCACGTGGCATCCGTTCAGCTCCGATATCGTATCTGATGTGGGCCGGCACGATACTCGTGTGCTCTCTTTTCTCGTGACGTTAATCCTCTTCTGCGCGTCTGATCTACTCCGAATCTCCTCTTCACGTGCACATCCGACGGTTAGGATTCCCCCAACCCCCTCCCCTTATCTCTCCAATTCATTTTCCTTTGTTTTATTTTCGAGTCGGCCGGCTTATCATGTCATGCGCTCCACACATGAAAACATCAAATCGATTGTGACAGCCAAATTGAATTGCAAGATGATACCATCTGATATATATAGTTGATATTTTTAAACAAATGCATTTTAGTAATATTAGTTGTGTTTTCGATGAGGTGTCTCTAATAAATAAATAAGAGAACGAAAATGCGTTTCATCGGGAATTCCCTGTCTTTGCTGTGCTGACTCAATTAGACGGTGATTTGTTATTTCTTATTTTGCAAATACCAGAAATTAAAAGAAATGACCAATTGAGATTAGGATTGTTCTAGTATTAACTATAGCATCAATGCTCCTAAAATCAGAGGCAATTGCACGGTTGTCCTAACTACAATACGGGAGATCTTTTTTTAAGCATAAAGACAGTAACAAAATCCAGGCGATAAATACATTCAAATGAAGACCGCAGAACACGTCTAATATAGACATACTACAATACCTAAATTACTCTCTCATTCTGTTCTTAGGAAAATTAGATTATGATGACTACGAGCTGAAAACGAAAACGGGCTCTAGCGGCTTGTCCTTTAAATGTTATCAATCACCAAACTTACTTTTCTTCCAGCTATTCTCTTCGTCGGCTCCTAGAGCTTTATTGGGTCTTTACTGGATTAAGCTCATTTCTTATTCTAATTCTCATGTATTATTTTTAATATTTATTATATTCATATCTAGTTATTACTATATTGTGTTCTTGATTGTTAAAGCATAGGGCTACATGTTGAAAAGGTAAGCGGTGTTACTTTCTTGCTGTAGCTCTGAGCTAAAGATTTCACCATAAACTCCAGGTAATGAGCTGTTACTTAGTACAGGGGTTTTGGTATACTATTTTCTGTCATCAGTCCCTTAGTCTAGCAGTTCAATTCTTCATAAATTCTATAGAATAGATATTATCCGGACCATATCCAAGAGTCTATAAGCTTTATATATATAAATCCAGCTGTATTCTATAATATATATCTTTAAAATTCGAATGTATTAGACTATAGTTTTGAGATTTTTTTTTTTTTTAAAAAGAGAAGAATAAGAAGAAGCTTATTGATTTCGGAGCAGTGCAACCACAGAATCATATTGAAATTTCATTATAAGATTTATTTCCAACTTCGGCTCTCAGCAAGTCCGATACAGAATCATGGACTAAACACAATTTGAAGTGCTAGTAATTACCAGATAAATATACACAGGATGAGTAAATGCATGTGTGGCATGGCACTTTAATGGGTCATAACAAGTATTTCAACATTACATAGTAATTACGCGTGTATTGTAAAATTTGTATTTAAATAACACAAAATAATCAAACTAACAGAAGACTGAATAATTTAAAAGAACTAAATAAGATTTGTCTTCATAATATTTGGCAAGTGAAAAATAACATTTAAAATTTATAATTATCATCTAAACATTCAAAAATAAAATTAAAAATTTATTAACTAACAACAACAAAAAATAGCCCTAACAAGTATCGTCATGCATAATTACTTAATTAATCTTTTATGTGATTAAAAAAATTTGACACATTAAAATTATATGATTTTCATATTCAAAATCAACACTAAAGATATTAGTATGATAATTTGTCTTTGCATATATTATTTTCCTTTCATAAAATTTCAGCAAATAATTACATATATGATGTGTGTATCATACTTATAAAATACACCATATTAATTCATACATTTGCTAATGTTAACCCTTATTTGATTCAGTGGTTACATTTGTATTTTTCTATGATCGAGTTTTGTTTTTTTATATACATGTCATGTCTGCGATTTGAAACATGTCAAACGATTAAGTCCTCCATAATTGATTCATTTGAAATGGAAAGGGTAGATAATATTTCTACTAACAAAATTGTAATTATAAACTAATTCTAAATAAAGAAAATTAAATTATATTCAATCATAAATTTAAATTTTATAAATTCAATGAACTTCAAATTTTATTATGAAAAGTCTCTCCTAATGAACCATAGTTAATTACTCAGCTATAGAAACAAGCCTATTAAGGTAAGCGGGAATTACGTTGGTGAAAGTGAAGGTACTTTCATATTCCATGATTCTCCCATTTTAATTTCAACGTCTGGAAACACGGATATGGTACCGCTGTCGTTTTGTGGAAACCATGACATTGGTTATTATTCCACCCACGCGGGACTCGAAAGGCACACATCTATGTGAAAGACCAAAACACCCTTTCAATGTAATGCAGTATGACCGTTAGGAATGAACTAATTCTTTTTGACTAGTGAGTGGATCCGATTATTATTATGGTCCCATTTTTCACGTTATAAAACTTACATCGACAATCATAAGTTTTTAGTTTACTTAGGATAATCCTTTAATGTTGTTACCTTTGATTGGATATTTTAAGTTTGTTCTTGCTGGAGGAGGTCTTAACTCGTCATCTTACATTTTGTTAAAGAAAGCTCCAAGTCTTGACTCCCTAATTGATGATCTTAAAGCAGTAAACTCGTACATTATTTGCCATCATTTCTAATTTGTCACCATAATATGAATTTGCATTATATGATAAGACATTATTTGTTTTGAAAAAAAATAAAAGGTGCATGATTCTGTAATAACCATTCATTTTGAAGTCTGTATTGACTAACACAACTCTATGCATAACCCTAGTTATTGGTGGTAATGTTCATGTTTGCAAATGTAGTACATAGATATCCAATAAACAAGAAGATGGGGCATATGGTAATGTGAAGGCAACATTATTATTTATGTTATGTCCCTCCCTCACGCAAACATAAACCTAACCCTTCACCCTTTCCATTGGCTAAGCTCAGAGGAGACAAGGTCTATTCATAATTCACACACACACACAAAATATTTATATCTATCCTTTTCCTCCCAACAGACTGTTTTTCTCTTAAAAATTTTAACCCTGTTCCTTTCCTTGTACGAAGACTTCCTCATCATTTACCACCATATATATATATATATATATACACACACTTACAGATGCAGACCCTTTCCTTTTTCATTTCCTCTAACAACAGCATCAACCGTCTTTCTCTCAACAATCTTTCAATGGAGGGTATGCTTATGAAGAAACAGCCTTGTTTGTCCACTTCAACTTCTCCATCCTCACTAGCCATGCATAAAGACTCCAAAACAATATCCAAAGTCAAGCCTAAAATACGCATAATTCACATATTTGCTCCTGAAATCATCAAAACGGACGTTGCCAACTTCCGAGAGTTGGTGCAGCGACTCACAGGGAAACCAACTGATAACAACTGCAAGAAGAAACCCAGAAAGGGAAGACCCAGAAGAGATCAAGAAACTCATAATCAGCCAAGAATTATTACCAGTACTACTACCAGTGCTAGTACTAGTACGAGTTCATCATGTGAGTGCAGCGCATTAATGACCAATACGGTGGAGCTAAGAAACGGGTTTGGCAGTTCGGGGTCTAGGGAGAGAATTAAGGAGGAGGAGGAGGAGGAGGAGGAGGAGGAGGGGATGTGGAATGGTGCAAATTCAGGGGGTTTCTTAGGGGGTTTTGCTGATTTGGATGGTTTCATACAAGACCTTGGAGAATTCCCATTGATGTCTATGGATGCCAACCACATGCATGGCTTTGAAGAGACTCAAATTTCCCAGTAAAACAACGAGTTGGATCTTTATATATATCTATATATATTCTCCTGGAGAATGCTTAAAGGTGGAGTCAATTGTTTTCTTGATGAATTGAGATTTCCTTTTAACCTAATTCCACTGGGTTTTAAGTTGTTTGCCATTCTACTTATGAATCTCTAATTAATCTAATTAACGAGTCAGTCATCTTCTATATTTCTTGCTGTAAATACAAGGGGGAATAGAAACTGATGTTACTTGGAAAGAAGTTTGCAGTAACTGTTGGTTATGTGATAGAAATGACTGAAATTATTTATGACAAAGTTGTTCTTTTTCCTTTCTCAGTGAATCCTGTGTTTAGCTTTCTATATGGGATTTCGGAATAACACTTACTTCGTCTTATCGCTGTCCCTTTCTCTAGCCATTATTTGCCAGAACTTTACATGTATATCATCTACCTAGCTCCTGATGGTAAGGAACACTTTTCTTCTTCTCCAGTTATTTTTTCTTCAACTAATCTCGTCTTTTGATCATTTCGATTTATGACAAACATCACAGTTTCCTTTCTCGTGATATGGGGTTATTCTCTTTTCATACATTCAAAACTATATAACGCTATATCTGAATGTCAAAGCGAGAACCCAAAGAGATCTTCACATTTGCTGCTCATTTAATGCATTTCTGTTTTGAATAAGAAGAAGCGTAAGTACATACAGCTCTCAACTTGATTCCTTAAAAAGCGTTTATAAGATGGACTTAGCCACGAAAGTCAACAATTCAGTGGGAATAAATATATAATTTGCAAATTGCTGGGCGGCACGCCAATTGGATTGAGCTTAACCAGCAACGATAATGGGGAATATTTGGACAACTTGATCTTGTACAGTCTGTATGCCGCTGATGACCCTAGAATTAATATTGATCCTGTAACAGAATAAGATGGTATTTGAATCACTGCTACAATAACAAAGAAAAACAAAAGACGGTGGTTAAATAGTTTAACCACAAAATCCATTTCTGTTCTTTAAGCCGATGAAAAGTTTTTAGGTAATTTGAAAGCAGGAAGCCAGTACTGGCCGAGGCTTCCTTTCAGCCACATTCACATTTCATTCTCACTATACATTTACGGAAAATTAGAAAGAAACCTGCCAGGCAAGTTTTGTTTTTCATTAATTTTACAGAATTACAATACAGTTAAGATAGAGAAATTAGTTTCAACCAAAAATGTGGTAATTTTTTTAAATATTTTTCTGTAAAATTATCTTTTACATCATGCACGCAATATTACTCTCTTATAATTTGTGACAATTATTTATTCAAGAGCTTACAGTTATAAATGTCAATTTTAATTTATATCATAAAAATCCTATATTTTGATATGTACTATCAGTGTTTTGAATAAACAATTTATTTACCTATTTTGTTATGATTATTTGATGATGATTGTCAAATATTTTGATGTTTGAAGAGTTTTTTGATTATTCATTATTAATTATTTTTATATAAAAAATCTAAAGATTATTGTGGTCAAGAATATCATCTTAAATCTTATGCATGTAGGAGGAATTGTATAAGAAATATGATTTTAGACTATACTATAAGTATGTACAAGAAGTATGATTTCAGAATATATTGTAAGTATGACTCTACTCTAAATTATGTAAATATTTGGACGAAAATAAGCTTAATGTTATTGCAAAGATTTAAACTCTATTTGTTGGGTGAAAGTCAAATAGAAGAACATTAAGCATCCTAACCACTCAACGTAAATTTATCATAACGATTATCAACATTCAAATTTCATGTTAGTTTTATGCATATTATTATTAAAATTTAAAATTGTGTTGTGTCAAATTTATATATGACATTATAAAATGATAATTTTTTAGTTACCAAAGTTACCATATTAATTGTTGTTACTCATTCAATATTAGTTCCTATTATTGAATTAATTATATGGATAAATAATATTTACTTGTTGATAGAATTTATAATTTACCCAAAGGTAAATTAATACTCTACGAATAATAAAGATAGTGGAGCAAAATCAATATTCACTTGTCAAATATGTATATTTTAAATGTTTAATTTTTTGAAACCAGTAATTTGTTGAGTATTTATACATTTTCAACTATTATTTTTCGAATCCAATAATTTGTTGAGTATTTATATATTTTCAGCTATTTCTCTTTATTCACATGCTTCCTCCATTACTATATTTAATGGTTAGAACTTATCTTAATGGTGCAAATAAGTCAATTTCTATTTAGGTATTTTGCATGTTTGTGGGAAGCAAAGCCTATTGCCATCGTGAATACGAGTAGTGAGGATGAGAAGACAAAATATAAAGCATGAGAAAGAGCTAACTGACTATGTCTTAATTTTATGCAAATGACTATTGCCAACAATATTATGACTACTATTCCATGAACTAAAATGCAAAAGAATAATTTTGACGGATTGTAGAGCAGGCAACAACATGTTCTAGAGATGATAAATATTGCAGTAAAATTAAAGACCCTAGGTTTGACACTTGATGACTTCTTTTTAATGCAATTTATTATGAACTCATTACCTCCTGGGTATGGATCTTTTCAAATTAACTACAACATTATAAAGGATAAGTGGAATGTTAATGAATTCTTCATCGAAACAGGAAAATTTTGATTATCTATTATTGACGAAAGGTACAATTCTTGTGATTATTGGTTAGCCAATCTATAAACCTTGTGGGTCAAGGAGCTAGCCAGATTCGCAGGCCAACGGCTAACTAATTTAGGAAGAAAGCACCTACTGAATCGACACAAGTTGCTATTAATGTTGATAAGAAGGAACAGAATACAAATAAGTGTCATTTTTGTAAGAAAGATGGACACTATCAGAAAGATTGTGTGAAGTGTAAGACTAAGTTTGAAAAGAAATGTACATATAATTGTAATACCCGGTATCTAGTTTAACCGGTACACCGAAATAAAATTGATATTTAGACTTATGTCCTTAAAACCAGAGCAGTGAATAATAATTTTTAGTGACATCAAATTAATGACGTATGATATTTTTCGGTGGTCACAGGAAGTGGTTCAGACAGACGTTTAAAAAAAAACAGATCAAGAATGACGTTTTTGTAATTAAGTGGACTTGAGAGGCATATAAAAGGACCTAAGTTGGAGAATAAGACAAA
>JANZLD010000005.1:57987597-58007857 GCA_026413575.1 Erythroxylum carthagenense | reverse complement strand
TATTATAAACATTAAACAAGCAAGTAATACTGATTCTTAAAAATATATAATATAGTTGCTAATAAATAATAAGCATAAAATAATATTGTCTTGTACAAATACAAACATAATTTTATTTATCTAAGTACTTCTGATTGGAAAGTAATAGAGAGCTCAATTGAATGTTTATTAAGAAACAAGACATTACCATAAAAACCTTATGTAAGGTTTTGTATTCAATTTTTGTTAATATAATGAATAGCAATCATTTTAATATTTAAATTGAGAATAGCAATGAAATTTGTTCTTATATGAATCATTTATGTGGCAATGTAGTTTGTTCTTATATGAATAATTGGTAAAATTGCTAAGATCACTTGTAAATTCAGTTCTTCTAAAAAAAGGTAATTCAATCCAACGGTCTTAATACAGACCTTATAAATTTATGGCTAAGATCGCTTGAATCACAATTAATCTTTTATCAAATATCAGGCATTAAAGTTGAAAAGTTTTTCCCTCGATGAAAATAAAGAAAAATTAAAGGTCATTATATTCGTTCAAAAAAGAAAAAAAATTCATTCAATCTTTCATCCTACAGTCACTTATCAACCTCTCATCTCTCAAACTACCATCCTACTATTCTATTCAAAGAATAATTGTTGAATAATTTATCTTTTTTTAGTATGGATATTTTATAAGACATTGTTTGGCTTATTTTTACTTTGCTTGGGTTTAACATATTGGATTAATCTTTGATGGATTTTATATGCATACTTTTATGAATAATTTGTATTTATTTTCATCAATTATTTTTAGAATTTTTTGTTATATATATTGATATGAATAGGTTCTGGTTACCCTGAGAACCGAACCTGAAAATAGGTTAACCGATCCTATAGGTTCTTTAGGTTCAGGTTCAGGTTCATGAAATTGTCAAACCTGACATTCAGATTCAGGTTCAAGTTATTTACGAACAGGTCAGGTTACCCTACTATGAACACCCCTTCTTAAAACACTGTTGTGAAAAGTAAGCTGGCTCCGATCTTCCATGTCCTATCTTATAGGTCAAAACAATGGATCCAAATCTCCTGATTGTCTCAGATTTCCAGTGCAACCTCATGGTCGTTGGCCAATGTCTCCTTCATCTTCTGCGAAAGTCAAAAGAAACCCGAACTAGAAAAATTTTCTAAGACGACTATTTATAGAAGTCAAATGAAAAAATTGATGCCAAGTTACGCTTTTTTAAGGGGTGCCAAAACTCTTAAATCCGTTACAACCAAGCACATCTAGGTCTCACCGTTACAGCAAAGCACATAAAGTCAACTGGCACCACAGTCTTAAATCATCAACCATAAAACCGAGATCATGCATCCCCTGAACTGATGTGAATATATGAATCACATTTTGATGTCAAGGAGATACCCAAGAAAATTAAAACCACTTGACATTACAGATGGTCACCTTAATAACCACAGTCCAATATTTTCTGAAAAAGCCACCTGATCTAGGTGAAGTATTTTCCTTATACCTCTTCAGCAACGAAGCATTTCTAACTAATCAGTATCTGAGGTATAAATAAGACTAGCCAACAACCACAAAAAAGAACAAGGGCCCATCTTATTGAGGATGACCAAGAGAAAATGAGGTCTTTACATCGTAATACAGGTCAAAGAGAAAACAAAGAGTCAGTTTCCATATATGCTCTTGTATTCTGCGGGTGGAGATGCTGGTGCATCCAACTTTGTAAGAACTTCAGGAACTCCGGCTGTATCCCTTATTATCTGTGTCAAAAGCCAAAGAAAGAATTAGATTGATGATAATACTTCTGGTTCCCATCTCTGCATTTCCTCTGCACAGCCTAAAGCAAGCAAGCCAATTCTTTGATTACATTTATTCCACTGTAAATATGCTGCAGCCTGCCTCATGATCATTAATGTGCTTTAGATACTTTATATTATGATTTTGCTGATATCCTATAACCAATGGCAATGGCATAATTGAAGGATTCTCAGAATCATTTGCTTGTATAAATAAGTTCATTTTAATAGAAGTGCCAACAGACAGACATCCAGACAAAGGCTTGCCAAGAGACTCATAACTCTCCTAGTGTATTGTGCACTGCCACAAACAGATGAAGCACCATCGTGTATTTACATTTTAATCTTTGATTCCTCGCATCAAGTTATATAATGACTACCATAGAAATGGTAATTTAACAAGATTTGAACAAGATTTTTCTTGAAATTCGTAAATGAGTTTGCATAGACAAGTACTTGAAGACACCACATGCAACTGCATTTATTTACAGGAAATAAACTTGGAAACGTGCTTACAAGTATCTCCTCATCAAGGTAAGAAATCACGAACAGCCTCTGTAAATTACCAACTGCAAGAATATAAAAAGTGAGGGGGAACACATTAGAAAGAATTCAAAATGATAACTCCAAAGAAGTACATGGGAAGAAATACAAGAAGTTATTGGGAACTCCTCAGAACTTTTAAATTTCTTTCCACAAACTTTAATGTTTATACTAGGATATTCTTAGGCGGAAGCATGTTAAACTAAATCTTTGAAGCCAAAACATTTTAATCCTAGCATAATTGTTGAAAGAGTACACTTTCTGGAGTATCTGCAAAATCTTAAAACGTTAATAGTGGATAACCATCTATATAAGTTACAATAACCACAATATGCCAAGACAATTACTCACAATTAGACAAGCATCATGCCAAGACAATTACTCACAATTAGACAAGCATCATAGTCAACTTCAAGATTAGATGTACATGTTTAAGGCCTCCTTTTGAAATTTTATACTCTCTAATTACCCTTCCTGAGATGATCATGTCACACAGTATACAGACACAAAAGGGTAACAAAAAAACATATGGGGCTTTCCCAGACTTGACTTTTGTATTGGTAATCTAAATGTGCATATTCTTCATGTTATAGAGTACCAGCATTTGGAACCAAAAATCAGAGAAGTATTTGGTAATAACACCTCGAGGCATGTATTGATGTATAGTTTTCCCCACAATCAGAAAAGACTAGCAGCCACAAAATATACCACAGAAATTCAAATGTCAAGATACAACTACAACTAAATGGGTAACCAAAATGGTTCGTTGATTAAATACCTAAGCATATAAAACTATCAAGCATTAAAATAGGAAAACTAGGATGACTTTGCAATCAGTAATTGTAGTTAACAAAAATTATTCATGCCTAACTACAAAAAAGCATTCAGCTGCACCTCAAACATATAATGAGGGCAGTTTAGGCATCAAATAAATCGAGTAAGATAGAGATGAAACGACCGACAAACAACAGAAAGCTTACGTAAAGGAACTTTCACCCCACTGGAAATTGCATCCCTTACAGGCACAGGAAGTTGTTGCATCGTGTTAGCAAGCAGAATAAATGCTCCTTTTAGCTCGTCTGGTAAGGTTTCTTTGATAACAGTTGGTGTCTCTAGAAGCCCTTCAACGTAGTCCGCTTTCATTCGAAGAGGTCCCTCCACAGTTAACCTTGAGGAGAGAACAAATTTGCTTTCTATCTGCATTATGGCAGGAACAATGGCATTCAAAATAAAGCTTTAAAAGCAAATAAAAAAAGCTAAAATGAGCAACATGAACACATTTTGTCCCTAGAAGTTGTGTGCATCAACAAAAACTTAATGCTTGTGGTAATGACAGTTCTGATTGTGAAAATTAGATTCGATCTAGATGAAGAATGATCCTCAATTTTGAGTATGCCAAATAAGCTGAAAATCATGTAAAGTCAATTACAAGCTACTGCCAGCCGCTCTGTTTTTCTACAGATCAATTGTCCAACATTTCACTAATTACCACAATACAGTCAACCCATGAAAGGTCTCAAAGGAAAGATGATGGTAAAGATAGAAATCACTTAAAACAGAGCATTTATGCAGGCATCCCTAAGAAGTGATAAAACGAACGATAGAGACATACGGAGAAGAGTAGCTTCAAATAGATGGTAACTTTTGCAATACCATCCTTAATGACCACATCCAATTTGGACAAACTAGCCAAGTTTGATGGAAACCCCCTGCAACAATGCAGGTTGCAAGATTAGAAACTAGAAGCAATGATTAAAAGAAAAAGCAGAGAAGCAATTCAAAGAAAGTAGGACTCACTGAAATGTAAATGTGGGAGCAAATAAACCAGAGCCTGCTGAGCCAAACCACTGGAAATCCCACCGACCTTCTAGAAAGGGTGAGCTGAGAGAAACTAAATAGCATTCAGAAATGCGGTATAGGTATGCATTTAGGAAAAATGCCAAGTGAAGAAACAAAAAGCAGCTACGTGGTTGGTCGAGGAGTGGGATTGAGACGCTCAAGACCAATTATCCTTTCATTCACCTCAATCCGCTGTATATCTGTGGTTTGTCCAGTAACCAGAGCTGCGAAACCTCCAGTATCTTTGAACTGAACCAAATAAATAGTTCATATTACGATCATCATCATCATCGAAGTTTAAAAAAGACAAAAAGTCGAGAGTAAGTGTGGACTTAACAGCCAGAAGCAACGATCTCTTAGCAGAGAGGCGTTGAATCTCCTTGGAGTAAAAGTCGGGTGATCCCGGCTGAAGAGCAATAGACATCATTCTCCGACTACAGGCGCTGCCGTCTGACTTCTTCCAGCCGATCTCAGGCAGCATGCAGGCAGAGTTAGAAGCAGCCATTTGGATACATACGAAACAGAATTCAATTGATTGAGTTTTGAGAGTATCATAACTATATAGTAGTAAGCAGAAACCAGGAAACGCGAAACTTAGTATTGTGTCGCTCATGAGTTTTGGATGCGTCTCGTCTTCTTAACATAAAATAATAAAAACGCAAAAGGTGTGAATGCAGGTGCGGAGTGTCGAACCCGCCGCCTCTCGCACGCCAAGCTAGCGCTCTACCGTTTTAGCTACATCCCCCCATCGGCCCTTCCGGTTTAAGAGTCTGTCTTATAAAAAATCAACCAGTTGATTTGCATTTGCTTCTTCTTAGAGGCATTTTGACTGTTTTCTTCTTCTATTTCGAGCTTTTCCCGCCATGGAAGCTATGCAACTCGACTCCCAGAAAACCTTTCATAGGAAGCATTCTACCTACCACTGCTTCGTTAGCTTCTTACTCCTCGCCATTTTGTTCTCTCTTTTTCTTCTTGATTTTAGTTTTACTTCTTTTCTTTGTTGTGTTCCAATGCAGCTCCTTTTATTTTCTACTTTCTTCTTCTTCTTCTTCTTCCTTTTTTTTTTTTATTAAAGGAAGTTCTTTTCTTTTTGGGATTGATAAAATGTTTAAAAATTAATCAGGATGAGACGTATGAGATTACGAAGGAAATATACGGGGGACAGCAGTACAGCCAAATATACTTTGCTCGTCTTCATATGATGAGAACTCTTCTCTATTCACTTGTTCGCGACTGGAAACCCCATTTTCCTGGTAATTCCTTTCCATCTAGTCTTTTGTGGCATCAATTACAGTTGATTTTTATGTCTTGTCTGATTTTCAGTATAATTATGCTTTTCCGAAGCTTTAACTAGACTGGTTTTCCTTTTAAAAGGTTTAATTTTGAGAGTCAATTGAGAATCATTCCGGTCGATTTTTTATGTAGATCTTTTGGTATTTGCCGGTTGTTTCTTCCATTAGAAGGTTTTTCCATGGTTGCAATTGGCTTTAGGGTTTCAGATTTAACTTCTTTTATCTTGATTCGTAATTTGTAAAACGTTTCTTAAATTTGGCAGTTCAACTCATGTAAGCTCTCAATATCAGCAACATGGGGTTTCCGGTGAAGTTTGTTTTTAAGATGGCACAGTTTTAACTTGTTAACGCTAATTGTTGGTTACCTGATAAGTACAGTTATTACTGCATTGCCAAATGGGTCAGTTACCTCCTTTCCATTCTTTTGTGAGTGTCAGCATCTAGGTGCTAGGGCAGATAGTTTTTATAGAAGAACTCATTTTGTGTAAGGAAGTCTGCCCTATTGTGTGGAACCGACAACAATGAAAGTTGTTTGATACTAGAGATGGTAATGCTATTTTATGTCTTCTTAGCCAAGTCTGTGACTATTCTAATGATTGAAAGAATTTATGCAGTGGAATGTTTGTTGTGCATGTAAGTCTCAAGGGAGGTGGTTATTCATTAAGTTCTATCGAGTGCTTCTGAAATTACTTACCAGCTTCTATTTTGTAGTTTGCACGGTTTTGGGACTCGAAAAAGACAAGGAATGCATCATTGTTGGAACTCTGTACAAGCACATGAAACTTAAACCCTGCATTCTTGATGAGTACTCTAAGGAGGTATTTTGGTCACTAATACTGAGATTTCTGGCTTCTTAGTTCCTTTTATTACATATTTATTGGATTGCTGGTGGAAACTCTCAGTTGCTCAGTTGTGACAATAATTCATTTATGAAACCTGACAATTGTCTACAGAGATCTGCAATACCACTTGTCAAGCCTCACAATTTTATGCATCCAGATGATCATTTGGTCCTGGAAGATGAGAGTGGAAGAGTCAAGCTTAGCAGTGATGTGCTTTTACCTTCAATATATGTCACAGGTATATGATGATGAACTGAAAAAATGTTGGTTTTGTTGGTTTTCTTAGTATTCCTGAACTCTTGGCAAGTACTGGAGGTTTTGAGTGTTTAACAACTTTTAGTCTTGATTCATTGTCATGTTCTGAGTCATTTTGATTGAAATTTGAGGGATGAATTTTCAGACATCTATTTATTTTGGTGGAGTCTACTTTATGGACCTTCTGTACGATCCTTCCTACTGGGATATCATTGAAATTTAATTTGATTTCCCATAGCCAATTTGATTAAGCATCCTTGATTTGACGTTAAATTCATTCTTTGGGATACCTTAATACTATTGTTTCTCATGTCTACACCAGTGCATCACCATGAAGGCTGTTATATGTAATTACCTATATGTTAATTATTGTGCTGATAACTAAAATAGTGTCTTCTTTGTTCTTTTTTTGTTTTGGAAATGCATACCATTTACTTTAAGCATGTTGACTTTCATTGATTCACTATATGTAATAGGTGTTGTCGTTGCTTTGCATGGAAAGGAAACTGATGCAGGGGATTTCCTAGTCCTAGATGTCCTTGAAGCTGGCTTAGCACCTCAAGTAGATGTGCCGCTTAATTCAAGTATGCACTCATTTTTCTTCCTTCTTGATTCATGTTCTCTTTACCTTGCCATGGAATAAATAGGAAAGTATTCCAATTGTTCATATACTAATTCTAGAAGGGTACTAATCCATGTAGAAATTGAAAGTTAAATACAATTAACTGGAAGGAAATTATAATCAGAAGCATTGTGCTATCATGAGTCATGTTAGAAAGCCGTCATAAAAATGGTGGACAAAATATATGAATGTAATTTCTCTAGATGAAGCATACAAGTCATAGTAGTGAGTGTTGAATAAATGATTATAGGGTTAATTGCTCCTAACCCCCTTTGATTTGTAAAATTATCTAAAACCCCTTGTAGTTTAAAAACTATCACTTAACCCTTTAACTTTCACAATAGTAGCTTGTGACCCCCTACCGTGAACTCTCATAACCTTGCCTTGCGTGAAGGCTCGGTGACCCAACCCTTCGCTATATGCTGTCATCTCTAAGACAAGATGAGACGATTTTGTACACACTGCACCTACTCACAAGCTGCACAACACTGCGATTAAGTGATAGCTTCTAAACTACAAGGTTTTTTGGTTTTGATAATTGTCCAAATTATAGAGGGTCTGGAGCAATTAACCTATGATTATATATTGAAATTATCAATCTCTAGTTGAGGTTTCTTTCTTGAGAGGTCTTGATCATCAATTCAAATTCTGCAACTTACCTTTTGTGTAACTTCAATGTTTCTACTACTGTTTGATTTTATGTATTTATAGCCATTTTTGAATATATTTATATGCCACTGAACAGGAGAAGATAAGTATGTTGTTTTTGTTTCTGGGCTTAGTGTCGGCAACAATGCATCTAACCCCCTTCAGTATCAGCTTCTTGTTGATCATATTACTGGCCATCTGGGGGATGAAAAGGTTTGTGCAGTTTCTTTCTCATTATGCAAGCTATTTTGCTTCTTCTGTTGTAGCCATCTATTATATACTGCATTTTACTCATCAACTTGTCAGGAGCAAGGGAGTGCAGCAGAAATTGTTCATGTTGTGGTTGCAGGAAATTCTGTGGAAATTCCTGCTGCACTTCTTAATGGACAGGTGACTACTTAGTACTTGTTATCTCCTTTAATTTATCAGTTCTGAAGAAGTACTTTCTGTGAAATTTATTCCTGTTTATGTTTCATATTGTTTCTCAAAGTGCCCAAACTTGGAAAGGTTTGTTAGAGAAGTCCTTTCACTTGCTATGTTTTCCAGCTGGCATTGATTATTTTGGTGCAGTGAAATTCTTGGGCTTGCTTCCGAATATTTTAGTTTCCATGACCTTTCTTCCTTCATATGAAAGCAATTTTCTTTTTTATTTTCAGAATTTGACTTCAAAGGAGCAAACAAGACTGTCTGAACCAATCATAGAGCTTGACATATTGTTGACTCAGGTTCTTTTGTGGGGTTGATTGGTGTCTTTGAGCCAGCTTTTTTCATATCATCCAACTTCTATTTTTTTTCAGTTCTTAATTAGAGCCATGTTACTATCATTTCTGTTTAGATCGCTGCAGGTGTGCCTGTAGATATCATGCCAGGTTCTAGTGACCCTGCAAATTTTTCTTTGCCTCAGCAGGTTTGCATATTCTTAGATCTTATTTTTATTTTTCTTTTTTGAGAATGTACAAAATTTCATGTTATTTATTCTTCTTTTTTAATCTAAGCTCCTTTCTCTTGCAGCCTTTGAATAGATGCCTTCTCCCTGGATCATCAACTTATAACACTTTCAGATCTTGTACAAATCCCCATTGTTTTGAGCTTGATAATATCAGGTAAAATATTAATGGAATAGATTGTTTGACAATATGTTTCTATGATACTGAGATATTGACAGCATATGACTTCGAATTTTTCAGGTTTCTTGGAACATCAGGTCAGAATATTGATGATCTTTCAATATATTCTGATGCAGATGATAAGCTTGATTTTATGGAAAGAACACTGAAGTGGAAGCATTTGGCACCAACAGCACCTAATACATTGGGTAATTCTTTAACTAGTTTTGTTGGAGATCTTAGGTAAACACTGTATTATTTAAGAGATGGAACTGTATGTAACTTTGGGTTTGTTTTCTTCAAGTTGTGTTTATGAATGCCCCCATTTTTACAGGTTGTTATCCTTTCATTGATAAAGATCCTTTCCTTATTGAGAGCTGTCCCCATGTTTATTTTGCTGGCAATCAGGATAAATATGGAACACGCCTCATCACAGGTATTGTTATTTAACCTTATAGATATCTGGTTGGTTAAGCTTTTGCCATGATGTTTGCAGTTTGTTTTTGTGTCTTGTTTGCATTGTAACTTGAAATGAAAAGATTGGCATTCGGAAAGGCATTTATGTTTCTTCATGATGCTGTGTTTTGTTTTATGTCACGGTACCCTGGGAATGTTTGTTTATGGTAATTTGAAAATGCAGGTTCAGAAGGGCAGGTGGTAAGAATTATTTCAATCCCTAAATTCTCTGAAACTGGAATTGCTGTTGTGGTGAGTTCTCTACCTTCTGTGTAAGTTTCTGAATTGACTTAGAAATGTTTAAGATAAATGACATCAAATACTTGCAGCCTAAAAACATTTATGTCCATGACTTTCGCCAATAATGGGAATCATTATTGCGTAGGAGTTAAAAATTTTCTGGATAGGAGATGGCATTTGGTGAATGACATGCTTGCTAGCGTTCTATAAAACTATTTTCAACAAAAATAGGACGGGAGGCACATGATATATGTTTTAATGTACATGTATAATTAATTTTTCTTTAACTTGCAATAGTTATCGTGTTATGCAGTAAGGTCATGGTCAAAAGAAAGAGAAGTGATAAGAGTATGAAAAACAAGATGTATATCCTTAAAGTTTGTTGCTTTCAGATTTTTCCTACCTTTTGGTTGGGAAACTTAGAAAACATATTTATGATAAAAGATGTTCTTTTCAGATTTCCCTTAATTTTTGCCAGAAAACTTCAAAATTATTATTTCGGTATAAAAATAAAATATATAAATAATATAGTCATTTTGTAGCTTAAAGGCACATCCTGCAAAAAAACAAAAAAAAGTTTGAAATATGCTCTCATTGTCACTTTTTTGAAGAAAAGGATCAAGACTTGAATATGTGATGTTACTAAATGGTGAAAACATATGAACAGTTTTGATGATTTGTCCTTTTCTACCTTTCCTTATTATTTACTAGTTGGTTCTCAATTCTACTTTCTTCTTTTTTTGTAGCTTAACATGAGGAATCTTGAGTGCCACACTCTCACCTTTGGGACTTCAATCTAGCTCCGGTAATGTTGTTGGTATTTGACATTGTTTACAGCTATGAAACTGCTTCAGTTCTCCATATTAATTGAATCATGGGTTTCCATATGGAGCATTATATACCTAAATCGATGCGGTAGAAGAACAGCAGTTTTGACCCCTCTGATCAGTTAAATAGAAAGCACATAATAACAGTTTGCACCTCCTGTTTCTTCTGTAATTTTTGTTGTTTACTCAACTTATTTGGTTTTCTGGGCTTGACAAGTTAACCGAGTCTTTACAGTTTTCAGAAGATATAATTTTATATAAAATGAGATTTGAGCTAACAAATCATTGTATTGCATTAGAATTCCTGGGAAAGTAGAAGGATGCTGGAAAGCAGTAAATGGCAAAGGATTTATTGCAGTAATTCCATGAATGTTATTCAGATGTTGGCTGCAACGGAAGACTAGTATCATCTGAAGTTTGTGATGTTAGTTTAATTCTCTGTTGATCTATGTAGGACAAAATGAACGTGAGGAAATTGATTCGGTATTTTTAACTCTCCTGAATTTTGTAAAGTTGTGTATTGACAATTCCATCGGATCATATTGTGCGATTCCAGTTTTAGGAAGCTGGTAATCATTTGACTGCGACCAATTTTTACGAACAGAACTGATATCAGCTGTGTGATTTTGTCTGAAGAGTCGTATATGGGACTTTCTTAGATAGGCATGTAATTCAGAAAAGATTTTTGGGTCCTGAGTCCTGAATTTGATATTTGATAGAGTCATACTTGTACTTGGAGAACAAACAGTGTGCATTAAGATTTCTTAATGCGATTCACTGGCTTTTTAGGTATCATAAAGGGAAAGAAGAAAAAAAAAGAATAGAAGAAAGAAAACTACCTCCTCATTTTGGTAGGTGTTAGAAATTGAAAGATTTAGTTTGATTTCATTTTCCTAATTTCTAGTTGTTTCTATAAAGGATCCGAATCCCCTAATTAAAGATCCTTAGAAATAAGGCAGCATATGTTTTAGTTACTATATTTAGATTATTTCTGTTTGTATTAGAGTACAAAATACCCTATAAATTCGATGTATTTTATCATCGATAAGTGTGGGTGAAATAAAAGTTTCT
The DNA here is from genome assembly GCA_026413575.1 of Erythroxylum carthagenense. Lineage (NCBI taxonomy): Eukaryota > Viridiplantae > Streptophyta > Magnoliopsida > Malpighiales > Erythroxylaceae > Erythroxylum > Erythroxylum carthagenense. The sequence goes on along the minus strand of JANZLD010000005.1, from coordinate 57,996,320 downwards.
TCCTCAAAAACCTACAGTAGGAAATTGAGAATCACTCTCCACGATAAAAGTGGTGAGAAGCTGCCAAGAAGGAAGAGGATGAAATTTGTAGACGAACAATGCAAGGTTGAAAATTTTATAAAAATAAAATACCATCACCATTTTTCTTTGTTCAAGATAAACTTAACTAGTCTTCCTTTATCAATTCTATAGGGATTATTATTGGTTGACATTTACGTTTTATGATGTCATTGTCTTTTTTATTTTATTTTATGGACTTAATTAATTCATTAATACACCTGATTACTTGTCTGTTAATCTTGATTCCTTCTTCTTTAGCCACCATTACTCCCATTCATAGAGTTTTCATTGAGTAGACTAGGTATTTTTGTAAGCATTCTTCCTTCCCTCTTTCTAATTATTATTTGCTTATTATTCATGTATTTACATTGTGACTTCTCTTCTAAAATTGCAATTGAAGTTTTTAGTTTGTTTCTTCTTTTTTTTTTGGTTAATAAAAAGTTTAGTTAGTCAGGTGAGACATAGGAAAAGACTTGGACGTGTAAACTTTTATTGTCTGTTACAAGGCCATTGAATCTGTAAAATATATTAGTATAATCCATAACATGTCTACAAATACTGAATTTAGTTATATAGAATCCTAATAGAACTCTACTAGTTAAGATCACATGTTATCTTTATCAGATTACATCACATTAACATCCTTATCCAAGTAGAATTCTATCTAAGATTAAGCTATATGACAACTAATAAGATAAAAGATTACATCTATTTGATAATGATCTAAGATTACATCTATCTGGTAATGATCAATTCATATCCACGAAGATCTTTACTATTTTTAGATGATCCTGCACATAGTCTTTATCTCTTGGAGCTGATGTTTATCTTCTATGATCTTATCCACTATATCATTCAATTTTTCTCATGATTTTTATCAGTTGATGATGAGTCATCCAAGCCTAAAGTCTATCATCGCACACTGGTCTGGCCTAATGCTTCCCCATATCAAGTCCATAAGTTATGGTCTATTCAATTGAGCATATACTAAGTTCTTAGTCCATCAAGAAGAACGCAACCTTAGCTAAGTCAACTCGTATAAGGTTCGAAACTCTACCAAAACTTGCACCAAACTTGCTAAGTCACCTTGGAACTCTCGTATGCCACTTTCATGCGTGAGTTCTAACTAACCTTCCACTTAATATCCATCTCAAGCCTTCTTTTGGTCTCACATTCGAATCTTGCATCTCATTGAAGATTTTCACCAGTGTGCATCAATGCATATTAATGCCTAACATTGCTTCTTCTTTTTTTTGCTTACTCGCAAGTCTTTACCTTGCATTGTTGTCTTGAGTGTCAAACATTAGTCAAGGCTCGTCAATGCCTGCACAATTCTGCTATTAGGACTTAGGGTTTTACAAACCACCTTTATCAAAAGAACTTGATGCCCTTGTCAAAATAATCTGTGGACACTCCTTCAAATGCGGTTTTCTTGAAGACTCCTTAGCTATTGCCACATCACCTACGTACCATATTCCCTCTCTGTTGAGTTTATCCTTGCTTTTATTTAAACACTCCTTTATAAGATCCATTGCGCACAACATAACATAACTATTAAGGTAAACTTTTTTTGTCGAGTCATCCTCTTCTTCTCCTTAATCCTTCGTAACTATAGAATTTATTTGCTCCTTATCTGCCTTCTATTTTGGGCATTCACGAGCAAAGTGTGATTCTTTAAAAATAAAACAAGCAATATCCTGTTTTATTTGTTTCTTAGACTTATATTGAGAAGATTCACATACTCCTTGCCTTTCTACGAGTTATTTCATGTCCTACCATTCTTCTTGTCCTCATTGCTAGTTCGAATTGGTGGTGGTATTTACAGATCCACCAAGGCATTCGTAGCCATTATTATGTTTGGGAGGTTTTTCACATTTGGGCCTCGAAGCTCTGTTTGTGTCCAACCTTGCAAGTCGCTTATGAAATTGAACAACTTGTCTTCTTCAAACATGTTTTGGACATCCAACATCAAAGATGTGAATTTTCTCACATATTCCTACACCAAGTTGTCTTGCTTTAATCTCTTCAATGCTTTCCTTGTGAGCCATGACTTATTGTTGGGGATATACTGATCCATTAACTCCTCCATCTTCTCCCAAGTGTCAATGGGAGGTCTACTTGCACTGATATCGTTGGAGGTTATCATTCTCCACCACAACTTTGCATCTTCCACCAAATACATAGTCATGATCGATGCCCTCTTTAAATTAAACACCTTTATTGCTGTAAAGTATTGCTCCATATCCCACAAGATATTTTCAAGCTCCTTGGAACTTTGTTTGTCATCGAAAATTTATGGCTCTCATACTTTCATTAAAGTTTTTTCAATATGTCCAACATCCTATGTTGCAACAATATGCCTTAGGATTGTGACCTCAAATTTAGAATCCTCTTATGCCTTTATAAACTCTGCTTTTTGATGCTACAATTGTGGTATTTGTGCCTCCAACATCTTGAATCGAGTATTATAAGACATGACCTCTTCCTCCCCTTGAGGAATTAGCCTAATGAGTGCCTCTACTCTGTTTACACGCTTTGCCAAATTTCTACCTACCTTCATATTGAAATATGGCTCTAATACTAGTTGTTACAAAGGTTTTCCTTAAACCATCAAACTTATCTATAAGTTGCACCTACCTCTTTATACAATAATTTCTCTTAGATCCATTTAAGTAAGATTCAACCTTCCCTTGTAATCGTGAACCAACAACATCTTGTTCTTGAATGCCTCATGACTCTCGCAGTGTTCAACTCTCTCACTCTTACAAGAAAATTACAAGCACTCTTTGACACTGAGAGGAGCAAGGCTTAAATGAGCTATTTATAGGCACCTCTGGATGGCCAAGTTAGACTCCTAATAGAACTCTATTAGCTAAGATCACATCTTGTCCTATCTTATTCTTATCAGATTACATCACACTAACGAATAGAATGACACCCCATCCAACTAGGACTTTATCTTATAGGATTAAGTTATATATTAACTAACAAGATAAAAAAATTACAACTAGCTAGGAATGACCTATCCATATCTATGAAGATATTGACTATCTTCTGATGATCCTCCCACATGGTCTTTATCTCGTATAGCTGATGTTTATCCTCTGTAATCTTATCTGCCACATCATCCAGGATCTCTATCCGTTGATAATGAGTCATCCAAGCCTAAAGCCTTTCATAGCACATTGGTCTAGTCTAATGCTTCCCTTTGTCAATTCCATTAGCAATGGTTTGTTCATTTGAGCATATATTAAGTCCTTCGGTCCATCAAAAACCTAGTCTTAGCTAAGTGAACTTGTACAATAACTGAAACTCCAACAAAACTAATACCAAGCTTGATCTAACTTGCTAAGTCACCTTGAAACTCTCGCATGCCACTATCATGCATATGATCCAACTAACCTTCCACTCGATGTCCATCTCAAGTTTTCTTTTTGGTCTCACATCCGAATTTTGCATCTTGTCCAATATTTTCACCAGTGCATACTAATGCATGCCAACGCTTAACATTGCCCCTTTTTCTTGCCCACTCGTAAGTCTTTACCTTGTTCTATCATCCCAAGTGTCAAACATTGGTCCAAACTCACCAATGCTCGCATAATTCTATTATTAGGACTTATGTGTCTAACAACATACAATTAACACTCACAAGTAGCTTTTTCATCTACTTAACCCTAAATAGAAAGCTAGTGAGCTCTTTTCTTCTAGAGATATGAAGACAATGTGTTTAAGGTAAGCATTGGTAGCTACCGAGGATGTATGTTAATTAACTTGCTTCTTTAACACATTTTCTTCTTCTCAAACCAATTGCAAGTCAAGGAAGTAAGAAGTCTTGGGTCGGTTTTGGCTCTAGAGGTTGCATTTTTGTCCAGGTATGGCACCCAGTCAATTATAGGCCTTGCTTCATTGCTTTCTTTACTAGTACTCTTGCTTGTAATTCTTATGTTAATGATTGGTATTCTAACAATGATCAAACACTCACTTATTAGGTGCAAACCATCTGACCCAGGAACTGCTTCTTGCATGTTTCATGGGATATTTTGGATAAGGGATATGTATGGTGGGAGAGTGCTTCTTAATTAATCTAAGTAAGGGCATATGATGTATAGGTACTCAATAATCTTTACATTGTTGTTACATAAGAGACAGTTTAGGTTTTTAGCAAATCCCTTCCATTTATCCTTGGTAGTAGCTTACTGTAAACAAGAAGCCATAAAGTGAATGAAAGTTTAGTTACAGTGTAAGGGTACTAGACTAATTTTAGCCATGGAACTTTCCGATTGCTTATTCTGAGAGCTTCCTTACAAGATTTATTAGAGAATAAAATAGAGGATTGATGGGCCCGTCTTATGGTGTCCTCAGAATTGCCAGAGGTCCATTCATAAGCACCTAAACTGGTTATTATGTTTAAAGCTTGTGGATCAAGAAAATATGAGTTTCACTATATAACATACATGACTGTGGCATTTATGGGAATAAACTGTTTAAGATGAGAATAGTTGGCGTTATCTAGGAGGGGGCTATTAGGAGACCATATATTCGTCCAAAAAAGGGTTTTTGTACTGTCTCCTACGTTGGTCTTAAACCAGCCTCGAACTCTATCTTTAAGATTTAATGAAGTGTCTGATTTAAGTGTGTGAGTCCATAATCTTGATTACCCTATGTGATAGGAGTGTACCCACCTTACCTATAAAGATTCCATATCTGTCAATAATTTCCATATTCTCTTGATCAGCAAAGTGTTATTACTTAATTTTAATGGGATAATGCATGGCCCTCCTTTCTCCTCTAGAAAGCAAGCAATCTTGCGAGCCATCTTTGTTATTTCAGCACCTTGTGAGGATCCAGATAAAAGAAATATTCTTATGAGTCTCTTTATAGTTTTGATAATGGTACAAGGAAGTGCAATGTGGGTTAAAAAATGTAGATGTAAAGAATTTAATATATAATTTGTGGGTTGTACTTGACCTGCAAAGGATAAAGATCAATTACACCAATTGACAATCCTCAATTTGATCCTTTCTATTAGGGGTATAAATTCCCTAAAAAAAGATCTCTTATGAGAAATGGAAATTCTTAGATGTAGAAATGGTGTAAGGTGTTACAACAGTCTTATAATGGAGGAGATATAGGGAGATAAGTAGGAAGTTGATGAAGATAAGAAGAAATGGCTCCTGTCTTTATTCATAATTAGACCAAATATGCTTCTAAACAACTCTATTGCCTTCATTAAAGCTTTAATAGAGTGTAGGTTAGTTGCCAAAAGTAGTAGGAGACCATCAACAAAAGACAAGTTACATATCTTTAACTTTTTCATTCCTTATTATATTTCAATTTCCTCTTTAGATTGATTGAGTTCAATAGGCCTTAAAAGTACTTCCATAGAAAGTATAGGGCTCCCTATCTCACTCCTTTCCTACCTTTGAATGTTTAGACAGGGATTCCATTAACGAGAATGCTATATAACACCGTCGAGATACATTATCATATTTAGTTGATAAAAATAGTAGGAAAACCCAATGCCTCTAATATACAAATGATAAAGCTTCAATTAAGGTTGTCAAAGGCCTTCTGAAAGTCGACTTTGATTGCACAACTCTTAGGAGACCCCTTTCCTTCCATAATTCTTGAATAGATCTTGGACCAAAAGGATGTTGTCCTCAATATTCCTTCTTTCAATAAAAGCTCATTGTGATCCATCAATTAGTGGTTTTATGGCCTGTTTGAGTCTATTAGCCAACATTTGATAAATGAATTCATATATGAAATTACAACATGAGATAGATTTGAAGTCTTTAAAGGAACTAAGATTCTGTTTCTTAATAATAAGAGTCACAAATGTCTTGTTAAACTCCCTTAGGATCTACCCCTTGTTGAAAAAACTTAAGATTACCCCAGTGAATGTATCATTGACTAGATGCCAACATTTTTGGTAGAATAGCCCGTTGAACCCATCAGGGTTAGGAAACTTGTGAAATTTGAGTCTCAAAACTACTTTCTTCATACTACTGATGTGAAGGGGACAATTAGATTATTGAAAGTCTCCTGGGAGATTGTATTTGATATGAAGAATTTTAGTTGATTGATTAATGATAGAGACTAGTCTTAAGTGCCTATAAACTCGGAGAAGTGGATAAATGCATCTTTTAAAAGTACTTCCTAGGAAGTGACTATAGTTATAACAACTGTTATATAGTGGAAAGTATGTTTTGGTTTTGTCTATCTAGCATCGCTTTGTGAAGGAAGGTTGTGTTTCTGTCTCCATTGGTGGGCCACTAAATCCTGGATCTTTGCTTGGTCAGGTAGTAGTGCGCTTTAAGAGTCATTGTGTGATTATCTAAAGCATATTTCTCATTAGCCTTCAGTGAGTTATTTATAGGATCTAAGTATAAGAGGTTTTGTATTGTATCCAACTTACCTTTTGTTTCCTCGATGGTTGTGTTGAGATTTATGTATCTAACTAGATTAAGGCACTTGAGTTCCTTCTTTATGCACTTTAACTTCTTATTACAGACAAAGGAAGGAGAACTCTGACATAGAGATTTAATCCTCTCCTTAATGCTTTCTCAAAATCCTCCTCCAATAAGAGATAATTATTGAATCTAAAGAGATGGTGTCGGGTCTCCATTGATAAGTGACTTCTATAGAATCTTCATGTAGATGTCCCTAGTCAATTAGTCTCATTATTGGGGTAAAATTCGGAAGGGAATGTGTAGCTTCTATTAGGATACATATCTTTGTATAGTTGATTCTCTTGAGTGTGGCAATTGGCTCATCCATTCCTATCGATTTTCTGATGAAATTAGAAATATAGCTTAGACCCTTAATGGTCCAGTATTCAAGAGGAATGTTATCTAGATTTATTCATAATAGTATCTGTTACAAAGGTCACCTTGGAGACTCGAACTTTCACCCGAAGTTGCTCGCTCACACCCTTTGCACGGCAGTCTCACTTAGATCCGTTAAAGCAATACTTAGCCTTTCCCCAACTCTCGAAGTGTTTATCTCGCACACCCTCGAAGAAACAACGAGGAAGCAACAAAGAAATATAGGCAACAAAAGAACACACAAAGATACGGTCAAAAGACCAACTTTATATTACTTTCCCTCAAAAGAATACAAAGAATGTTCTCTCTGATTGAAAAATGAGAAGAGCAAAGCTCGAATGAGCTATATATAGGCACCCAAGCCTGGAGTCACAGATTCTCACTAAAACTGTACTATCCAAGATCACGTCTATCTTATCAGATAAGATAACATAAACCAATTGGATGACACTCCCATCCAAATAGGATTCTAACTGATACGATAAGATCTAACAAGACAACATAAGATAGAGTTTACATTGATCTAGAACACTATCTAGAATACTAACATCCTTATTCGCGAAGATCTCCACTATCTTTAGATGTTGAGTTTTACTGCAACTCTAACTCATAGTCATTGCCACATCATCTAAGATCTCCCCGCGATCTCTATCCGTTGATGATGCAATGTGATCTCGCCGAAGCCTACTAGCACACTGGTCTGATCCAATACTCCCACAACAAGTCCGCTAGTCGTGGTCCATCCATCCGAGCATAGCCAAGTCCTTAGTCTGTCAAGTCTTAGCCTGGGTCGAGTCAATCTCCACAAGGTCCGATGCTCTACCAAAATTCGCACCAAGTCTGATCCCACTCGCCCACATTCACCTTAGTGTTTTCAGCACAGCCTATCCACATATAGGTTCATCAATGCTCGTCCATGGATAAGTCCATCTTCTATGTCAAGCTAACTCATGGTGCAGTCTCATCGCTCCATGACTAAGTCACAAGCCACAAACCGAGTTAGTATATAAAACCTCGCCCATTTACATACCTCCGAGCTACCTTGCCGAAGTTAAGTGTTTAGGCATCTCATCGCGCTCGCATGCCTTCGTGCATCCTCGAGGGTCTCATATACCTGTGCGCCTTCTCGCACACTCTCAGGTCTCACATGACTTAGTTTTCGCCAATGCGTGCCTATGCGTGCCCATGCGTATCGAATCTCGCCTACTCTTGAGATCTTTGTCGATACTCCCCGCATCCCTCGCCTACTTTGCAAGTTCCTCGGGTTTTGCTCGCCAACTCGTAAGATTTTGCCTTATTCCTCGTCAACACGCCTTCCTCGTGCCAACTTGCGTGCCAAGTATTGGCCAAGGCTCGCCAACACTTGCACGATCCTGCGATCTGAACTTAGGGGTCTAACAAACCACCCCCACTAGAAGAATTCGACACCCTCGTCGAAATAAACTGTAGGCACTCCTCCACGAGCGATTTCCTCGAAGACTCCTTAGTCAGCTGTTGAAGACAGTAGCAAGTCTTCATATCAATTGGTATTTCACCCACATACCATTTTCCTAAACCATCGGGGTTGTCTTTGCTTCCACTTGGACTCGCCTCCTCAAGGCTCACCGCACCCGCCAAAGACATGTTGAGAAAAACTCGGTCCACTGAGTTTTCCTTGTCACCTTGATTCTCCGCAATCTTGGCAACTATATGCTCTTTACCCACCTTCTGTTTCGGGTTTTCTCGAGCATAGTTTGACTCCTTCTCAACGATCATAGCTGACATATGTGCTACCGATGTCGTAGTCTCTTTCGTCCCACCAACGAATCTACAACAATTAACAAAGAAGGATTTTTC
>JANZLD010000005.1:57975220-57987497 GCA_026413575.1 Erythroxylum carthagenense | reverse complement strand
TCTAGAATACTAACATCCTTATCCGCGAAGATCTCCACTATCTTCAGATGTTGAGTTTTACTGCAACTCTAACTCATAGTCATCACCACATCATCCAAGATCTTCTCGCGATCTCTATCCGTTGATGATGCAATGTGATCTCGCCGAGACCTACTAGCACACTGGTCTGATCCAATGCTCCCACAATAAGTCCGCTAGTCGTGGTCCATCCATCCGAGCATAGCCAAGTCCTTAGTTCGTCAAGTCTTAGCCTAGGTCGAGTCAATCTCCACAAGGTCTGATGCTCTACCAAAATTCGCACTAAGTCTGATCCCACTCGCCCACATTCACCTTAGTGTTTTTAGCATAGCCTATCCGCACATAGGTTCATCAATGCTCGTCCACGGATAAGTCCATCTTCCATGTCAAGCTAACTCATGGTGCAGTCTCATCGCTCCATGACTAAGTCACAAGTCACAAATCGAGTTAGTATATAAACCCTCGCTCATTTACGTACCTCTGAGCTGCCTCGTCGAAGTTAAGTGTTTAGGCATCTGCATCTCATTGCGCTTGCATGCCTTCGTGCATCCTCGCGGGTCTCATACACCTTTGCGCCTTCTCGTGCACTCTCAGATCTTGCATGACTTAGTTTTCGCCAATGCGCGCCTACGCGTGCCCATGCGTATCGAATCTCACCTACTCTCGAGATCTTCGTCGATACTCCCCGCATCCCTCGCCTACTTTGCAAGTTCCTCGGGTTTTGCTTTCTAACTCGCAAGATTTTGCCTTGTTCCTCGTCAACACGCCTTCCTCGTGCCAACTTGCGTGCCAAGTATTGGCTAAGGCTCGCCAAGACTCGCACGATCCTGCGATCTGAACTCAGGGGTCTAACAGTATCCTTCTATTTCTAATATGAAGAGATAGTACTCATGATTACTATTTTTGAAGGAAAATCGGTCTGCTATTAAAATTCCACAAGATTATAGTCCACAACTCTTTATGTATCAACTTTAGATGAAATTTTGAAAATGAATTTATCATCATATGAAATGAGGACATCCACTAATCCAAATATTTTCCATGTTTTGAAGGCCCGAGAATGAACTAGAGGAAATGCTAGCCTTTTGTCCATAAAAAACTGACCAAATAAGATTTTAAATACATCATTCCATCTTGAAGGACCTATATTGGGGGAGCAACAATCTTCTACTCATCTTTGCTTTCGGGTGGGAATAACTGGAGTATAATGGATACTTGAGAGTCATTCAAGAATTAACACCAGGTTTTCTTCGATGATTCAGTATTTTTGGTTATAGCCATTGCCTGGCTAACTAGCAGTGTGATATATGTTTTGGGTGTTAGGAGGTCAGGTGTTTGTGGTAGGACATGGAGATCTTTGTGGATCTAATGGAGAAGGCTGAGGAAACGAGTTAGGGCGTAAGGAAAGTGGAGGAAAGGAATCCATTGTTTTCGTTGGAGATAGGGTGGGTGGGATTTTACATCATTTTTCCCATAATGAAATTAGTTTTATAAGTCATGTTTTTCGTAATCATTGAAATGATCAATTTGAATGAAATTTGCATGCTATTTACACACACATATACCCAATTTTTTTGTGAGCTTTTGAGCCTAAGAGCATATTTTCAAAGCTCTTGTTATTTTTTCATGTGTGTTATCATTGTGTAGTAGAATAATTCTGGAACTTGCTTTCATTATACATATTGAGACATTATTTATTAAATTAGAATCATCAATATGATGAAGGCATTTAGAATCAACAAATTGTTTTAGCCTATTTCTTTGAAGTTAACATACCAAAAAATTTATCTTTAGGAATAACCCAACTGAGGCTTAACCATTTTCATTGATTTTACCCACATATTAACCTTATTCCTATTTCTCTTTAAAAACCTGTTTATCATTTTGAATCTTGAAGGATATTTACATTATTTATTTGTTAAGACTTGAAATTCTTGAAAGGTCTAATAGTTGTTGAATTATGGTACTGAATGGATTATTGAAAAAAAAAAGAAAACAAGAAAAAAGAAAAACAGAGGGGGAAAATGAACAAATATATATTACTATTAGTTTTGCAATGAAAAGACCTATATTTACTTGAAAACAAGTCTTGAAATATATGTTGTAGTAAATTTCCTTCAATTTAACCCTTTTTATTGTCCTATTCATGTTGTACCTAAGCCTCATTACAACCTGTACAAAGACCTTTTGATTTTTATTTCTAGTTTGTATATAAGTGGTGGAGATGTGATTTTACTGCAAGCCTATAGTAAGAATTCTACTATGCATTGATTAAGAATCTTATTACTTTTACACTTGAGCGCATTGTGTGAAATCTTGGTGAGGGTGTAAAGAGATATGCTTTTGATTTCAATGTGATTGTTGAAGTGATTACTATTAATATTACTTAGGAAGTTAAATTTATGACAATTTGATTCTGATTTCATGTTAATTTGATTCAAAAGGATACAATGATGTATAATATGAATGGACAAGTGAGATTGATGATGGATTGATGTTGTAAAATTATAATTTTGATTATGGTTTGCTTGGGGACAAGTAAAAGCTTAAGTGTGGGGATGTTTGATAGATGAATATTTTACTACATTTTTACACCCATATTTGATGTATTTTGTTTGATATTTCATACTTCTATCTTATATTTGGTACTTAATTTGCTCCTAGTGCTTTCATAAGTGATAATTTTCTTTATGGACTTAAAGGAGAAGAATTCGAATGAAAACAAGACATAAAGCTTATTTCTGCTAAATTGATAGCCTGAACACTAGAGCTTTATATGGACATATTTGAGGCTTATGAAATCCAAATAAGGTGATTCAAAAGGGCATAATTCCTATGTACTACTCGAGGCCCAAAAGTGTTGTTTTAAGAGGCTAAAAAGGCTAAAAATGAGTACAAAATTTTTATATGTCTGATCTGACCTTCCATTGATTTTTTGCCTATAGTTTTAGTTACAATTCTTTTTTTAAGCAAAAGAGAATCCTTTAAAAATATGAGAAGTGGAGCTACAATTTATATGAAGAAGTTGAGACCCAAATATGAAGATATCGAGGTCAAAAACCTGAAGAAATGTAAGTCGTGCATCTACCCATACACTTCTGCATGGTTCTGCACTTTCATAATTTTCAGACAATTTTGATTATACACGACCTGATGCATGGTCGTCAAATAGACTGTATATCTCCTTAGAACCCTGAAATTCATGACAAAAAGAAATTTTTAGGAGGAGAAGAAAAGAGGAGACTTTGGGAGGCGATTTCCAGGTGTGGAGTCAATCTCTAGGTGCAATTTTGATATAAAGAAGTGAAAAACACAAAGAAATCATTAAGAGATCCATCAGAATTCAAGATCAAGCCTATACATCATAAGAACATTCGATAGAAAACAATTAGGGAGATTTAAAATTATGATTCCATTGTTTTCGATTCGTTTTTCTTTCAATGTATATTTGATTCACATTCAATCATATTTAAGTAAACGTCCAGTTAGTATTTATGTTAGATGAAATTTATGTCAATACTTTGATATGATTTGATTCTTTTATTAATACAATTGGTTTATTGATATATTGTGATCTTATTATACGTTTTATTTATGTTCTAATAACCCAAGAATATTAGATCATAATATGATTTTGTACGTAGAGATTGAGAAATCCTCGTGTGAATGGATCTACCGTAATTAGAAGGAATTAATTATAACCTTAAAGATAAGATGACATAAATCTTCTGTATTAAGGTCAATCCTAATAGAGGGACTTATAAATTAGTAACACAATCCTATAGAGTAATTCAGTTAGAGACCTTATGATTAGTTGTTAGTAAACTCAAGGTCATCAATTAGAGTACCATAGGAGTCTCCATGGTCCAATGTATCAACAAAACAATTGCACAATAAAAGATCAATCTGTTTAAGAGGATTCAAACCTAGATACTAATTTCTGATAACGAGAATTTTCTACGTAAATTCTACTGCCTTTACATTAATTATCGTTTCCTATTTCTTTAATTGTTTTATCTTATTTTATTTTTATTAAAATTCTAAAAGTAATTGTTAAGATAGATAATAGAGGAAGGGTAAGTGCTAGTACTCATATTCTTCGTGGGATCAACCCATACTTGCCAGTACTAGCTATAGCTACGTTGTGTACTTGTGGTTATTACAATATTGACTATCACGAAATACGTCAATTAGACATATATGCAGAATCTCAAGTGACATTTATGACATATTATGACATTTTTAGGGGTGATTACCTTAATCATAAATGTCAGACACCAAACTATATACAGGAGTACCCAATTTGCATGTAAAAGTGACCTCAAAACACCTCATAGAGGAATATTTATAATTTAGAGTGGAGCAACTATTACGACTTTCTTTATCTGTACTTTTATAAAAATAGAAGCAAGAAGAGTATCAGCATCTTAAAGATGCTATTATGAAATTCATTACAATAACCAAGGCTTCTCTCCAAACAACCCATGAGTCACTTGTTGTATCTTGATGCACCAATCTAAGTTTGACGAAACATATATACACAATAACTTTACAAAAAGGAGCTAAAGGTTAAAGAAAAGGAGGAAACTTTTGTTTAAGAAGGGAAGGTAGGAGAGATGACAGAGAAGATAGAGGAAGAAGGCATGGAGGAAGATGATGTTTAAGAATAGAAGGAAGAAGGGAAGGAAGATGAGAATGAGGAAGATGAAGAGGAGCTAAATAAGGAGAATATTAGTGAATTATTAGTAGTTATCTCCTACTTCCCACAAAGAAAACTATCATAGTCAATTGAAGATCTAGAGAGTTTTATTATTCTTTATTATATTGATAGTTTGTTATTAAAAGAGATACTTATAGATTCACTTAATTTTATTAGTTTGATACCTTATGTCCTTATTGTCTTGCAACATTTAACCTATTTATAGGATATTGAACCTTTATGTGGGAAAATGGTTGGAAGTAAGCTGTCGATTATAGATCTGGTTTGAAGATAGACTTGCTAAGAAAGAAGGATTTGTTAAAAAGTCCAGATATAAGACTCTTAAATAAGCATTGGTTGGGAGGCATTAATTTTTTAAAATATTTTGATTAAGTAGTTTAAATGAATTTCATTAATAGTTTGTTATTTTTAGTTTTAGTTTGATGGTCATAATTTTTAACTTGAGATTTGATGGAGTTCCACAGGTTATGAAGGCAACATCAACCCTTTATTTAGAGTAGAAGAGATTTATCCAGTATTGGATGGAAGTTATCAACATTGGACAAGGGTAAAAATCTTTTACTATCATGGGAGCACTAGTTAGCATTACTCCCTCCTTTATTTCCATAATTTTCATTATTCTTGCATGTTTTGTAGGACAATGTACAACTTAAGTGTAAGGGAGGGATTTAGCTATCAAGCTTTTAAATTTTGTTATAGTTAGCTTAATAGTGAATAATTAAGAAATTTTTATAAAGAATATGTTGACCAAGATGATTCATTATTAGTTTCGTTGTGATAATGATTTAATTTGTTTAGGCAAATAGATATGAATTTTGATAAAGAAGTTGAGTTCAATTTCGTTCATTAATTTTAAGAATGGATACTTGATTTGCATTATGATATTTTATATATAATTTGTTATGATATTTTATATATAATTTGTAAATCCATTGAGTTAAGTATGAATTCTTTTTTAGTATTCTCATTACTCCACACATATATAAAAAAAGAAAATAATAAGAAAAAATATAGTAGTATGTGAATATATGAGTATAAATAATTTTATTCTGCTAGCTTTATACCAGTAAAAAGGTCCAAATTAAAGAGTAGTCTTAATAGCCATTTAAGATAGTGACCTAGTTAAGTAATTAAGGGTATTCATGACAAGCTGTTTATTCTCAAGCCAAAAGTTTAGGTGAATTTTCAAACAAGCTTCTAAATGCTCTTAGTTTGTTTAAATTTGGTGCTTTGTTTATAACGAGGGGTATGAAAATGTTTAAAGGTTTTAGCATTTTTTTCTTATTTATGTTCACTTTATTTATTAAGGAATAGTGTGAATTAAGTTGAAATTTTAAGAACTATGGATTGAATTTGATTGATTTATAATTTGATGTGAGTAATTAAGTACTTAACAATTGAATGAACTTTGTAATTAAATGAATAATGAAGAATCTTAATGGATATCTTTGATTTGTTTAATGCTTCCTTAGAATTATTTCTTAATAACCTAAGAAAAAATTGATTGATTGATTAATATTGAAACATCAAAGAGATGAGATAAAAAGAGAGAGAATAGTTGAGACTTCATAACTTGCTTTGTCCACCGATAGCTTTGCTCCCTTCTTTTTCCCATGGCCTCTATTTCTTTTTCCTCACCCTCTCATTTTCCCTTAGCCCCCATCTCCTCCCCCATCACCCAGACCTTCCTATTTGGTCCCTTCCTCTAACCCTAACCTCTCCTAAAATGCGAACCCAAACCTTCAAAAACCCCCTCCCTTATTAAAGGTTTCGATAGTTGCGGCTGTAGTACCAAAGCAGTCTTTACTTCCCTATTTGAATATCCAAGCAATGGAACCAGTGCCTTCTTTAGTTCTTCAAGAGCTCGATTGTCTAAAAACCTCGAAGAAATCCCTACCACCTAAAATATGGAAATCAGTGGTATCTGAATCGGTGGAGAAATCCATGGATACTAAGGCATTGGCCTACTATCTTCCAGAGATAAAGGATGACTAGATCTTTGTCATCCCTTCGCCAGAGTTAGCGAGGAAAGGTGCAATCCAATTCTGAAATGCACTGATTGGTTTCTTTATTAGTAAGCGTCTTGCATATCCAATAGTTTAGAGAGTACTTTAAAAAACATAGCTAGCTTTTGGTTTAACATAAACCTTGATTACAAGCTCAAACAAATTTATGTTTAAGTTTAATTTAGAGGAAGGACTGAATTCGGTATTAATTTGGCATATCCAAGGGAAATATTTATTTTTAAGAAAATGGAGTTTGAATGTTAGTGAGTAGGAAGAGATTAGGTTTGCTCTGGTGTGGACTAGGTTCTATAACATCCCATACGAATACTAGAATAATGAGGGATTGGTCAAAATAGATAATGGAATGGGGATACCTCGCCTAATGGATACCTAAACAGCTAAGATGTCTAAGGTTTTGTATGCCAGAATGAGTGTGGAAATAGAACTACATTATAATTGGCCGTTATGTTTTCAGTTAGCAATAAACAAATTACATTTAAGGAAGTTCAAATAGAATATGAATGGAGACTGAACATTACACACAGAAGAAGGAATGGAAGCCTACGAGACGCTTGTTTGAGACTGGGTTACAAAAGGAGCTGGATACGAAGAAGATTTCACAACCAATAAGTACAAACCAACAAATGGAGCTTAGATAGGAGTAAGCCCATAAGGAAGCATAACACAATCAAAAGGATAGCAAACCTGCAGACTCCTTAACTGATCGAAGTAAGAATAAAGAAATTAAGGAGGGTCAAGGTGATCCAGAAGGATGCTTTGCTGATGCTGAACCTCCTGTTGTAAGCAAATAAGGTAATTCTCTACTTTTCCTAAATCTAATTTGGTTGCTAATAGTTATCTCAAAATCTGAGGCTTATTGATGATGTAGAGGGGTATTTTACAGTTATAAAGAGTAGGAATCTAGGAGAATACATAAGTTGTAAGTCTTGAATTCTAGTTAACATTATGGCTTTAGTTTTTTTGAATGTTAGGGGACTCAATAATTAAAAAAAAACAGTTAGTTGTGAAGTCTTTTCTTAAGTTCTTATTAGGATCTTTTGTCTGCTTGATTGAATCTAGGATAAAGTCTCTTTCCTTTTTGAATAATGTGTGTTCTTCCTTATTTCCTAGATGGCATAGTTATAGTAATTTAGATCAGGCCTCAAACGTAAGGCTATTGTTAGCTTGGAATCTAGACTACTATAAGTGTTCTCCTATTATTACTACTAACCGACTGATTCATATGAAGGTAACTCCTCTTAATAGTGATTCGGTTTTTTTTGTGACATGTGTTTATGGGCTAAATAACTTTAATCACAGAAAATCTATCTGGTCTACCCTTTCTACTATCAATCTTAGTGTTGGTAATCAACCGTGGGTTATTGCTGGGGATTTTAATGCCATCTTTTTTCTCATGATGCTGAACCTCTTAGTACTTCGGCTCTTGCTAGTATGAAGGACCTTAGAAAGTGCGTTGAGGACCGCGCTTTGTATGAATTAAACTCTAATGGGCCTAGGTTTAATGAACAATCCGAAGAACTCTTTATAGATAGAAAGTTAGATAGAGTTCTTGTTAGTTTAGCTTGGAGTTCTTACTTTCCTAGTTCCTATGGATAGTTTTATAATCCTAACATCTCTGACCACTCTCCCATAGTAATCAGGGCCTTAGCAATTCAGCAAAAAAGATATTCTCCTTTCAGAATCTCCAATTTCTTAGTCTCTTAGGAAACTTTTCTTTAGACGGTAGAAGATGCTTGGTCTTCTCAGGTACGGGGAACTCCTATGTTTTGTGTGGTTTCTAAGCTTAAATTAGTTAAAAATGTGCTTAAATCCCTTAACTTAGATCAAGGAGGTGATTTGAATGTTAGAGTTGAAACCTGTCAAGCTGCAAGCCATTTCCAACCTAATTAAAGCTTTAGGGGACGAGGAGTTATTTTACAAACAGTCCTCCCATATTAAGTGACTCAATGAGAGAGATAAGAATACCAAATTTTTTCATAATTCTTTATTTTCAAATAGGAATAGGAACAATATCCACTCTTTACTTAGGGCTCCTAGTCATAGGATTGTTCAGTTTGAAGATATCCAAAAATCAATTCCTAGGATTTTTCCAAAGCACTATTGGGAATAAGAAAAACCTTCCTCCTTGTAAAGAGTTTATGACAAATCTCTTTCCTTCTCCTATCCCTAAAAATCTTAAAAACAATCTTCTTATTGAAGTCACATTGCAAGAGATTAGGGATGTTTTTAATTCCTTTAACCTAAATAAGGCTCCTGGCCCGAATGGGTTCAATGGTTTTTTCTTTAAGAAAACTTGGCATATTGTTGGGAATGATATTACTTAGGCCATTCAAGATTTTTTTCATCATGGGAGGCTTCTCAAAGAGCTTAACTCTACTTTTATCTTGCTTATCCCTAAGATTGATCACCCTTCCACTGTCCATGACTATAGACCAATCTCCTGCTATAACATGATTTATATCGTGATTTCAAAAATCATGGCAAGTAGGCTTGAAGACTTGCTACATCACATTATCAGCCATAATTAAAGTGCTTTTATAAAGGGTCGTCGAATAGGGGACAATATCCTACTGGCTCAAGAGATCTTTAAGAATTACCACCTGTCCAATAATCATAAGCATTGTGCCTTTAAAGTTGATATAAAAAAAACCTATAACTCGATTCACTAGGATTTCCTCCTAAATGTACTATTAGTGGTAGGTTTTCCTCCTACTTTTATCAAATGGATTAAAGAGTGTATTACCTCCGCATCTTACTCTATTTTGATCAATGGATCTCCTTCAAAAAAATTTCTTGGTAAATCAGGATTGAGTCAAGGGAATCCTATATCCCCATATCTCTTTATTATTTATATAGAGGTTCTCTCGAGCAATTTGGAAGCTTTTATAGCCAGTAATGTTTCTTTTAAATACCACTAGAGGTGTGAAGCTCTAAAACTTTCTCACCCTTTGTTTGCTAATGATCTTTTTATGTTTTGTCATACTGACTTGGTGTCGATTCAAACTATGATTAATTGCCTGTATATGTTCTCTAATTTATCTGGCCTGGACATGAACCTTAGAAAGAGCCAATTTTTTTATCTACCGATATGAATCATATCGCTCATCAGCTAGAAACTCTGACTGGTCTTCAAAGAGGTCACCTTCCTATTCGTTACCTGAGGGTTCCCCTGTTAACAAGGAGACTGTCTAGGAGAGATTGCATTCCTCTTTTGGATAAAATTGATGCCAGAGTAAACAAATGGACCTATAGAACTCTTTCCTATACTGGTAGGTTGCAGTTGGTTATCTCTGAGCTTTCTACTTTTAAGGTGTATTGGTCTAGTCATTTCATTCTTCCTTTCTCCATTATTAAAGATATAGAGACAAAATTAAGGAATTTCCTGTGGGCTGGAAATATTGTGTCTAACTTTCATGCAAAGTTTAAATGGAATGACCTATGGAGACCCAAAAGAGAAAGTGGTTTAGGCGTTAAATACTTATCTACATGGAATGATGTTCTTATTGGTAAAAGAATTTAGGTTCTTTTTAATGATAGTGAAGCTTTGTGGATTAGATGGGTGCACAACATTATTCTTAGAAGGAAAATTTTTTGGAATGCCCAGCCTAGTAATAATAGTTCATGGATTTTAAGGAAGTTGTTACATGTTAAGGATCTTATTGGGAACCAATTCAGATTTAAGATAGGAAATGGCATATCTACTTTCTTATGGCAGGATCCTTGGCATCCTAGAGGTATCCTGATAGACCTCTTTAACTCCTAGAGTGATCAATGGATTAGAGTTATCGATGAATGCAAAATTTTCTGAGGTTACCAGGAATAATGTGTGGAGTTGGTAGGAGACCACAATTAAGACCATATGAAACCTGGAGCCTTTACCATAACCAGCAAGCACCAGATCTAATAAATTGGAATGGCTAGCAAGCTCTCCCAAAATATACACCAATGCTTCGGCCTACATTACCTTGAGACCTCCCAATCCTCATGTCCCGTGGCAAAAATTAGTCTAGCATAAAAGAAACATCCCAAGGTATTCTTTCATCCTATAGCTAGCTTTTCTTAATAAGTTGCAAATGAGGGATAAGCTCCTCTTCTCTTATGTCTCAAATAATTGCCCTTTGTGTGTAATGGATAATGAGTCTATTGACCATCTGTTTTTTGAGTGTGTCTACCCGAAAATAGTATGGACACATTGCTTAAACCATTTTCAGATCCACTTGCCAAATCTAGGAAATCTTCAAGCCTTTCTAAGGTGGTATAACCACCCTCTAAACTACACAAATATTGACCTCAACCTTCTTACTACCCTCCTCTCTATGACTATATATAATCTATGGTCCAAAAGAAAACATTGAACATTCAGAGATAAAATCTTGGAAGTTAGGAGCATCAAAACTAGAGTGGTCTTCTAAGTTATGGAATTTCTCAACTCCAACATCGGGGGGAAGGTAACTATTGGTATAAGTTATTTTCTTTAACAATTTGTTTTGTAGGATTCTAGATCTTGACAGTAGGAGAACAAAAATCAGATTCTCCTACCCTTCCTTTGACTCAGTACCATTACGGGTTTCACCAAGGAGGGATTGGGTGAGAGTTATTCAAGCACACGATAGAGGTCTCAAGTAAGGCATTAGATGTTTTATCTCAAACGGTTTAAAGGAAATTAAAATTTCTTGGATTCATGCTATTGGGATAAGATAGATGCAAGAAGTAGGGGGAAGGTTTCTCTCATCCTTGGTATCTTAATAATGATAATCCTTCCCTGTTCAACAAAATAGAAAAGCACAGTTAAAAAGCATCAACCTATGAAGTGTTGTCTCAAAAATTTTGGTTTTGTGTAGGAAAGCTACTTTAACAATTCAGTTTGTAAATGTATGTGTAGCTCGTTAAGGTGTATCTTTTTAGGCATCTACAAGATCATCTTGGATGTAAGATATATATAGGCTGACAGTTGTGATATGCTTCCTATCCTTAAGGAAGCAATTTGTAGAATTATTTCATGTTCCTATTGTTTTTATTAATTTATTGATTTACCCAAAAAAAAGAGTAATGAAATTTATTTGTCTAAGGTCAAATAAAGGCTTAAGTTGGGAAAGTTTAATAAATGTTAAATAGATTATATTTTAAATCCTATATTTAGTTCATTTTGTTTTTTTAGTTTCTTATTATTTTTGATACTTAATTCATTCATATTATGTTTTTGGGTCCTAATTGCCTTTATGGGTCAAAATGATTGGAAATTGAATGAAATCAAGGTTAAAAAATGAAAAATTGTGAATTTCCTAAATGGATACAATCTATGGAGGTGGACATGGTCGTGTCCATACCTATGTATGTTGGACCCAAAACTTTTCTTAGAAGATTAGAACTATTAAATGAGAAATGTGGATAGATTCATATTGTCCTTTGGTGCTTTTAGTGGATAAGAGATTTTAAAATGGGAAGAATTAAGGTGAAAGTTAGAAGTAGAATGAAAGCAAAAATGAAGTTGAATTTGTGTAGTAAGTTGATG
>JANZLD010000005.1:57755144-57765355 GCA_026413575.1 Erythroxylum carthagenense | reverse complement strand
TGAATTGTATTTTGAAATGACTCAAGTGTTTGTAGTTGTGAAAGGGCCCGGATGACTATTGAAAATTGTGTTAAGTGGAAAGTTTATTTGAAAAGGGCCAAATGGCCATATGAGAATTTTGTAAATGGTATTGTATGACGGAAAAGGGGTTATGCCCTATTTGATTATTGACTTCTGCATGTGTGTCTCTGAAAAAGAAAAAAAATATACCGAATTTTGATTGATAGAGTGCTTAGCACACCATCCTCGCGGGGCGCGGACTCGGATATCATCGTCGATGTTGGGTTCGGGTCTTGCGGGAGTGGGGTGTTACAATAAGAATACTGGTAACTTGGATTATTTTGTGTATAAATAGATATCATACAATTAAATTATTTTGGGGAAAATAGTGTTACTTTATTTAAGGCTGACTAGTAGGATGTGTATCATGATGGTTGATATAAAGATGATAAATTTAGGTTTGCAATGATCAATATTACACGCAAGTTGGATACTAATGAACTATATGTTTTAGCTTCCCAAGCCGAGAAAGTTTATTATGTAAGAGATACTAAAGAGCCTAATTGAAAAGTTGTTGTCAAGACCAAAATGCATGATTTATATGATTTTCTTGATTAAGATGTAGATGATTCATGCCAAGAAAATGAACAATTTAGTTTTATGTTTTATTGAGCTAATTTGGAGGAGGAGGATGATGATATGGTATCATTGAATAGATCTCACTTAGCCAAAATAACTATTGAAGGAAATCCCATAAATATTAATATCATAAGTGCTAACGAAGATAACGAAAATAATTATGATGAGTGTACTTTTATTAATAATGATGAGATAAATCCAGTAAGTAAAGATGAGGCTAATGAAGACGACGATGATAATTGAACATTTATTTCAAAATTATTTACAGATTTTAGATTGATTCATACTTCTACTTGATACTTTAAAATAATTTTTAAATTTTGAATCTCTTTTGTTATGATATCTTTCTAATGTAATATTAAATTTAATTATGTTGGCTAAAAATCTATTGAAATGCTAATTTTTTAATTTTTACAAAGGTTAATGTAAGAAATAAATAAATAAATTATATTGCTAATTTTAACTCATTGCAATATTTTCAATACTAGTCATAACATTTTTATCACAAACACTAAAATATTTAAGTGTGAAAAATATTTTCAATGACAATAATTTTGAATAATATTGACCATAAGGGTAAGTTTATTATTATGGTGATATTTAATCGACATTAATTAGTTGGGATTATATTAGCGACAAGTTTTAGTAATAAAAGGTTTAAAGTTTATGTGATAAAAAGATTCCTCGTTACAATTATTTTAAAATTTGTGTGATTGGATTTCTTATTACTACATTTTGAATAATAGTGACCATAGTGGTTCATATGCTACTATGACGATATATTATTGCCACTAACTATTTTCGCTTATATTGACGACAATTGTCGTCATAAAAATATATCAATTAAGTGACAAACAATTTTATCATAATAATAACAAATAATAATAGTCACAATAATTTATTCTATCACAATTACATTTCATTCATGCTAAAATGGTGTAGATGCTAAATATTTAATACTATTAGTGACAACTTAAGAATGACAAAGCTATTATTGACACTAATAAGATATTATTAGTGACAACCCAATTATGAAATACTTGGTAGTGTCGCAATTACTAAACCATTAGTGACTAAGTAATAATTTATCACAAATAATGAAATTAATAGTGACTTGCAAACTTTTGGGCACAATAACTATCATATTTGTGATAAAATATTTAAATTTTACAAAAATTGTCACTAAATGTCTTTTAGTGGATGGATAGCCCTAACATTTTCTTAAAAACTTTTAGAGTAGACATTAGTAAACTCAAGTACTTGTCCTTAGTCGTGCAAAAGAGTAAAAGTTCAATCGTAAAGCAAAGAGAATATCTTTAGTTTTTTTTCATCTATTATGATATTCAAATTCTAAATCCTTGCTAATATTATATGTGATTAGTTTTGAAATATATTCCATGCATTAAATGAAAATATCCTTGTCCCCTTTGCCTTAGACCCTTACTTCCTTGAAAAGCTCTTATGTGAGTTGTATTAATAAGAACACTAAAGGATGTTATTGTACCATATTGATAGATCCAACTAATAAATACTCTAAGAAACCAAAAGCCTCTAGCATGTGAATCAATATATTGAATTTTTAAAGAAACATAAATCCAAGGAATTATTTTAAAATTAATATCTCACCCTTTAGGCTATACACTATAAACCAAAAGTTCTAGCCCTACTTAATTTTTTAAATATTCTAGTTCATGTATTTTGTTTTTCTAAGTCATATTCAAGCATCAATTTAATTTAATATATCAAAATTCTCAAATCTCGTAACTTTCTATATTTAGGTTTCATTTCTAACATATTTAATTCAATTAACAACTTATTCAAAACATTTTTAATAACTTGAAATGTAAAGTAAAAGACATAATATTAAGATTAAAGTTTTAATGAAGGGATTTAATTCCATCACTTTGTCTCTCTATACAAGATTAACCTAGCTCAAATTAACAATTTCAACACCTAACCCTATCAACCTTATTCCTAACTTATGAAAATTTTAAGAATGTATGAATTTAGAGAAGGATTAGGAGTATATTTTGGTGAAAAGTTAGAGATAAAAGGGAAAGAAAGAAAATGAGAAGAAGAAAAAAAAAGTGAGGAACAAAGGAAAACTTACAATTATATTCAAAAAAATCTTCAAAAATGTTTCAGATTAACAAAATTTTTTAATATAATCCCTACTTTCAATGGTAATAATTTATGAAAATTGTCATATAAAAACAATTATAAAACAGTAAAAAGATATATTAAAGTCCCTTTACCTGAAAATTTTAAAATTAATCCTAAGTTTTCATAGAATAATTTAATTCAAGTAATTATGATGATAAAGATTTACTTAAGATATTTTACAATTTAGTAATTTACTCCTTGTCATAATAGAAGGGCAATCAAAATAATATATAATAGTCTATTTTACTCCCTTAATTTGCTTAATTACTAAAGATAAACACTACCTTATTTTCCAATCAAGTCATTAATAATTAGTATAAGTTTAATAACAATATTAGCAATGATAATTTTTCCAACTTGTTTGTTTTTGTTATAAGTAATTATTACATTAACAATTTGTGTCATGATAATATCAATACCATCTTGTTTATTTTTTATATAAGTGGATTAATAATTCGCTTCATGACAATATCAACAGATATAACGGTGTTAACAAAAAATAACAATATTAACCGACATAATCATTAGCAATCACAAAATCTAATTTTAACATTCTCGCAAACACTTTGCATCATTTTTAGATGTCATTTTTAAAATGATGAATAGTATTTGATTTATGACTAATATTTTATTTAATAAAAATATTAGAAAAAGAAATTAGAAGTACTGTACACAGAGAGACAACTCTTATAACAAAGTATACAAACACAAACATAAACACAGACCTATTACAAGAAAACCAAGTTGCTTAAACCCATCTAACAACAGACGTTAATCCCACAAAGAAAGCAAGAGACACTATTCCAAGTTGCCATTTTCCTATTCCCAGTTCTCTTCTTCTTCGACGTCATGAGCTTCATCATCGTCTTTAGCAAAAGAAAATTCTTCCTTTTCTTCATCATCAGCTTGAGGAGGAGCAAAATACAGCTTCAAACGGCCACCTTCTCTTGAAGCAGCAAACATGCCTCCTAAAGGAACTCTGACTTTGTCAACAACAAAGCAGTTCTCCTCCGGTTTACAGTTAATGAACACCACCGATTTCCCCTTGTTCACCAGCTTCAAGCTAGAAATTGGTGGAGGAAAGAGTCGGTTCGAATCAGCGCATACAGTTGAGTTGCCAAGATACAGACAAGTGTTGTTCATGATACGCTTCTTTTCAGCCATGGTTTCGTCATCAACGCTATTGCCGTTCCCGTTAATTGAACTTTCTGGGAAAAGATGAACTTTTAGGGAAGATGACAACTTAGATGGTGAAGCTGGCAATGGAACTGTTATTTCATGTGAGCAATTATCAGGAGATAATGGATTCTTTTCAAGTGAGAGGCCATCAAAAAGTTCAGCAATAGCGGTAGTGGAGTGACTGGATAAGGATGTATCAGAAGACATAGATTCAGATCTCTCCACGTTTTGCTT
Organism: Erythroxylum carthagenense; assembly: GCA_026413575.1. NCBI lineage: Eukaryota > Viridiplantae > Streptophyta > Magnoliopsida > Malpighiales > Erythroxylaceae > Erythroxylum > Erythroxylum carthagenense. The sequence continues at coordinate 57,761,140 of JANZLD010000005.1, read as the reverse complement.
GTTGGGTGATGGAGGGCTGAGCATGTCTTTGAGGCTACAGAAACTATGAGCGTCCATTACTTGAGAACTGCTAAAAAACAAGAGGAGATATTGTAAGCTGGCGAGGGCAGTGAATGTACGTGTGTACGTATTTATATACGAAGAACGTAGAGAGAAGAGACAAAGGGACTGGTTTGGTATTCCAACTCTCTCCGTGACTGATTCTGAGTGCTTTTAGAGTAAAAGCAGCACTTGCCATACAAAAAAAATACTATTTAATGCTTATTACTCATTTCTCATCTTTATTAATTACCTTTCTCTCTTCTTTTTCTTGGACTATGACAGGCCTTTAATGATGCTTTCTTACATCTTTTATGTAACTGATGTAAAACCAAGCGGCCGTTATTGTTTATGCAGATTGCAAAAGTTTACGGTTTGTTTTACTACTTCTTTTCCCGTTTAAACTTATATTATAATAGAATTTTGTCATTTGACATGCGACCTGCGATTAAAAAAAAACACACACACACACACACACAATTTAGTGATAACAAAAGAAATAAATATTTTATATACAAATATTAGCTCCTAATCATCTTTTACAAATTCCATTTTTTTAGGTTTTCAGAACTTTTAGAAGTTGAAATTGGTGAAATACGTAAGAAATGCTTTGTTATGGTACATTTTATGTAGCGGAGGGCATAAAAGAGTAGATTCTCTTAAATATTTCTAGTTGACTCACTTTCATAACTAGTTTGAGGGCGATGAAGTTGCTTCTTATTTACCTAGGGATTCTAATATCTTAAAAAATAAATCTTTGTTTAGTGGCCTTTAATCGTTGATAGAGAGAATTCAAAGGATATTACCTAGCTGGTACTTTAAAAGTTTATCTTTAACTGATGGGGTGCAGTTGACCAATTTCGTGGTGTATAGTATATATATATATATATATATATTAGTCATCTTACATCATTTTTCTCATAAACATAGTGAAAACTGTTGCAAATTTAGTGAGGCAATTCCTTTGAGCTGAATGTAGCTCAGCTTCAACGCCAGCTAAGTTGAAGTGGAGTGGATCGTGTCTACCAGAAAAGTGGTCTAGGGATAATTGATTAACTTGTTTTATACCAGCAGTGTATGTTATAGCTTTAGTTAGCTCAGCCAGCAGTAAGCGTCTTTATATTATTTAGTCTAACAAATTATAGAGATAAAGATTGATAAATTTTAAAATTAAAACAATAAAATGAGATAAATTAATACAATTAATTAATTAGAACATAGATTAAACTAAGAAAAAATCAATAAAGATAGTGATATATAATCAAAATTCGATTTCTTTAAGACATCTCAAACAATTAAGACTTCACACATTAATTTAATCTAGGGTTCATTAGACAATAAAATTCCTCAATTATGCTAATATCTTTCTAAAAGTTATTAATAATTAATCTTAGGTTGATTAATCAAAATCTCTTTTTAATTAAAACTCTTAGGGCTGTATTAATTGATTTATGAATTTGACTATTAGGTTTGATTTTAAGATAGAAGATTTATATTGAGTTATCTCTAGGTTTATATGCAACAACTTTCAGTTATGTCAAATCTATTCATACAAAAGATTTCTCAATCTCAATTGGATTAAATCAATTATGAATTAATGAATAATAAAGAACATATAATTATATTGAATCTCTATAAAAATAAATAATAAATTAAAATAAAATAAAATCACTACAAGGTCCACATCTTATTTAGATTCTATAAAGGATTTAGAGTTCCTAATTATATCAAACATAACATTCAAAATTAAAGAGAAAATAGAAATTCAAAGGAAACATGTTGAAATCTCTTTTAATCTTCAAAAAATTCACTTTAGAATGATGAAAATTCACTCCAAAAGTGTCTCATTAATTATTCTTCATTCTCCCTATTGTCTTAGGGCTTTAATTATATCTCCTAAGCTTCTTCTTTACCTTTTCTTTTAATTTTGCCTTTTATAGTTAAAAAATATAGGTTTACAAGTGATATACGTGCTTGTACACACATATGTTAATGGCCATATAATTTAAAATTAACAAGATCCTCAAGTCCAGAGCAAGAATGGGCTCAAAACATAAACACAAGCAAGCATATGGGCATATATCTCTCCAATATGGGTGATTTTATAGCTATGTAACTCTTTAAATTTTTAAAACAACTTATCTTGCGTGAAATGGGGCCGTGTTGAAGTTAATAGCTATATTAATGCCCATTTACTTTTCCTATAGCTTCATAGCTTCTTCAAAATAACTCCAAATCACCCAATTCATTCATTTTACTCTAAATAAGTAAATTATAATCCAAAAACAAAATATGAATGAATTAAGTAATAGAAACAATAAAACATTCAAATAAATAACTTAAATGCAATAAATATAAACCTAAAAATATAAATAATTAAACACTTATCAAACTTTCCCATACTTAAGCATTTGCTTATCCTTAAACAAATCAATTTGATTACTCTTAACTTAATAAGAAACAACTCCAGCAAAACATTAAATATATCGAAGATATCCATCAACATTGTGTATTATTCATTTAATTGCAAAGTTCATAACTATTTTTCTAAACAAATCACAATCACAATCACAAACTAACTAGTAATCACAATCACAATCACAAACAAATCAAATCACAATCACAAATCATTATTAAGCTAATTATAAAAAAATTGACAAGCGGGTGATCTGGCTATTACTAGTGGTATCAGAGTCGATACCTAAATCGTTGTGTCAGCTAGGCTGGGCCCTAAAGAGGGCTAGGCCCTAAGGGGGTGGAGAGTGTGAGATCCCACATGGGTTGGAGAGGGGAACAAAGTACATCTTATAAGGGTACGAATACCTCTCCCTTACAAATGCGTTTTTCATGTCCTAACGCATCGGATCCCATCAGAACTCCAAAGTTAAACGTGTTAGGGCAAGAGTAGTACCAGGATAGATGACCTCTTGGGAAGTCCTGCGAGAGTAGTGCCCTAAAAAGGCCTACACGTTGGAAAAACAAAACCGTGCGGGTGCTTGACACGAAGGCCTTGGCCCCAAGCAGATAATATTTGCAAGCGGGTGGTCTAGGCTGTTACAGTAGTAGTAAAAGTAGTAATATGTTTGTACATTGATCAGTTTTGACAACATTGTTTATATCTCTCCTTCAGAATTGATTATGTTATTTTATGTTTAAAGTTTATGATTTATGTATGAACGTTTTAGAAAGGGCTAACTAGATCATTCATATATGAATTTATAACTAGAATTATGATTACAATTCATAATTGTTGTTAATCTAATTCATTTATGGAAAACTATTGATTGTGCATCATTAGGGATAACATTTCATAAGTTAAATAATACATGCTTATGTGATTATTGCTTATATTAACCTATTTCCCTAATTCTTAATGCTGCTATCACATCAAATCTAGAGAGATTATTTTAGGTTGTCTAATAGTTAGATATAGTTAAAAAAGCTTGTTTTAGTTAGTTATAATCTAGGAAAAACTGAGATTAATAAAGCTTGTTGTTAATCCACAGTTAATAGTTTCAAAGAGATGTATGAGAACAATGTTACATTTGATTATGCATATTCATGTGAAGGTTGAGATTAAAATAAGAATTGGACTTAAATATTTTAATCTCCTTAAAATTTTGAATAATTTGATTTAATTTATCTTTTATAGTCTAATTTTATTTAATTGCATCAATTGAATTCATCCAAACCCTTTAATCTTAATACAAATATTAGTTCATTATAAAAAATAGTTAGGTAGTCTCTATGGATACAATCCTTTCTCACCATTACTACAAGTTTAGTTGCGCAAAATTAGGTTTTAATTTTTGGTGTGTTTAGCATGCATCACAATTTTGGCGCCATCATAAGGGAGTGAAGTTGATTTGGTTTTTGTATTTAAGATTACTTCATATTTTTATATTTAGTTATAAGTGGTTTTTATATTTGTTTCTTGATCTTTTATGTTTGTTAGTGTTTTTACATGACAATGACTAGGTATCCTCTTTAAGTTACTTTACAATTTAATGTAGAGATTGAAAGAACATTTGTAAATTATGTAGGGAAAACATAATAACACAAAAATAGAGCAGGGAATTGATTTAAAGGAATTTATGGCTAATATTAGAGCTCTAAGGCTGTTGGTTGCTCCAAATGTTAACCAAATACCTCTATACATTACTTTCCTTAGTTCCGCTAAGCATGTTACTTTTGAGCTTAAGTCTAGTTTGATCCATCTTTTGCTTAAATTTTATGTTCTTAAAATTAAGCATGCTTATAAGCATCTTAAGGAGCTTGATGTGTCTTGTTTAAGCACGAAACCTCTAAGCGTAACGGAAGGGCAACTCATGTTGAGAGCTTTTTTATTCTCATTAAAAGATGCAACAAAGGATTGGCCTTTTGATTTGCCTACAAGGAGTGTTACCACATGGACAGAAACACAAATTGATGCTTTTGGAAAAGGATTTTCTAGCATTAAAGAAAACAAGAATAAGAAAAGAAATTTATGGAATTAAGCAACATTATATAGAATCTAATGTACAAGTATCGACAGTGCTTTAAGAAGCTATGAACTAACTTCCCTTATTACAATACCACAGAGTAACTCCTTATCTAATATTTTGATAAAGTATATCAGAGTTTAGTCGATGTGGTAATTGGTCAAGCATTAGGTGAAAAGACTTTCGAGGACGAAAGAACTTTAATCGAGCATATGGAAACAAAATCCCAATAATTTGTCAATTAAAATGATGTTTATAAAGTAAATTAGGTAAACAATTAATCCATCAAACATCATTTAGATAAGCTAACATCTTTATTAAATAGATTGTTGTCGAGCAGAAAAAAGTGAAAGCTTGAGAGATACGTGCCAATGTGAACTAATTGACAAAGGGTGCCCATCTTTGTATAAAGGAAATATAGAACATATTAATGCTATAGGAGGAAACTTTTCCTAACAGTATAATCCATATTTCCAAACCGATAACCCAAGTTGGAGAGATAAGCCAAATTAAAGTTATAGAGGAATATGCTATAGAATTATTTCCTAAATAAGTCACAAGTTACATAACAATTTCAATCTAAACCACAATTTTCCTCCTATAACTCAGGTACATCATTGGCTAATATTGTTGGACCCCAAACGTTTCTTAGAAGTTAGAACTGAAAATAAGAAATTTTGGTAATTAGTTATGAGTAAAGAACAAATGAATGAAAATTCTTGAACCAAGAAATGATAGACAAGAGTAAAGTAGAGAAGGAGAAATGTGGATAGTTTCATATTTTGCCTTGGTGCTTTTATTGGATAAGAGATTTCGAAATGGAAACAATTAAGGAGAAAGTTAGAATTGGAATGAAAGCAAAAATGAAGTTGAATTTGTGTAGTAAGTTGATGAAGAATATGTATATATGTGTATAATCTGTTATTGGAATTCATGATTAATCATGGATTATAAATTTCTTTATAAGTGATATTAATTCGAAATGAAGTTGAGAATGAGGAGTAAATGAAGTAGAAAAGGTGATCTTAGTATGATTTGTGTTAAGGAAAGATTGTGAAACAAAATGGATGGTTGATCTGGAAAAATGTTATGGAGTATGCTTCAGTATTTTAGCCACACCTTTTTCTCTAGTTATCCAAATGAGATGATTCTTGATTTGGAATAAACTAGAAACATATGGATACATTTCTTATGAAGACATCGAATTTAAATTCTGTATTTAAAAGTCTCAAAATTTGTCATGAAGTTGAGAACTGGGTGCAGTACATTGGATGAATGTAAAAATTCATGTTCTGACTTTGGGGAAAAACTTTGAATTAATTTAGGCTATTTTTGTAGCACCTCCTTACCATAGGGTATACACCAGGATGCCCATAGGTCATTCCGATACATATCCTACGATAAGGGTGAACTACGAACAGTCACTACTGTACCTCTCATGGCATCAATAATCATAAAGCATCAATATGAAAATCA
>JANZLD010000005.1:57625242-57638646 GCA_026413575.1 Erythroxylum carthagenense | reverse complement strand
ACCTCATTGATGAAGATGATGATTTTTAATGTGACTTTATTAAAATACTTGATGGTGGATTGTTTGATTTGTTTGATATTAATTTCATTTGGACTCGATCAAGTGGTTATTATTTATGATAATTGTTGATTTTGTTGTCTTGTTTTAATGGATGTGTTAGATTCGGATTTGGTTATGATATTAAATATTTAAACACTTTTTGATGGATTTTTTGATTTTGCGTTGGTTGATGCAATTATTTTGACATCTAGTGATGATATTTTAATTATTATTTGAGAACAATTATATGATTGATGGTTGAAATTTTTATTTATATTTATTTATATTATTTGGTATATTTTCTATTTTTTAAATATTACTAATATTAAATATAAATATTACGTAATTATGACGTCACACCGGTTCAACCATCGAACAGGTCGAACCGGTGACCAGTAAAGCTTCCGGTTCGATATCCGTTCCAGGTTTCAAAACCTTGGTCGCTGGAGAAGAATAAGAAGAAGTAAAATGAGAATGGGTAGGAGATTTATAAATAAATTAAATAAAAAAGTAAACTTTACATTTATAAATAAATTAAATTTTTTGAAAAAAGTGGATCCATCTTACTAAATATGTGGCGCAAGGGTAAAAATACTAAAAATATTTTAAAAATTATCGAGTCAACATTATTCTGATAATTAATTTAAGAATTTAAATTTTTTGTTGAGGTGAAAATTTAACATTTTTAAATATTATGATTATAATTATTTACTCTCAAATATTAGAATTAAATTATCGAATGGTGTAAAAATTAAAATGAAAAGTGGCTCTTTTACCCATGGTTTGGAATTTCGTACTATATCGGTACCGGTCGGTACGTACCGTTCCGGCCTAAATCTGATACCAAATTTTAAATTTTAATACCGGATTTAAATATCAGTCGGTATCGGCCGATTTCGGCTATACCGACTGGTATTCAAAATACCGGTCAAATACCGGTCAGTACCGAAAATTTTAAAAATTTAGGAAGTTTTTTTGCAAAATTTCAAAAATTTTCAAAATCTCTTCCCTCCCTCTCCTTCCCTCCTTTTTTTTCAAACTTTTTAATATATTAATAAATATTTTATTACTAATAATAATTTTAAATTAAATAAAAATAAATTTTTTTATTTTTTATTTTTATTACTAATAAATTATTTTTATTTAAATTTATTTAAATATTTTATATAATATTTATTAATAAAAGTATTAATAAAAATATTAATTAAATATAAAATGAAATAACATTAAAATAATAAAATTGTATTATTATAATATTTTAAATACTTTGTATTATTTTTAATTTGTTATGTGTATGATGATGATTGTCTTTGTTTATATTGATTGTAGTTATTATTTATATGTAGAATATTTAAAAAATATCGTTATTGACTTATTTCATATTAATTGTCATTATTATTTATTATTAAAATTTTTAAAAACATAGTTGATGTAAATAATAAACTAATAAAATATATAATATTATATAATATATCAATAGATATTATTTTACGGTTTTTAAAAATTTTAAAAATTATTTCATAAATTTAAAAAATTATCCAAAATTAGTACCGTATATTTATGTTCTGTAACTTTTAGTGGTATCTAGTACTGGTATAGTTATGTTCTATAACTTTTAGTCCGGTACAGGAACGATATTCGTAATTTTGCTTTTACCTATGCAATTTATGTACAAGAGAGAGGAGGAGGAGGAGGAGGAGGAGGAACGATTAAGTTGACAGTGAGGAAAATGGGATCGGAACTAACACTCCCAAAATGGGCATCCAAGCCTTGCATTATGGGCATCGATGAAGCTGGTCGTGGTCCTGTTCTTGGTTTGCTCTTTTACCCTACTCTCTCTCTCTCTCTCTCTATATATATATATATCTTCACCCAGTTCGTTATCTGTGTTCATTTAAACAAAAGTTCGATTATCTTTCCTTCTGGGCACTCGGAAAGTTTATTCATTTGGTGGTCGGGAAATTGATTTACGTCAGGGCCCATGGTGTACGGATGCTTGTACTGTGCCTGCTCTTATGCCGAGACTCTTTCTACCTTGAATTTTGCAGGTCTCACATTTCCAATCTTATTGGGTTTTATATATTTTGCACAAATTTCTTGACTTTAGCTCCTGAATCCATTTCAGTATTGTGAATGATCCTAAATTTACTGTCTGTTAACATACTTTAGTGAGTAAAAAGAATGTAGAAGAAGCATTCAAGTTGCAGGATTTGCCATCTTCATTTTTGTTGCTGTTGCATTTTTAGTAAATTCATTCTGCCTGATACCTCATATAACGTTAAGCTAGGATTGTAAGATGTTGGATCTGAAGAGCCCACTTTCATGAGAGATCTGAAGGAACATACCCGTAAGCCTTAAAACCACACTCCAACCTAAAATCTTAAGACATTAAGTTTATGAGTCCTTTCTATTTATATGCCTCTCACCAGTCACATCTCTTTCCAATGTGAGATTCTCACTCACACTTGAAATCCGAACATAAGATACATTGCTTTCTTTCCGTATTTTCCCTCTTTATTAGACATTGGTTCTCATCATGTTCAGGACATTGTGATGCTAGTGACCCGTTCAATTATTCTTTTTGCTCAAACCTTCTTTAACAATCTGGTGGAATTTTAATGTGGAACATTGAACTTAGATGCCTTTGCTTCTCATCTTTCAATCTGTTCCTTAAGCTTGTTACCTTTGAAATTTTCCGAAAGAAAAATTGAGGGCATGCATCTTTTAGACCAACTCCAATCCTCCTCCAGAATGGAGGGAAAATGCCAAGATGGAGGAAAAACTGGCTCTAATCTAGCGCTTTTTTCCCTCTATTTTGGAGAGGAGCTACAGTGCCACACGAAATTTGGAGCTGGATTGGATCCAATTTTTCCTCCATTTTGAAGGAGGATTGGAGTTGGTCTTATTAGCTTCAGGGGTGAAATTAACAACTTCATTCTAATCATCAAGGAAAAGATGTGGTTCCCCAAAGTTTGGCTATGCATTCCAAAGATTGGATTAGATAATGGACCATGTGTTCTTCTGTAATGTGGTTCAGAAATAAGTAATGATTAAAAAGTTTGGGTTCTTTTATGCATCACATGTTGTTCAATTTCTGTTCTTCTGTCTGCAGATTCAAAGACATTAAAAGAAGAGAAAAGGGAGGAGTTATTTGAAAATCTAAAAGCTGATGAGTCAATTGGATGGGCTGTGGATGTCATTGATCCAAGGGAGCTGTCTGCTAAAATGCTGAAGAAGTTAGTAGAATGCATATTGTCTTTTTTTCATAATCTATTAAGTTTTTTCGTATGTATGATTCTCTTTATTTGCGCTTATCAGGATTAAGGTAAATTTAAATGAGATATCACACGAATCTGCCATTGGTCTTGTCAATAGAGTGCTAAACATGGGAGTGCTTTTAACTGAGGTATAACTATTTCATCTTGCAAGAAAAGTTTCTTACCTATTACACATTTGTGCTTCAGATATGGGAATTTCAGTCTTGACGATAGACAGTGATACTTCATGCTTACTACGAACAAGGTCAAGATGGCCTTCCATGTTGAGTTTTTAGTTATTCAACAAGGAATAAAATATTCATGAAAAGACAGACTAGCTACCGGAGATACAAATGGTTTTGAAATGCCTTCATATGATTAGTAAAATTATCTTATTACATTAAGAAATATGGATAGATTATTTGAAGTTTCACATTGTTTATGGAAATTGGTATCTTTCTCCACATTTAACTTTGCATTTCTATGTAACAAAGCCACCGGAAATTGTTGTCATGACTAAGCTGTAACTACTGTATATAATATAAATCATCTTTAGGTGACTTGAAACATAACATGGAATTGTTATGGATGTTAAACATGTATGCATGTTAAAATTGTTCAGGTTTATCTGGATACTGTGGGAGATGCTGAGAAGTATAGGGTAAAATTATCTGGAAGATTTCCTTCAATAAAATTTGTCGTTTCAAAGAAAGCTGACAGTCTTTATCCAGTTGTTAGTGGAGCAAGCATAGTCGCAAAGGTATGGACTTCAGCTTTTCCAAATGCCCTTCTGCAAAACTAATAGTACTGAAAGTTTATTTTAATGTCGATAACTAATTCTGTTGGATTTTTATTTGGTGACGCATATGCTATTATATTGATTTGAAGTTAAGAAGTTTTTATCTGGTAAACTGCTCTCAATCTGAGCCCTTCTACTTACGTTTGTATCATGAATCCATCTAAGCAGGTCACAAGAGACCGAGCCTTAAGAGAATGGGTGCATGATGAAACAGCTGAAGGCATGAAAAGAAACTTTGGTTCTGGATACCCTGGAGGTTAGAAGCGCTGAACTGATGTTGATCCTTTTTCGTCTTAACTTTGAACAATTATGTTCTATGTGAAATATGGTTGACTTCATGTGCTTAGATCCTGAAACTAAAGCCTGGCTGGAGCAGCACAAACACACAGTTTTTGGTTTCCCATCTTTGGTTCGGTTCAGTTGGGGCACATGCAATTCTCATTTCAAGGACATAGTTGAAGTCTTGTGGTCAGTCCATATACTTTTATTCAAAGCTGCAACTCTTGTGCTAGTTAAATGCATCTTGGGTACCTTTGTAGTGTGTAGTTGCTTATTTATGTCTGCTAAGTTTGTAGACATGCTTATGCCACTATATCCAGCTAGCGGATATGCAAGTATATCCAAAAAGTTGAGCACTTTAGGATTGGTTATCTCATATGTTTATCATGTGCAGCATCAATATGGAACTTGATCTGAATTCTGTGAGATAAAGAGTCCCAATATGCATCACCTCCATGTTTAGGGAAATATTGTATGAACTTTTCTACATATTTGGGTATCATTTTTGTTTATCATCCTTGAATCTAAGAAGAGTTCGTTGCGCATAAAACTATGGTACCCTTGTTATCGTGAGTGGATTGCTATTATCAACTCATTATAAACTTAAATTGGCTCACTTCTAGGTAATTCAGAAGCTTCAGCTTATAAGCTGCTTTATAATCTCTTCTTATTTAAAAGAGATGCCAGATGTTTCATTAGTTGATTGGAAAAGATGCATTTTATGTAGCAATTGGATGATCGTCACCCAGATATGGAACAGATTTCCGATGATCTTTTCAATGCATGCTATAAAATGTTATTTAAGCTTTGTGATGTTTTCCTATGCATATGCTTCATGAGAGATGAAAGCTAATTATTTCCAGGTTGTCTTGGTTATAAATTTTGGAGTCTCTTACCGCTGTAATTGTAGGGAGCCTGAGAAAATAGACGAAGATGGATGTGGCAGTGGCAGTGGTAAGCGTCAACTGAAATTGAGTAGTCTAGGAATTTCAACTTCCAAGAGGAAGATAGAAGAGATTGAATCAAGTGGCAAGGGACGGTGCAAATTTTTTCAGTCACGTAAACTTGAGCAACTTGCTCATTTCTAGCTATGTATTGTTTCACACATTCCCTTTAATAGCACTGCTTTGTAGGTAGCTTGCTTAATCATCAGCTGCATTCCGTCTTAGGTAAGTGGCGCAATCCAAGATATTATATATATATGCTACAAGTTTAACTTTGTCGATCTTTACACATAAAGCATACCTTGAAAGATAGCAGCTTATATAACAAGCACAATCCAAATGTATACAAACGCCAACAACTTAAAGCTGAGAATTAATAAATATTAGTGTGTGGATGCACAATGAGAGAGGTCGAGGTGATCAAAACCATGGTGAGAAAGTATTTGAAGTTTTTGCTGCTGCTGGCGGCACCATTGTGGCGGTTATGGTGGTGGTTATTATTTGCAGCACCTGCTATGATCACGGGAATAGCTGCAGCACCTCCTGGCATGTTTTGGTTATCATTTCCATTGTCAGTTGATCCACCACCACGGCTAGCTTGGCCACCACCTCCACGTGCCAATTTCATATCTCCGTTGCATTCATTACCAGAGTCAATATCATTGCCATTAAGCTCCTTCCATGTACCTCCATAAAGAGACAAGGATATGCCAATGAATACGGTAACAAACCTTACGTTTTTTAGCATATTAAAATATATCAAGAAGGTAGATCAAGCACAAAAGTTACTGGTTGTTGTAAAACACTTTTACTGATGAAGGATGGCACAGATGCTTACAGCGACCATCATACGAAAACGATATGAGAGTGCTTCAACCAAAACATATGATAAGAGTGACATAAAATAATGAGAATCACAAAAACTTGAATGGTATGATTTCACACTGCCAACTGATTCCTGGCTTGTCCAATCTCTTATATTTGTTCCTTTTTTAAAAAAAGTATCACCTCGCATACATTTCTATTTAAAATACTTTAGAAAAAGAGATTGAGAAGCATTACAGGCATCTGATTCTCCACTTTCCCATTTTCTTCTTTATGCTGCTCTCTTCATCGTTTTTTTATGGAAGAAATATAAGAACTCAAAAAGTGCAAAACAAGTCATATGATCTCCAACTTTTGAGTTCTTCAAACAATTAGCAAAATGTTTATAATTATGAAGAGAAAAAGAAATTCAAACTTCCCCTGTTTTATAGCCAACCTTATTTCTCATGTTTTCAATATTTGATTGAATTTTACCACCAAACAGTCTTTTTTAGCTCATTTTAAACCTTTTTTTGACTACAGAGCAGTTTCTCCGCGGGTCGTTTTGCATGTTGCCTGTTCACTCATATGAGATGAAGTTGTCAAGAGTATCTTTACACAGGTTATCCCTTTCATGCCTGTAAGGCCCTATACCAAAAACTCTCACAAATTACAAGCGAAAAGTTAGTTTGGAGATTTGTATCCTGAGATGGAATATGATTCACAGCTTGAAAGGGTTAAACAAAGGGAGATAAAGCCGAAGCCAAAAGAGGAAAAGAAGGATACCTGAGAGCAGGGATCTCTGGAGTGAAGAAGAAGAGGCAAAAAGATACAAGCAGTTCATGAAAACCAGGAACAACCCCAACTTTTTGCTTCCCATTTGTCTTTTCTCTTTGTAATGCATGAAACATGAGCTTCTAGACCTTATTAACTGATTGCTTACTGCCTCTTATAGCTTTGAACTGATCTAAGATGCCTATACATGGAATCCTTAAAGAAACCTTATCGGTTGGTTAACTTTATGAGTCATATAAAAGATTAAAAGTAGTGTGTTTTAATTTTTTACGGCTGAGAATCTTTTGAACACGGTTTTGCACGTCATTGGGGTTGGCTCATGGGCCACATAAAAGGGTTTACTTTTGATATGAAGGTATTGTGGCTTAAGATCAATTATTGAGGATAATTTGTCACTACTCACTAGCTAATTAACCATAATTTTCGATAACCATTTGCTTTACGAAATCGAATTCTAATTTCCCAAATCTTCAAGCTTTAATTCTTTCAGGTTGCTTTACAAATTAGAAACCCAAGAAAGCAAAATGATTCATCGCTTCATAACTTCGTATGCTAATTAGGACAAAAGTTTTATTGACTCCAGAAAAAAGTGTGCCGATAACAAAATAAGCACGTAGCTAATCTTTTGCAGAAATTGATGTTACGCTTCAAAAAAAACCCGACCTGGTTTTCTTCTAGCTCTCTTTGCTTCTACAATGAAGACTTGCATTTATTAGTTGCTTCACTACTCCCCTCATTGTGGGTCTCTTCCCAGGCTCTCTTTCAGTGCATCTCAAAGCCACCATTAGCACATTACTAACTTGATATTTGACACTGGTATCCAAGAATTCCTGTGCCAGACCTGAATCAACAATCTCATTGATATCTTCTGCATTGTTCCATTTACACCTAACCCACCCTACAATGTCAGTGCCCTCCTCAAAAGACGGATCCAATGCCTTTCTTCTTGTCATCAGTTCAAGCAGCACAACACCAAAGCCGTACACATCAGACTCCTTGCTCTTTGTTTTCGTGAATGCATTTTCTGTCAAAGCAACAACCATATTTTTAGTGCCAGACAACAGAATATATACATGGAGACCTATTTGAGGAATGTGTGAAGAAGAAGTTACCTGGTGCAATATATCCAACTGTACCAACAACTGAGATCGATTGTGTCCAAGTAGAAGCATGATCCAAAAGCTTGGCAATACCAAAGTCAGAGATATGAGGCTCCATGTCTAAGTCTAAAAGAATGTTCTCTGGCTTTATATCTCGGTGCACTATGGGAGGATCACAATCATAATGGAGATATTCCAATCCATGAGCAGTTCCAATGGCTATTTTATAACGGACACTCCATTCTAGTGTTGGTGAAGGATTTGTTCCATGTAAAACATCGTGAAGGCTTCCATTTGGCATGTACCTGTACAGGATTAAACCATAATCATTTTCCAACCAGAAGTCTTCTAACTTAGTAAGATTTCGGTGCTTAATTTTTCCAATGGTTTGAATTTCTTTCATCATAGTCTTTTCTGCTCCTTTATGGCCAGTAAACACAATCTTCTTCACTGCAAACTGTTTGTCTGCACTCAAAGTAGCCCTATAAACTGTTCCGTGGGCTCCCCTTGCGATCACATATCTGCTGCTTAGGTTTTCAGTAGCTTCCATCACTTTGCTAAGTAAGGAAGCTGGTCCTTCTTGAGCAGCAATCTCAATATCCGGCTTGGCTGTTCTGTGTGACACATACACGTAAACCAGTACAACAAGAACAAGAGAAACAACAAGTGATGCAAGGGCAACACTCACAATTTCCCCTTTAGTAAGGCCCTTCCCATGGCTTGATATATTTTCACATCGCTTGAAACTTTTGTTAGCAGTGCATGATATGCCACCTGATGGAAGACATCGGATACATAAGCCAGGATTGTGCAAGAATGATGACGGAGATGAGTCAAGTAAGGTCATAAGTGTTTCCGGTATTGCGCCACTGAAAAGATTGTTTGAGATATTTATCGCAATCCAGACATGAGTTCCACCAAGAGCTGCTAATGTTCCCGTTAGATTGTTGTTAGATATATCAAGCCGTTCTCAATAGTTTAAGTCTCCCAGACTGGAAGGGATCTCACCACTCAATCCATTGTTGCTAAGGTTCAATCCATATCGCAGATTTCTCAGTGAACCAAGAGATGAAGGGATTTCACCTCCAAACAAATTTCCACCAATATCTAGCTCTGCAAGCTTTTCAAGCTCTGACAGAAAAGAAGGAATGCCGCCAGTAAAATGATTTTCACTTAAAATGAAAGTGGATAAAGATTTCCAGTTCCTCAAAGCCAATGGCACAGAACCCTTCAATGAATTAAAACCCACATCAAACTTGTCCAGTTTCAAGCAAGTTGCCAATTGACCTGGAAGAGGGCCTACCAATTGGTTATGTGAAAGATTCAAGATCACTAGCTCAACAAGATTGCCTAGTTCTGGAGGTATAACACCAGTAAGCTTGTTCATGGACAAATCAATAGAGGTGAGGTTGGTGCAGTCCCTGAGGCTTGGTGGAATCGGACCTGTGATATTATTTTTGCTGATGTCCATATGAGAAAGGTTTGAATTCATTGCAAAATCTGGAAGTTGCCCTGATAGCCTGTTCTCATTAAGGTTCAGTCGCCAGAGAGATGAACACCTGCCTACGTCAGGAGGAATGCTGCCTTGAAGTTCATTTCTGCCCAAATTCAGAACCCTCAATTGGTTACCAGAGCATAACTTCGGTGGAATTTCACCAGTGAACTTATTATTGGTGAAGTCAAGCTGCAATAAGCTGCTGTTAATACCTAAAGTCTGGGGTATGACACCACAAAACCGATTTTGATACAAGGAGATATTCTTTAGTTGCTTCAACTCAGTTATATCAAGAGGCAGTTCACCAGAAAGACTGTTATTATAAACAATAAGGTACTTAAGGTTAGGAATCTTCCAAATACTGAGGGGGATCTCACCGCTCAAATGATTGCTAAACAATTCAAGGTCCTCTAACATAATTAGATCTCCTAGTTCGCTTGGAATATCTCCTTCGAGTTGGTTTGTATATAACAGTAACTGAGTCAAGGATTTGCAATTTCCAAGTTCTGGAGGAATCCTACCAGACAACTGATTTTCGGAGAGGTCAAGTTTAGAAAGCTTATCAAGGAGGCCAAAGGAAGATGGAATGGACCCTGTCAAGTTGCTATGGACAATAGCCAAAGTTGTTAAGCTACTACAGTTGCCCAAATCTGGTGGAATGCCCCCTCTAAAGCCATTGTATGACAAATCTAGGGTGGTCAAATTCTTGCAGTTTCCAAAACCTAAAGGAATACTACCCTCAAGGTTATTAGGACCTATGTACAAGTCAACAATACTTTCAAGATGTGTCAGAGTCTTGGGCAAAGAACCAACCAATTGGTTGTCCTCCAAATAGAGCCCTTGCAGTTTCCTACAGTTCCCAATCGACTCGGGAATGGTACCAGATAACTGGTTACCGTATAACCATAGCTGCAAAACGTCCGTCAAGTTACCAACATTGCTAGGAATTGAACCATTGAGATTGTTATCGTGCAAATAAACATTTTGTAAACCCGAAAGCTGAAACAATGAATCAGGTATTTCACCAGACAGTGAATTGGAATACAGCCCCAAGTTAAACAAGTTCCGCAGATACTTGAAGCTCTGAGGTATTCCCCCAGTGAAGCTATTTATCGACAAGTCCAGGTACTCAAGTAAAGTGCAACTACCCAAGTCTGAAGGTATTTCTCCTGATAAATCGTTGTAACTCAAATCTACCGTCCGCAAACGATTTAAACGACCAATTTCTGATCCCAACTGGCCAGAAATTGCATACCCGGAAAGGTTTAATCTGAGCACATGTTGGAAGCTAGAGTCACATCCAACGCCGACCCAGGAACATGGATTTGAGTGTGACGCATTCCAGCTTGAAGATATAGGAGGCACAGAACTCCAGCGCCTCAAAAGCGACAGAAGGGCCAACCCATCAGAGTTGAGACCAGACACAGCAGATAAGCATGCAAAGGAGCAACATAACAGCAAGAAATGACGCCAACCATATTTCATGCTTGCGTCACCTTGTTGGGGCGCAAGGGAACGTAAATAGAAGCTCGCGGAGTAGAGTTTGGAGCAAGGAAGCATTACGCAGCTACATTAGGACAACACAGATTTTCGACATTCGAGACACAGAATGAGATTAAAACAACAGGTGTGAGGCAAGTTGGCAGCTATACAATTAACACCGTTTATAATAAAAAACAGGTGTGAATGAAATGAAATGACTATCTAACAATTTCAACTGGGCGTTTGGAACCTGACACGTTCATGCTTCTGACCGCTGGTGCTTGGTAGTGACAAGACTAAGACTACACCAGACTGTGTGCTACTTGAGAACAAAAAAACAAAAGAAACTCAGTCTATGCAACTTTAACTGATATTGATAAATTATTTTACTTGGTTCTTTGCCAACTACATTTCAAACTATGGCTATCTTTTGGAAAACCAACAATGCCAGTAAAATGGTTAAAGCTGTGAAGAAAGCTTCAATTTGAGGAGTGGGGATGTGAACAGGAATTGATTAAGTCTGAAAGTGGAGGAATTTGGTTGATGGTCAGCTTCAATTTGACGAGTGGGGATGTGAACAGGGAATTGTTTAAGTCTGAAAGTGGAGGAATTTGCTGGAGGGTCACTTTCATCAAATTACTAAAATATATAGGATATTTGCGTGTTTTAGTTGAGTATAGCAACAACGAGTGGACTGGTCGTATTTCTTTTAATACCCTCGTCTTTTTTTTTTTTTTTTGGATCTGCGGTATATTTTAAAAAAGTCTCAATTATAAGATGGTATTTTTAAATTATCTATATTTAGACTAATTCTTGATTAAATTTGGTAGATTTCTTGTAGGAGACAAAGCTTTAGCCTCTTAATTTTTAAACGACTACATACATGATAAAAATTTAAGCCTGTAATTTCACTTAAACTAAAAAAACTCCTTACTATTTTACCTACATCTTGAGTTTAGTTCCCCTCGCTTTTAATGCAAAGGGCACACTGCCAATGCCATAAAACTTTGCTTTCCATTTGAGGCTTTCTTAGTCCTCAGCACACCCAAGTTGAGGGTTGTTAAGTGTTCAAGTTTGTCCAATGTTTAATTATTTCCATAAGCTCGTTGTGTGAATATATTGTCAGCGCCACTATTTACTTAAATCTTCCAATTCAATGCTAACCTTTAAATGAACTTATCTCAGTTGATGGTTGTCAACTTGTAATTGAGCATTCCATTACTGCATTGAGCTTTCCAACCTTTGGTCCTTCCTAATAAAATTTTCCCATCACCTATTCTGGACATTTTTAAATAAAAGATCATAAACATATATATACATGAAAACGAATCCAATTTTATCTAAAGTTTTGATAATTTATTTTATTAGTTATATTTTGAGGCTTTGACTTTATTTTTAGATTAATTAGTTAAAAATTTAATGTCAGAAAACAACTGAAGACCATTAAATAAAGATTATGTCTCATCATTGTTATTTTTAAAGTGTATGTCATCTTAAATATTTTTAAAAGATATATTTAATCTAAGAATAAATTTAAACATAAATTCAAAAATTGAACGCATGATTAAACTTTTAAATATAATTGAAAGACCAAGTTGAGCTTATCTTATACAAATTTTCTCATTTCATAAAATTACGAAAACATTTTTAATTTCCTATCATCATGTTACCTATTTTGTATTAATCATTTTAAATTTTTCTGTAAATGAATAGGTTGATTAATCCTATCCCTATATCATATTTTAGTGATATCATATTTGTTGATGCTTGAATTTATATTTAAAAAATTAGTACTTAAACAAAAATGTTTAGCATGTGGGATCTTAAACATTAACAATTTAATTAATTAAGTGTATTTTTTAATCAAATTTAATGGAAATGATATGTATATGCCTGATGATATAACCAAATAACTGTATTATAAATTCAAGAACTTAATTTTATCAAATCCTAAATTAAATTAAATTATAATTTTTAATTTTTAATTTTTAAAATGTGAAAATTTTCTAGTTGTTAAAATTTGTTTAATCCTTAAAAGTGTTCTCTCTTCACTGTGGCTTGTCATTTCTTTTCACTACAAAACACATTTTTCCCCTAAAATCTTTACTATTCTTCTTATGAGTTAATGATATCTAATATTGTCTAGAATTTATCATAAAATACTGTTTTGACTGGTTGGAATAAAATAAGAAGGAGACATTGTATGGAGAAAGTCAATGAAATATTTGGTCTTATTTTATTTTATTAATATTAAAATACTAACACTTGCTTTACTTTGCTTTGATCTCTCTCCTTTAACTTTATATTGATCTCTTTTATATTTCAGAAGTTTGGTTTCTTTTCTTGGAGTTCAACCCTCTAGAATTTTTAAATAATTTCCTTTTTAGTGTAACTCATGATTATAACCTTT
>JANZLD010000005.1:57611514-57621850 GCA_026413575.1 Erythroxylum carthagenense | reverse complement strand
CCGGAAACAGCCTCTCTACTATGTAGGGGTAAGGCTGCGTACTATCAGACCTCCCCAGACCCTGCTTCATTGCGGGATTTTCAGACTGGGTGGTGATGATGATGATGATGATGAGCTGTCTTTCCTTTTGTATATGGTTTGAAGTAGTAGTTTTAAAGGAATTCTTCTCACCCAGTCAAGGTCACTCTCTTTACATGTGTGTGATGAAACAAAAAGCCATCAAAATATTGTTAAAGTTATTGAACTTTAAACTCTAGGGATTATAATTATTAAGATAATTTACCATAAGTTTCACTGTCTTTACGAATTGAAGTGTTTAGGCAATTAGCCATAGGTTTTAATGACTAAGTTAAATTCAATTTATCTTATGAAATTGGAGAGTGGATATTTGATTTACATCGGAACCCTTTTTATATTAAGTAAATGTAATTTCTTTTGAGTATTTTCATTATCCTACATATATAAACATGAAATAATTGTGAATAACTGAGCATTAAATAATTTTACTTCACTAGCTTTATACAAATAAAAAGGTTGGAATTAAAGGGTGGTGATAGTGGCCTTTTAAGATAGTGAACTAGTTGAGTAACCGGGCAAATTCATAATAAGGTGTTTAATATTATATCAAAAGTCTAGGTGACTTTTCAAACAAGCTTCTAAATGTACTTTTTAATTTTTTTTGATGTTTTGTTTTATGTTAATAAGGGGCATGAATGTGTTTGAGAGTTAACATATCTTTTTCTTAAATGTTCAATTTATTCATTGAGTTGAATTTTGTGAATCGGGTTGAAGTTTGAAGAACTGTAAGGTGAATTGAGTTACTTTATGAATTGGTACAAGTATCTAATTACCTAATACTTTGATGACTTTGCAAGTGAATGAGAGGTGAAGAATATTAATCGACATATTTGATTTGTTTAATGTTTTTTGTAGAATTACCTCTTATTTGAGTTAGGATAATTAAATTGATTTACTTGAGAACAAGTGATTGATTAAGTGTGCAAAATTTTGATATGTGTTAAATAGATTTATTTTAGCATGATTTGAATGCTTGTATTTTGGATATTTTAATAAGATTTGATACTTAAAATTATTCAAATTTTATTTTAAATCCTGTTTAGCCTCTTAAAGGAAAATGAATGAATTTAGAGATGATCTAAGTCATTTTGGTGCAACTTTGGTAGAATTTAAAGAAAGGACTCAGAACACATAACAACACGATAACATGTTACTAGTCATATTTCAACGTAACCTATTATATTTCTCAAGAAGATTTACACTAAGGAAACATGACACCAACATGCCCTGTATTTAGGTTGTGTTCAAAATAGGGACATTTTGTTTCTCTGAATGCATGTGATGATATGTTTCCATGTTTAGCCTATGTTCACCAAGACACTGGTTACACAAATCTTCATCCTCATGTAGCATTAATTAATTACATAAAAGTTCTAGAATGGAAGGTAAAGTAACGCAAAGCCAAACAAGGTCCAGAGTTATGGTCATATAAGGCTTAAAATTTAAGGTTTTTCATTACTAAAAGGGAGACGACTAAAAATAGAAAGGGATGTACTGGCAAATCAGTTTTTGACATAAAAAGAGTTTATTATAAGCCAAATTAAGCAGTTGGAAATCGATAAGAAAAACACTCTTAAAAAAAAGAACAAGATATCTATCACTTATATTGGATTGGGTGAAGAGTCAAATGTTTTGATACTTCCTCCTGGGGAAACGAATCAAGAGAATTTTGGATCAGAGCTTTAGATTTTTGTTCATCCCTTGCTGTAATAATATCTTGGAGTTTGCAGCGATAACTCGATATATCTACTATACAACCATTAACTAAAATATGTCTGTGATTGACTAATTGGCGGGCTCGAGGAATAGCTGACGCCATACCTAATCAAAAAAGTATGTTAAGACTCAACAAGAATTTAAAGATTTAAGAACTATAAACATGTTTTTCTTTATCTTTTATTCTTTCTTCTTTTATGTGATTTTCCATTGTCTTATCATTAGCAAATTATGATATAGATTTAGATGAGATGGACATTAGGATTTAATGTTTTGAACTTACGTTTAATTTAATGAAACTTCTAGTTTTCTTAATATTTGTTCATACTCTAATATTGTGTTGAATGGAAGCAATGAAAGTTGAAGATTCAATAATTGGATTAATACAATGAGATTCAAAGATGATGCATATGTTTAGATCACAACAAGAATAATGAATGGGTTGTTTGAGAAATTATTATGTGATCTTTCTGAGTTAGGATGAAACTTATTACGAGAGTTAACGAATCAAATTATTGCTTTCTTACGTTGTTTTGATTAGAGAGAGATTTGGTAAATTCAAATTTAGAAATAGAAATTATATTAGTTTCTTACTTGTATAAGGAACTAGTATTGATCATTAAATCATAGTAAAGTCAACAAATAGTAAACTCTTAAGAAAGGACATAAAAAATGTTAACCCTATTCAGTGAAATCTCGGCTCATATATGCATCGCAATCTTATAGTAAGAACTTCCTCTATTAGGTGTAAGAAAACTGAGATCAGATCCTTTGGCCCAGGTACTCTGTACCTAGCGAATGTATGACTCAGATCTTTTGACATTCGCTAGGTACAGAGTACCTGGGCCAGAGGATCTGAGGGCAAGAAAACTAGCTATATTAATAATATGGAAACAAGAAGTGTGAGGTGTAAGTTAGGGCACGTGGCATATGTAGGCTTCATTGACACCTTGGCGTTATTTTGATGGTCTGGTACAAATTTTGGATATCATTTGACTGTTTTAATACAAACATTTAATTTTTAAAAAAAAACTTGCGGGTTTAATTGGGTAAACTTAACAGAACTAGAAGATGTCGAACATCCTTGATCTTAGTTATACCAAAAACCATATTAGTTATCCCATCGTTCGGAGCATTCACCTATTGCTTATTAGAAATTGAACTGTTTTTCATCGACACGTATATTAAGAGAGCAACAAATGTATTGACTAACTGACTTACTAATTATGCGAAGTAACTGATAGATGTCGTTACTTATTTTGCTACTACACTTATAAAGTGCTACATGATCTTTATAGAAGAATTATCGAGAGTCTGTTTTCTCCGTTTTAATATATAGTTTGTAATAGCTGTTTACTCTTTTATATATATATATATAAAAATATGCCTAGATGCTGAGGCTAGCGGCATGGAGGAGTGAGTTTCTTCAGACTACGACAAGGAGTAGACCTTAATGAGTTGATTGAAGATAAGGGAAGGGTGCGAGAAACCAATACTAATTAAACACAATGCGTCGATGCATCTGATCGGGTTCGGAAACAGAAATCATGGACTAATTGGATCATTATCTGAGATAGCAGGAGGCTACTTCAAGGTCCTAGCTCACTCTCTTGCATAATTTTGGTCGCTCTTATCCCAATGTTTTATCTTCTCCTCATCTTCACGCTTACCCCAGCAGTACACTGAGCATCAGAATCTACCAGTTTCTCCTCTCTCCATCTCTGCCAACTGGACATCCAAACTTTGAGCAAATATCCAACTAGATAGCATAGCTTACCACACTGAAGGCTATCATGTCACTCCCACCAAACAAAAGGAAATGTTAACTTGTCATGTCCAACAAACCAAAACCCAGTAAACAATGCAAAACTCTCTTTGGGTTTGGAAAATGGAGCCATGTGCGAGCTCAAAGTCACGCTGACACTGACGCTTTTACTTGAAGCATTAAGATGCATCAACTGTATGATTGGTATGGATTGCTAACACAAAATCATATGCAACTGCATTTTTGTTGAGCTTTGCTGCAAGTTGAGCTAGCCAATGTCAGAATAAAGTACAACCACTTAAAAAGTACAAGGCGTAGGAATGATCATATCGATCATAAGTTAATTAAGGATGCTAATGACTTCTTTTCTGTAACAATTTGACCGCGATTATCTTAGCAGGCATTAGGTAGAGCTACACAACTTGCATTCATTGCTAGTTCCTCCTTGGAGAAGATAGTCGATGCTTAGACCATTCTTTTAAGCTTTTGCGGTGGAGGGAGTTCAGACGAATATAAGGGCGTCTTTCTTTGATCAACTCTTCAGCGTTTTTCCAATCTTCCACTACACCCAAAGCTACCAACAGTGCACACATCAGAGCAACACTTCTTCCATGCCCTAAAGGAACAATAAGATCATTTAAGGTTATAAAGAAAAGGAAGCTCAAGTGTACAGATCATTCCAAGGGGAAATATAAATCTTTTGTAGACCTCTAATGAGATTTTATTAAAAAAAATGGCATGTGCAAAAGCGTCCAAAAAGTACTTTTAAGAGCCACACAAAGAAATATTTGCAGAGATGACACTCATTTGACCTTCTCCCTTGCACGTTATTTCCATCAATTAATATAGCCCTGAATCAAATGCATTCAATGACCCATCCTACAATAGTTAACACTTTTTTTTTAACATTCTTTCTCCAGTTTACTTGCGTAGATTTTGATCGTCTGACATTTTGAAGTAATCAGATGTCAAGTAAGTTATTTTTAACACAAGTTGCATGATGGAGAAGCAATGCTCGTGGACTTATCTTTGAAGGCACACATGCAGGGGCAGAGCTTGCAACATCTAAGTACAATTAAACTGGACTCCCATTTGGAATATTCAGTTGGGTCGCACAGCATATTCAAAAGTCAGAATAGAATACATGCCCACAGAATCAGGTGACGATGCATTAAAAAATATGTTGATCCCATGCAAGACTCGTATACAAAGAAAGCTCAAACACTATTTATCCATAAACAACAATCCAGTATCTTTGCCTTCCCCCGAGAATCCTTTGTTTGTCTTTGCATACTCAAACTGGAGTTCACTGATTGCCACTTGATTAAGCAATGATATCCCTCAAATAATGTAGAATGATTTTATAAGCTTGTGTTTCTGTTACTAAATAGTTTTTTCCATCCACATTGAAGGTAGTAGACAATTGCTTATCAAACTTATTTTGCCACAAATGAGACTCATTAGGTCTACACATCATTACATCGCAGTGGGAACTATACGAAAATGACACTTTTCCAGTTTATTGCAATTGAGATGGAACCTAATGCAAAATCCGTTCCAATTATTTGCTAGCGTGCCTAACAAAATGACCACGTTTTATAAGCAAATACTGAACAAAATCTAGTCCTATTTGACTGAAAAATCAGAACTAAGCACCAAACTAAGATCAACAACTGCAAAATTCAAAAAGACGCATCATGAATTCCAACTCCATACAAATTACTTCTCAGACACATCGCAATACAGTCATGATGATTTTGCTTCAACCTAGTCATATTTTTCCCTCTTTGATAGAGATTAACCTAAATCAGAACACTTGATAACGTGGCAATAGATAAACATAAAGAACCTAATTAATGATCCAGAAAGAGGTGAAACCTATAGCTCCAGAGCTTTCAATTTGTTTGATTATCAAAAACAGAAAATATCTATTGAAGAGCCATAAATCACTAATATCATACCATAAGCACAATGAATAAAAATAGGTCTATCTTGAGATCTCTTCCTGCAAGCCCACTTAACTGCAGATTCAATCTCCCCTGGTTGAGGTGCTCTGGTATCCCAAGTTGGAACACACAAATAAGAATGCCCCTTAAACTCTGCTTTTCTTGGGAATTCACAGGTGCAGTCTATAATTGCAGGATTACCAGGTGGCAACTTATCGGACGAATAAGGCCACCCACCAACATACAGACCCTCAGAAATCTGTGTGTAAGGCTCCTCACCACTTGTGAACCTTCTAAGAAATGAAAAGATCCTAACAAAATACAAGTATGGACTGAACATGATAATCGACCAAACTGGGAAACTCCCATCTGGGTTTTTCCCCAACAGCATTGGGAGATCGATAAAAGGATGAGCAGCTATGGATATCAGGACACTAACCAACGACGCATACAACAAAGGCATTGACAAAAAGGTGAAACCAAAGCTTCTAAGGTAGGTAAAAATGAGGAACAGCGCTGTTGCTTTCAGTCCCATTAAGATTGATAAACCCAATCCCATGTTTGGAATTGATCCAAAATTTACAAGGTTGAGACCTGAAAATGGAGATACCAGTTGAGTTCAAGAACCCCCTCTTACTTGGGATTCAATATTTAACGTACTAAATCAATGAGAAGTGATAAGAGAACAAAAGAGACGTTCCCAAGAGATGAATTTGAATAATGAAAATAACCACTTACAGAAGAGGAAATGGATCACCTTTGGTTGAAGACTTAAAGAAAGGAATCTGTACGATACCTTATTTGTTATTAATGTCGACGATGAAACTATAGAAAAAAGATAAACTGGTTTGCAGAAAGTTGCGCTCTAATATTGGACAAATGAATCGAAGGTCGGGCTGATGATTGGAAAATGTCAAGCTGAACAATCAGCTAGGAGCAATTCAAGATCAAGACTCAACCCGATGCATTGACCCGACTCATTTCAACCCACCCTCTCCGTTTCATAAATCGATAGTTTTAATAAAGAAATTTAGATAAATATAAAACCCAAATTTAAAATAAATATTTAGTTTTCTTAATTTTAAATATTAAAGCATTTTTCTATTTTAAAAAAACATTTGTTTCAAATTATTTTTCAAGGTTTATTTCTAGTTGGGTGGTAATTTTATCCATATCAGACCCTTGCTCATTTTAGCTGTTGACATAAACAATTATACATCAAAAACAACAAATCACATTAATGTGAAAATTAGATTGTGTACTTCCAAGTAAATTGATCAAGTTTTTTTTTTTTTTGACAAAAGTAAATTGATCAAGTTAAAATTCTACAAATAGGATAACCTTTTTTTCGTTTTAAGACATGTGGAAATTTTGTCTTTGATAGACGTGTTTTCTAACCTATGCTTCAAGTTTTCTATGATTACACTTGAACGATGGTATAGATTGAAGACCCATAACAACCCATTATATGTATACATACCATATCATATCATTAAGGACATTGTTTCATTTAAATTAAAATAAATTTGATAAGTTATTATCAAGATAATAATTCTTTAATCACTTTAAACTTTATACGTGATAATAACTCCTTAATCACTTTAAATTTTAATGTCATGTTTGACAATCAGCTGATTGCATCAGTTGTTAGTCGATAGCTGATATGATCAGCTGATTACATTAACTATTTGTTATTTGATTTTTGGTAAAATTAGCTGTATAATATTAGCTGTTTATGTGTAAAATGACTTATGAGAACATGACTTAAAAAAAATTATAAAGATATGAATATTATATATCTTAATATTTTGTTGAATATTCTTATAGGAATTTAGATTTTAGATATTAAATTCTACAAAAATTAAGCTTATAACTCTAATAAAAAAACATAGAACATATAATAATAACAACAACAACAACAATAATAACAACAATAACAATAATAATAAATATGTTAACGTCAGCTTAATAGTTATCAACTTGAACATGTTTAAGGACAATTATAAAAAATTACGTACATGAAGTAAATTTAACTTAATAAATAAAGAAAAAAATTTCTTCATTATGTATGACTTAAATATGACATTAGTCATTTAGTATTTTTAAAATAATATTGAGGAATAAAAAAATGTCAACTTATGTGTAACAGAAAATTTTTCTTCCCCTTCCCAATTTACAAAACAAAGTTTAACTTTAAATACTTATTAAGATGTTAGAGAAATACTTTGTTGATATTTAAGATTAAATTGTTAAACATTTAACTAATTCATTTCAATTTGAATAATATATTGTTAAAAATAAATATATACAAACAATTACAAGTTTCAATTGTCAAACTCAAAATTTCCAATCTATTTATTTTCTTCTTCAACTTCCCATGCCTAAATTACATTTATATTGAGCCAACTTACTCACACGCTTCTAACTTTCAAACTTAAATTTCTCAAATATCAACTCACAATCAATTTTAACAATTCCAACTTTCAAACTATTCATAAATTTTATGACACGACACAACCAAAACATCATGCAAATGCAATACAGGAGTAGAAAAA
Source organism: Erythroxylum carthagenense (assembly GCA_026413575.1). Lineage (NCBI taxonomy): Eukaryota > Viridiplantae > Streptophyta > Magnoliopsida > Malpighiales > Erythroxylaceae > Erythroxylum > Erythroxylum carthagenense. Next base: position 57,613,790 of record JANZLD010000005.1, on the reverse strand, counting down.
AAGGCAAATCAAAGAACACAAAATAATCAAAAATTGCAATTTGGTTTAGTAGTCGAGTCAGGTAGGATTTTTTGGAATGGGTTGGGTCAAAAAACAATATCTAAAATTTATAGTTTCAATAATAAGCAAGTAGTGACCAGTGATGGTGGAGGAGAGCAGGAGGCGAGTAGCAGGCAGAGGCGCGGTAGAAAGGGAAAGCAGTAGGCAAGGAAGGTGTGGTTGAGAGGGAGATCAGCAGGCGTGAGAAGACAACAATGAGTGGAGAATCGTTGGAAGGATTTTAAAAAAATTTTGAGAGTGAGAGAGGTCTGTAGGTGAGCAAATTTGACATATAGATTTAGGGTAATTAGTAACGCTACTTCCAAGCAAGTTGTTATTTTTAGCTGGTTGGGTTGAATCAGCCAACTCAACAAGCCAACAACCAAACAAATTTAACAGCAATTAGATGAAGTCAACAGCTAATTTTAGCCAATTAACTAATTTTTAACTAATCAGCTACCAATCAAAGAAGGCCTAAATGTATATATGTAGCCCACATTAAATGGATAAATATTTCTCTAACGTTCTCCCATTTGATCCACAAATTCTTTATCATATAATCAGTAGCAAAAAATTATAGGTACTAAAAGGCAGGGACAGATGCACATTAGAGGCAAGTGGGGGCACTTGCCCCCACTAGCTCCAAAAAGTTTCATATAAAAGTATTATTATTTTAAATTTTGATCCCATAAAAAATAAAAATTTGCCCCCATTAATTTAATTAGTGACAAAAAATTAATAATAAAAATTTTAGATATATTAAGGTATCAAATAAAAAATAAAATCTGAGCCCATTCATTTTTATTAAGATTACTATTATTTGGACCCATGATTCTTTTTAAAAAGCCTACAAATAGAAAGATAAAAATCGCATGCTTAACTAATTAAAAAAAAACCCTTTTAGCTTCTTCAGCACACAACTTTTTGTCTTTTTGCTTCTTCTTCACCTAACTCCACGAGAACCACACCCAAAGCTTTCATCTTCTTCAAGTTACAGTTTTTAAGTTATGCCCATCAAAGTAACAAGTAATTACCAACATTTACCATAAATTTTGCATTTAAATAGTAAGTTAATTGATTCCCTTATATTCTTTTCAATATTTCGTTGATTGCTTTTTCTTTATATATATATATGAAAATTTTATTTTTTGTTTATGTATTTCATATTTTTCATCTTTGTAAAGTGTTATTCAAATTGTTTTAATTAGTTAATTTTTGTGAATAGATAATTTTTTGTATATTTTGCATTCAATTTTTTCCCATATGATACTTTTTTTTGACATTAAAACACCACAAGATATTATAGATCAGTAAAGAGGAGGCAAAAACTAAACCCTAAGCCAACAGGCTTCACCCTATACACCCAGGCCTAGACCTCCTCTGAACTAATTCTTAGAGAAGCAACATCAGAACAAATAACAGAAGAAAGGAAACTTGGCAACATGTGCCAAGTAAAACGATTTGCATGTAATAGAGATACCCTTGCCAAAGAATGAGCAACTCTATTAGCAGTTCGAGGCGTCCATAGGAAGGACAGATGTTGGAAGTGAGTCTTAAGCTCCTTGCAGTCAGCAAACACTAAACCAATTTAAGAGAAATTAGAAGAACTAGAATTGAGACCATTGATAACCTCTAAACAATCTGATTCTAATAATACATTGTCCAAATTAAGCCTTTTAATCCAGGCTAAAGCCTCTCTGATCGACATGGCTTCTGCGAGAGTGGCATTGGTACAAAAAGGAAAATGCCCTGAAAAACCCATCATAAAGTTGCCATGATGATCGTGAAGGATAGCCCCAAAACCTGACTTGTTACGTCTTTTATCAACTGAAACGTCAACATTGCATTTTACCTAACTAATTGGAAGTTGTTGCCACCCTACGGAAACACTGGTCTTATTGGGAACAACCTGCACTTGCCTAAATGAAATTTTCTCCGCTTTCCAGTCTCTAATGTAATCATCCACAAAAACCACAATAGTATATGGGGAAGTTTCTTGTTGTTTCCAGCAAAACAGATTATGATGAAACCACAAACTCTAGCACATGGTAAGGGCTCTACCTCGAAGATCCAAATTATCTCCACGAAGCCAATCAATAATACAGTCTTTAATAGTATCGCTATGTAAGGCAATACCTGATGTTGGACCCCGAACATTCAGTAGAAATTAGAAATATTAAATGGAATTAAATGAGTATGTTTGTATAGGTATTGTGTTATAGATGTTATTGTGCTTA
>JANZLD010000005.1:57551891-57573414 GCA_026413575.1 Erythroxylum carthagenense | reverse complement strand
CTTATGGTTTTACTATCAAGTCACATACTTGATGACATAAGTTTAATACCATTCATGGAATGTAAATCACATTACATAAATGAAATACATGCATATATAAAATGAATACCTCATAATATATTATTAACAAATCATAATGTCAATACATGAATCACAAATGTTCATTGGCCTAGGGCACACTACTAACATAATGTTCAGACTTAATAGAATAATGACTACAAAAAGGTTAGCGATATTACATAAATTCAATGTGAATCTCATAATTATAATCTCATTATAATAATGTGTAATTATCCTATAAACTTTATTTTATACATCTAAATATGTATAAAAATGCATTTAAATTATTTTATCACTAAACTATAACCAATTGATTGGTTGTAGGACATAAACTAACAAAAATATCATAAGATATGGTGGTAACAAATTGTTTTATCCAATAAAAAACATAGCAATGAATTCAAAAGCTTTCGATGTGTTACATATAAAGTTCCAATCTAATGAATCAAAGGCCTTTTGAAAATCCATGTTATTGCACAATTTTTGTATAATGCTTCCTGTTATTATTCTTAAATTAGTCTTGAACTAACAAGATATTATTACCAATTTATCTCCTTTTAATAAAAGCACCTTTTAAGTGATTAACCAATTGAGCAAGAGATGTTTTCAATGTATCCTCAATTAAAATGTAGATTATTTTACAGATGGTCTACAGCAAGAAATTGGTCTAAAATCCTTTCTTAAGTTAGGGGATTATACTTTAGGGATAAGGCATATAAATGTCTTGCTCAATCCCTTTAACATTCTTCCATTGCTAAAGACTTCCGATACTATCTCAATAACCAAAATCTTTATATGAGACTTGGTTCTTTGAAAAAAAAAGGTATTAACACCATTAGGTTTTGGAGACTTGTTGGGTGTTAAGAGTAAACACAATAACTTCCATATTACTAGCATTAAATGGCCTAGTCAATATATTAGCTTCTTGTATAGATATGCATTCCTTAATAAAAGATTTGAGAGTGGTCATAAAGGCGACTACTTTAATAGGAGAACCAATAGTGTTAAAGAGAAAAGAGAAAGCTTCATATTGAATATTAGCATTGGAAGGTAATAAATTGCCATTCTTATTAATTAGAGATGCTATTCTATTTGTATTTCTACTTAAAAGCACTGATTTGTCGAATATGTTCAAGTTTTATCTCCTTCCTTGATCTTTAGATTATAGATCTTTGTTTTAAGAGAGAATCGTTAATTTTACTTGCCTGGTTATATCTAAGCAAAGATATCTTTTCTTCATCTTTTAATAACTCATTAGAAGGGGAAAGATAAAGTGAGCTTTGAATACTATTCAATTTCTTCTTTGCCTTAAAGACTACCAAATGAGTGATGTTAAACTTCCTTTTATTTATTTTCCTAAGCACGTTCTTTAATTGCTACAACTTTCTCAAACAAATGTAGATTTTTTTGACCACGGATGTTGAAGTTAAGTCCTTTCGTGATTGCTCCTTCAAAGCTTTCCATATCAACTAGGAAGTTATTAAACCTAAAATAAATGTTCCTCCCTTAAAATTCAAATAGGTGTTGTACCAAAATTACAGTATGGTCAAAGAAAAGTGGATTATTAAAGGAAGCTTTACTCTCTAAAAAAACTGATATCTAGTGAGCATTTACTAAGCCCATATCAGTCTTTTTTCTCAAAAATCAATTTTCTTTCTATTTATTATTCCAAGTAAAAGCATATAGCTCAATCCTTAAGTCTATTACATGTACATGACTTGTACAATTACAACAGTCATCAAAATAGCTCTTAAGATTACCATTTTCTTCAGCTTCTAAAGGATGAATAAAATTGTTGAAGTCACTAAGAACTATCCAAAGGGCATTCATAGTATTGACAAGTTCCTTCAATTTTTTCCTCAAAGGTATCCTTCAGAAAGAGTGTATAGATGTAGGTAAATGGAAGTTAATAATCTCTTGCTGCATTTTAATATGCACATGAATCAAATACTCTATAATGATTAAGACAACTTTGTCTAATCTATCTAGTTTAAAAGCCACCACCAAGTCTCCCATTGTAGTGACAATGATGGTTTATAATAGTAATCCAATATTCCTTCAAAAAATTAGCTTCTTAAAATTATTTTTCTTGAGCTTAGTTTTTATAAGTTATATAAAAAAAGGGTTTGTATTATGAAGAAAATCATACAATATTTGTTGTTGATCCCTTAAACATTTCATAAGAGAATGGTCATTTAAATGGGGGGAGTTTTAGAAGCCTTTTGCTTCCTTTTAAATTGCCTCTTGGTATTAGGTTTTATGAGAATAAAGAGTACTCATTACCATATTTGCACATTTACTTTATGAGAACAAAGAGTACACATTACCATATTTGTAACTTCTTCAGCTAATGAGTGGATTTCCTTGCTCCCTGCTTTATCTTGGTTATCAATCTTGGGAACATGAATTAACTTATTCATTGTATATTTTCTTTGAACCATAAAGCTAACTATGCTTTCCTCTTTATATATTTCATATTTATTTTCTTGAAGAGGTTTTTGTAAGTCAAGATATAAGATGTATGTCATGATCAATATTTATCTTACTATCTTTACCTTAAGATAGAATTTGAGTTAGCTTTGGTTTTTTATCAGTCAATGTGCCTTTTGGCTGAGTATTGTCCTTAGTAGTCATTTCAGGACTCTCATCATCTTCATAGTAGGCATTCTTATTTAAACTTCTTTGCATCATCTCTTGGTATTAACCTGTTAACAAAGTTTTCCCCATTGGTTTTATTTTCCTTTATTGAACCATGTCTATCATACAACAATAAGAAACTAAGGCAACATTAGTTTGTCTTCTTCTTTTAGTCTAAGTAGAGGGATAGTTTTTTAGAGCTACTAATTGATATCAATAAGAACACAAATCATGACATAGCTCAATCTCTTTATACTTATTGTTGCTTCATCTAAATACAGGGGGTTTGACAATGAGCCTTACCTAGTGATTAAATCATATTTCAATATTCTTTGAAAATATTATGGATATTAAGGGATGAAGGCGCCTACTTCTGGTTAAGATTTTGTAACTGAACTTATATTATATCACTATGTTTGGGACCTAACATAGATTCTTTAGGTTTTTAACTTCTAATCAGTGGACTTTCACCTCCACTCATCGCTCTCATTGTCTTTCATATTTAGACTCCATTAAGGATTGTTAATGATGAGCATTAGACAAATAATTAATAAAAGCATTTAGAATATTAAGCAAAGTTAAAAATAAGTTGACAAACTTATGGATAAAGAATATACTAAGATTTATTTTTGAAAGTCAAGTTGTTTTCTAATTGGAAGAAATTAGTATAAAATAATTTAATTTAAACTTGAAGATTTTAAATTGTATAATCATTTTCTATTATTTAAGTTTTATGCAATCATATACAAGCAATTATGTTAATTTAATAATTCTTAAATATGATTTAATATTTTTATGAATATATTTGTCATAATATTCATACTAATCATCATTTCTTAGCCTGTTAAATTTTATTTAAAATATTTTGTTATACTTTAGATATGCACAATTTAACATTGATTTGTCAAATTTTAATCATCCTAACTTTTATTACATATCAATTTTATTAAATATTTTTAATAAATCTATTTAAATGAAAACATGATATTAGTAAAAAATCAAAGATATTTAAATAAGAATAGAAAGACATGATAGTTTTAATTAAAAAAGGTCATTTAATTTTTTGGATAAATTATATTTTAATTTATAAGTTTACTCAAATTTACAATTCTAATAAAAATGTAAAATATATCAATCAAATAAGATATTTAATTTATTACAAATATAGTTTTCATTATCTTTCGTTGTTAATCTTATTGACGTGAGTGACAATATAGATTAGTCAAAGTATTATTGACAAGTGTACCTATTATTTAGTTGGGATTTACCATTCGAAATCATGTGTGATGCTAGCAACTATATAGTGGGAGTTGTTTTAGCCAAAGGATTATGAATTAAAGTCATGTCATCTATTATGCTTCAAGAACATTACATGCCATAGTGCAGTTATTATACAGCTGAAAAGGAGCATTTAGCAATTATTTTTGCCTTAGATAAATTTTGATCTTAATTGCTTGACACTAAAGTTATTATGTGTTCTAACCATGTATCAATGAAATACCTATTGGCAAAGGAGTCCAAACTGAGATTAATATGATAGATTTTTGTTACTTCAAAATTTTAATTTGTCAATAAGAGATCAAAAAGAAGCAAAAACATTAATAGTTTAAGCATGTTGGTAAGGGATCAAGATATTTTTACCTATTTCTAAAACTTTTCTTGATGAGCAATTGATCCAAATGAATGGTATGGTTTCATAGTACATAGACCTTGTTAATTATTTAGTTACTTAACTTTGTCTAATTACACTAGCAAGTTTAGGAAGGAAAAGATAAGGAATTAGGCAAAATATTATTTTTTGGATGAACTATACTTACGGAAGTTATCCTCTGACCAAATTATTAGATGTTTTGTGCCATAATACAAACATTTTTCTGTCTTTGCTTTTTATCAAGATTATGTATGTATTGGTCACTTTGGTTCTAAATGAACTGCTGGAAAAGTTTTGCACAGTGGATTGAATTGGAAGACATTGTTTTGAGACGCTTGTGTTTTGTAGAAGTTATGACGGATGCCACAAGACAAGTACACTATCGCATATAAATGAAATGCCTCAAACCCAAATTCTTATAATTGAGAAATTTGATGTATGAGAAACTAATTTTATTGGGATTTTTCCTTCATCTTGCTGTTTTTTTTTTTTACATACTCTTAGTAGCTAATTATGTTTCAAAGTGGATGGTAGCAAAAGTCACCAAAATTAATGATTCTATAGTTGACGTGGATTTCTATAAAGTCTCATATTTTTAATACCTTGGGAGTTCCACAAGCCATTATGTGTGATTAGGGGAGCCATTTTTGTAAAAGAGCAATGACAACTCTGTTTAAAAAGCATAAAGTTCATCATCGAGTAGTGATGTAATATTACTCAAAATGACTAAACCTTTAATTATAGCAGTAATCTGTCTTGTACTTTTGTCAGTGGACCAAATAGCATCCTCACCAAACGCCATCTTTTCCCGGCTCCACCCACCGCATGGCATGTGCGTTGCACTTTGCACCAGTCGAGGAGTTTAGTTCAAGTATTGGGAACTAACTATTGTTTCTTTAGGAATACGGTTTTGTTCAATAATTATGTCCATTCACACCACTTCCTGACATTCATTCTAGCTTTACTTAACTTTGGTAATTTAATAACCAAAAAAGCCAAAGCGCTTTAGACTCCAACCAATCCTCTTTCGCCTACTTGCCAAGCAAACTCCATTAGTTCATTTTCTAAAGTTTGACAACGAATACTGCAAACTTTTAACCAATCACTATGCATCTTTATAGCCAAATACTAGGGTCAACAAGTTGCGTTTCTCTCAGATTCTTATTCTTACATACTCCTCCTGGCAAATACTGCAAGTTCCCTGAAATACACTTGGCATATGGCCTTCATGGTGATATTTCTGTTTGTCTCTTTCCTCCATGCCCATGCCATCTTGGCTTCTGACCCTGACCCGCTCCGAGACTTCTGCATCCCTCACACAGATGCTCATCCTTCAGTTTACATTCCTTGCAAGAACTCATCAGATATTACAGTAGAAGATTTTGTATTTTCTGGGATTAAATCCCCTGAAACTTTTGACAAGTCTGGATTGTCATCCATTCCTGTCAATGCCAATGTCTTTCCAGGTCTAAACACTCTAGGAGTGTCCCTAGCACGTGCTGATTTTGATGTTGATGGGGTTAATGCGCCTCATTATCATCCCAGAGCTACTGAGGTTGCGTATGTATTGGAGGGAAAACTATACTCGGGATTTGTTGATACGCAGAACCGAATTTATGCCAAAGTTATTGAAAAAGGAGATGTCATGGTATTTCCAAGGGGTCTAGTGCACTTCCAAATGAATGTAGGGGACAAACGAGCCACTATTTTGGGAAGCTTTGATAGCCAAAATCCTGGGTTGCAGAGGATTCCTGTTGCTGTATTTGGTTCTGGAATAAAGGAAGGCCTCCTGGAGAAGGCTTTTGGATTGAGTACTAAGGAGATTTCCAAGTTGAGGAAAGAGTTTACTCCGAAGGAAGAATAGAGCAAGAAAGTTTTGACGTATTAACCCCATCCGTTGAGCTTTTGCTTATCAACCTCTGAACTGAGTTGCAATGTAAACCTTCAAAAATCAAATGATAGCATATTTGTTCTGTAATCTTGATTGATATGAGTGGGAACAATCTTAGGTTAATAAGGTGTAATGACTGAATCGAATCCAGTGATCTTGTTTCGTTCTACTTATCTGCTTTCTCCTTTAGTTTAACTGGTTATTTGCTGCTAGGAGGCAGACATTTTATATTGGAAACAACATAGTCCTACGATACATAACTCATTCTTCAGGTAACAGGACTGCAACAAGAACTTCGCGGTGCTAATGGAAAACTCTTCTTTTTCTTGTTTATTGTTTCCTCTGGCCTTGGGAAGTGGCGGAGGATGAGACCTTTGTTGGGTTTTAATCAAAATCATCAAGAATCAAATAAAAGCAAAAATATACCTGAATCTATTGTGAAATTTATACCGGATTCTTGCGGTTTATCTTCCAAATTAGAACGTAATCTTTTTCTAGAATTTTCCCTAACTTTGTTTTCTATCTAATGGTAGAATGTTATAAAAGAATTATGCGTACTTTTAATTTGGAGATTATAACCATTTATATTAGGGTAAAATCTTAATCTAATTTCTCTAATTTCTAGTTTGACCCATCATAAAATTAGAAATTATAAGTCCGGTCTCTACATATATAAAACTCACACTTAAAATAAATACATGAAACTCAAAATGTCATAGACATATCAGACCACTTTAATTAATTGGGCTCAACTTTATATGATAACTTTTATATACAATTATATACATATAAATCCACATGTTTGATTAAAAAATCCTTACAATCACATACTTGGGCTATATGTGTTACCTTAAAATTGTGTATTAACCTTGCGAGTACTCAAAATTTTGCTATCATTACTATATGCATTCCCAGATAATCCGGTCTATCAATCATACTGACATAGGATCAAAGTGTCTTTTGTTATAATTAACGTAACTAGACCCATCGATGATCACATACGCTGATATAACCAAATGACATAGATCAAGCATGGATGTGTAGTATGAAAATTATAAGTAGCGTGATCTTAACATAGTTATTTCCAATTGGTCCAACCTTATACTATAGTGAGATCAATTTTAAATAAGTTCTTTTTTTTGGCCAATAATTTTAAATAAGTTCAGAGACAAAATAATCAAATATCTTAAAGTTAAAAATAACTTCGAACAACTTAACTACAAAAAAGTTGTATCCAAAATGACAGTGAAAAAATATCTAATATGAAAAACGTCTACAATACAAACTCCGACTGCAACTACATATCTTGAAAAGATGCAACACCCATATGAGCAGTGTGCTCATAAAAGACCTTGGGTGACACTCCTTTATTAAGCGGATCCACAATCATGGAGTTCGATCCAATATGTTATATAAACAACTATCCACTCTAAACTCTTTCTTTAACAATTAGGAACTTGGTGTCGATATGCATTGACTTTGTAGCTCTTATTGTTATTGGAATATAGCACTATAGAGTTATTGTCACAAAATAACTTAAGTGATCTTTCAATAGAGTCCACAATGAGCAGCCTTGTGACAAAGTTTTACAACTATATTCTGTGGTTGGATGCCTCATAACATGCTATAAACTTCACTGCCATGGTGGAAGAAGCTATAAGTGTCTGCTTAGCTCTCTTCCAAGAAATAGCTCCTCCAGTAAGCAGGTAGATATAGCCCGAAGTGGATCTCCTACCATCTTGGCATCCAACAAAATTGGAATCAGAATAACCAATGATCTCCAGCTTATCTGATTTTCTATATGTGAGCATATAATCTTTCTTTCTCTACAAGTACCACTTGACCCATTTGGCTGCTTTCTAGTGATCCAATCCCAGGTTACTTAAATATCTCCCTAGCATTTCAACAATGTATGTAATATCTGACACGTACAAGCCTAAGCATACATTAGACTTCCTATAGCTGAAGTATAAGGAATCTTCTACATTTCCTTAGCTTCAAAGTCATTCTTAGGGTATTGACTTAAACTGAACTTATATCCTTAGACACAGGGATATCACCTAGTTTACAATCTTGCATGCCAAACCTTTTAAGTTCCTTTTTGATATAGCTCTTTTATGATAATCCAAGAATACCTCGAGAGCATTCCCGATGTATCCGAATTCCTAAAACAAAAGAGGTGTCACCAAAATCTTTCATTTCAATTTTCTTTTACAGAAATCTCTTGGTTTCGTGCAATAAGCCTATATCATTAGTGGCAAGCAATATGTTATCGACATATAAAATTGAAAAAATGTACTTACTCTTACTAAACTTATGGTATATATAATCATCAGCCAATTTCATCTCAAAATTGAATGAGATGAAAACTTGGGTGAAATTTGTAATACCATTGACGAGATGCCTGTTTGAGTCTATAGATGGATTTCGTTAGTTTGCAAGCCATTTGCTTTGCATCTCCTGACATAAAGTTTTTTGGCTGCACCATATAAATCATCTCATTAATGTCACCATTGAGAAACATTGTCTTAATGTTCATCTGATATAACTCAAGATCAAAATGTGTCACTAATGCCATTATTATCCTGAAAGAGTCTTTCGAAGAAATCGAAGAGAAAGTCTCTTTATAACAATGCCTTCTTTTTGTGTAAAGCCCTTTGCGACAAAACGAGCTTTGTACCTTTCTACATTACCTTTTGAATCTTTCTTGGTCTTAAATATCCATTTGCAACCAATAGGTTTCGCACCTTATTTAGGCAATGGTACAAGGTCCCAAACATCATTGTCTTTTATGGACTTTACCTCTTCATTCATGACATAAATCCACTTTTGAGAGTTAGAACTTTTCATGGCTTGACGGAAGTTGATTGGATCATCTTCCACCATACCAATGTCAACTTCATATTCTTGAACAAATACAACATAATCATCTGCAATTGCACTTCTCCTCTCTCTAATGGATCTCCTTAATAGCATAGGTTCTTGAGGTTGTAGAGTTTGTTCTTCTAGAACAAGTTGTTAAACTTGGAGAGGAGTTTCCATGACATTCTTTTGATCTAGAATTGCTTCTTGAACAATGTCAAGAATAGAAACCTAACCTTAATCATTGTCAACAGCAATTAGAGGAATTTCAACGTATCCCTGTTTAAAAACAAAGTCCTTAATCCTTTCTCCCCCTCGCAAACTCATCATTCTAAAAAAACTAGGCATTTCCCGTTTAAAAAATTGCCTTAGTAGTGGGATCATAAAACTTGTAACCTCTGGATCTTTCAGAATATCCAATAAAGTAACAACTAATAGTCCTTGAGTTTAGTTTCTTTTCATTTGGTCTATAAGGCCCTGCCTCAGTTGGACATCCCTAAATGTACAAGTGCTTTAAACTAGGTTTCTTACCTGTCTAAAGTTCATAAGGGGTCTTATTAGTTGCTTTAGTTGGAACTCTGTTGAGTATATATGCTGTGGTCTTTAGTGCTTCTCCCTAGAGTGATTCTGGCAATGTAAAATGACTAATAATACTCCTCACCATATCCTTAAGCATTTTGTGTCTCTTTCAGCAACACCATTCATACTGGGCAAACCTAGCATAGTATACTATAAGACGATATCACGTTCCTCTAGGAATTTAGCAAATAGTCCTAGACATTGTTCACCTGATCTGTCATATTTGTTATAGTAATCACCACTATGGTCAGATCTGACACTTTTAATCCTTTTATTGAGTTAGTTCTCAACTTCAGTCTTAAAGTTTTTGAACATGTCCAAAGACTGTGATTTGTTATAGATGAGATAAAGGCTATCATATCGCGAGAAGTCATCTATGAACGTTATAAAATACGGTTGACCATTCCAAGACGCCGTAGGGAATGACCCATAAATATCTGTATGGATAAGTTCTAAGACGTCTGAAGCCCTATTGACACCAAATTTCCTGGCATTTGTTTGTTTCCCCTAAATGAAATTAACACAAGTAGTAAAATATGTAAAATCAAGGAGATCGAGAATTCCTGTGGATACAAGTCTCTAAATTCACCTTTCGAAGATGTGACCTAATCTCTTGTGCCATAATAAGGTAGAATTTTCTCCGGTCAATTTGCGCTTTAAACTTTATGTACCCACATGCAAGGCTTCATTAAATGAAGCGTTAGTGTCAAGCATATATAGATTATCGTAACCTAATAAAGAACCGACACTAACCAAATATGAATTTTAAAAAAGACTAAATATTCTATTTTCAAATGAACAATAATAACCAGATTTGTCCAAATCAGAAATAGAAACCAAATTCCGTCTAAAAGACGGTACAACGAAAGTCTCAACTAAATCCAAATCAAATCTAGTTCTTAACAAAAATCTAAAAGTCCATATTGCTTCGACTTCTACTAACTTGAGGTCTCCTACTTAGATGTATCTTTCACCATCACTTGATTTTCAGTAACTCAGGCAACCTTGCATAGACATACTGATGTGAGATGCTGCACCAGAATCTAACCACCATATGCGTCTAGGTACCGAAGTCAAATTAACCTCAGAACAAACCAAAATACAAAACATTCCTTTCTTTACACGTCATGCATTTGTTTCTTTTGTGCTGCCTGAACAACAGCTTCCTTAGTTTTCTTTCATTTGTCCCTTTTGTCCTTAGATGTTTTGGCTAAGTGAACACTTTCTGCCTTACTATACTTTAACCTTTTCTCTTCTTGGACACAATGTGAGATAAGCTCATTAAGAGACCATGTCTCATTTTGATAATTATAACTCACCTTGAATTGACTGTACTATGTCAGAAGAGATATAAAAACCAGATGCACTAAGAAGTCTTTGAATAAGTCCAACTTAAGTGCTTTCAATTTTGAAGCAATGCGAGACATTTCTATGATGTACTCTCTTATGTTTCATTTTCCTACATACCTCATTGAGATAAGCTTTGACAAAAGTGTACTTGTTTCAGCCTTTTCATTTTTGGCAAATCTTTTCTCAAGATCTTATAGGAAACCCTTAGCTGTAGCAATTTGATTGGACATAATGCCCTGAAAAGCTTATAGAATAGCATGTTTCATGATCATCAAACTCATACGATTCGACCTTTCCCACTTTTCCATCTCCCTCTTTTGGTCAAAGATACTCGCACTAGTAAGTGGATTAGGTTGATTGACTCGTAAAACAAGATCCAAGTCCATGACTCCAAGAACAATGAAAACGTTCTCCTTCCATGATTTAAAATTGGTGCTATTAAGTATAGAACTTGAATTAACACTAGCAAAGTTATTTGCAGCAGAACTAGGAACTGAACAGAGAACAAAACAAACAAAATCTATTTACTCACATAACAACACTATAATATGCCAAAGTAATTATATACAGATAATGGTAGGGTCCCATCATAAGATACCTTGCACAATATTAATATTTAGTCTTTGGACGGAAATACTAACTTGTAAGTGGTACCTTAGTATAGTGATCAAACATTGACAATAAGGCATGTCAAGCAATAAACCTTTCTTTGGACCGATTTAATGTTCATATATTATACTAAATAATTGCCATACATTTACCACCACAAGTGTATATGCAATTTGGGCCAAATATTAACTTTCTTTTGGGTTAGTCCATATTAGCATGAATAACATACACATAAAAATTTTTAACATTTTAAATTAAATTAATTTTCACAAGAGAGATTGCTTCAATTAATTTAATTTCAAATGCTATATATTTCTTAAAAATACCAAAATCTAAAATTAAAATACCAAATTTTGCATAAGTTGTAGGAAAGTGTCATAGTTCTAATTTTTTGATGCGACGACATTGACAATTCTATTAACTTAAATCAATAATTGGCTCAAAATTTTCACAAATTAAACTAGAAATTATAAAATTTGAATCCCAAAATTTATCATAATATTAATCCATAACATGCATACTAATAAGTATAAATTTAAAACTTTCCAAGATGCAAAAAATTTAGGCTTATTATCCAACGGTCAAAGCTTTATGCATTAAAAGATGACATAAACATTCTTAAAAATCGTTAGTAAGGCCTTATGCATTAAAAGATTACATAAACATTCTTGCAAATCGTTAAAGGCTTTACTTTGCAAATCAAGGAAGTAGAACCGTATACATATATGAAAAAACAAGATCTGAAACTACGACACCACTGAAACATAATCATATATGCCAAAAATTAGATTTTAAAAAAAAAGAACAACCATTCTTGATGACTTAATTATAAACAAATACCACTTGTTAAGTTTTAATTCTTTTAAAACAAGATCAGTTCATATAAAATCATCAATAATCAAATAAAAGCGGAAGCATATTTAAATCTATTTGTAAAATTTGCACTGAAGTCTTGCAATTTATCTTTCAAATTAAAACGTAGCTTTCTTTTTTAATTTTTCCTAATTTTCTGTTTTCTATCAAATGATGAGATATCAGAAAAGAATTATAGGTACATTTAATTTAAAGACTATAACTATTTATATTAGCATAAAATCTTAATATAATTTTTTTAATTTTTAATTTTTAATTTTTAATTTGACCCATCATAAAACTAAAAATTATAAATCTGATCTTTATATATATATAACTCACATTTAAAATAGATATATAAAGCCCAAAATGTCATTAACATATTAGGGCGCATCTTTATATGATAGTTTTTATATATAATGATACACGTATAAGCTCACATGATTAAAAAATCCTTAGAAACTTAACTTCCTCTTCCATTGAAACTATTAGTCCCGATGATCAACTAAATGAGTTCGTGCCGAATTTTCATTTCCTAAATGGAATATTTACAGTTAATGCTTCCAAGTGAATTTTTATGACGTCGTTATTTGTGTTCATATGCCCTGCCCCTTGGCTGTTTCCCGGTACATGTCCATATGGTACACTCAGCTTTTCATACGAAAAGCTAATGATGAAATGGCATTAAAAAGTGGCATGCATTACAAACACCATCATGATATCATTCATTGCACATCAATAGGTTACATACAGCATCAGAAAAGCAACAGCTTGATTCATTATGAAACTTCCTAGATGGTCCATCTGAGTCTGGCTCACAGGAGTGAGCTTAACATTTCATTCCATGAGTCGGGTACCCCAGGGAGGCACCAGTGGCTACAGTCAGAAGAAAAGTCTCTTGGGTGCTGCCTTTCCTCTTGGCCTACAGCCCTTTTGTACACAGAAGGATGGCCATCTCTTCGTAAAGCTGACATTGTTGTAATATCTTGCATGTATACGGGAAACCTCATTTTTCTTAACACATCCTTCAAGACAACCAACGGCTCCGGAACGTGTTGGTGACTGAAAAATGCTAAAGGTTCCCTCTGATTATAGCATTTCCAACCATTTTCCCTGAAATAGAAAAGGAGTCATTGGTAGTTTAAATAACCACCGACAAGTCCATCCATAATGTGTAAGGGCCGGGACCAACCAACCTGTTGTGCCTTGGCGACATGCTTCGGAATATCACTCTATTCTTGCGAGGATCCAGATTTAAGTCAATCCATTTAGCCCAAGTTGTGAGTCCCTTCTCGTAAGCAACCATTGGATTCATGTTTTTGATCATATAATTTCCCTCCATGTAGTAGTCCCACCTAAAATTCGGTTAATTACATCTAATAAATAGATTTCATAGTATGTAAAATGGGATGTTGAACAAGTAATTTTGGAATCCATTTCTCAGCATGTCACGCCATGAATCCCACTTCGGAATGCATTTCTAATCATGTCACACCTGAATCGTACTACAGGTCTCAATCAACTTTGTAATTAATCTCCATCCATCAAGCTAACAAATGCACATTTTCGAACTATAATCTGAGAAATAAGGGTCTTGAAAGGGAGAAGAAATTGTTTATGATTTTAAGCTCAAAAGAGTCAAGTACGTCTTACGAAGTCCAATTTTCGGAGTGAGTCCACCAGTGAGCTGAGTCAAACACAAGAACATCAACGTTTCTCCAGTATCTAGCATTCTCTTCGATCTTATCCAGATGTAAGAATCTCTTGTTTCCAGGTCCTTTTCTCAACTCCACAAGCAGTGGTGCCCAAGTAAACTCAACAGTTGTTTCGAAGTCCTTCGCATTCAAGATTAAACAAAGTTACTGCAACTAGAATTCCCCTAAAGATAAAGCTCTAAGAACCTAAAAGTATTTTGTCCACCAGATCTTACCATGGCATGGAAGGCCATGGAAGGCCCATTGTAAGTCACCATCTTATGCCCAGTTGGGATAACTCCTTGCACCAAGCAGACAAGAGATTCCCACTGATTCCTCATTATAGAATCACCCACAAGCATAATTCTTTTTCTTCTCATTCTTCCAAGAAATTTCAGTGCATCAAACCTGTTTGAAGAATTAACATAGCAACCAATAACGCGAATGAAAAATTGCTAAACTAAAAGCGAGCACTTTCCGCTTGAAATTGGAGGAACCCATATATTTCCTACAATGGACACCAGCTCTAGGTTGGTCCCTGTAGCCACAGTTTATAGCCAAAAATAATGTTTAAGCATGTAACTTGAAGCTCGTGAAAGCCTTCCGGATGATGCAGTTACTAAAACAAGTTCTCAGCCAGAAAATTTCTGAAGTAAAACTGAGAACTCCAGTTAAGAATACCTTGGAATTGAGCAACCGTGTGGCTGCCACCTCCACTTTTCATAGTCAGAATCGGGTCTGCCATTTCTCTGACAAGTTACTGCAGTGCTAAGATAAGGGCAATTGGAGTCATAGAGAGGGTAGGACTGATCATAAACCCATTTGCCTGAAGTGAAGTCACAGGTCTTGGACGAATCATGCCTGGTTTGAACCATATCAATTTCACCATCTTCCTCATTTAGCCACCACAAATCATCATCCAGTCCGAACTGCAACGATCGGACATGCAAGAAAAACAAAGGAATAGTGAAGGAGAAGAAGAGAAAGCCAAAAAATGGAAATTTGAGAACAGCCATTGAGAGTGAAGTGGAAGTGGGAAATGGGAAGTGCATGGCCTAATAATATGCTTTTGACAAGCTGTGCGTTTCATTTCATCAAAAGGCGTGAGTTACGGAGGAGTGGACCGCATTGGACATTGTCACTAGCTTCTTTAACTTCTGCTTTAAGACTCTGTCGGGGTATGGCTATGTATATATTCTCTTTAAATTCTTCACTGCTTTCCGTCTTACTAAGTTTCTATCTAGTAGTTTCGGATAGGTTTTGAAAAGGTAGGCCCCACTCTGCGAAGAGATGCTGGCGTGACTGGAGGGAATCATAGGCCGCGGAAGCACATAATAGTTCAATCTCAGGTGGTGGTGGTGGGCGATCGCAGTACGATGGGCACAGGCCATGCTTGCCCACCATTGTCACAGTCTCCTCCGCTAAGTCAAAAGGTGTTACCTAACCTAACGTTTCTTTTAATCATTATTTGTAATGATAGTAAACGTAATTAAAGGCTGATTGATTAGAAGGGTGAAATTGAAGTTACTAAATCTGTGGGTCAAAGTTGAGTCTTTCCCTTTCAAAAGAAAAGGGGCAAGGCACATAGAGCTTATGCCTTATTTGCACCCAGAATAAATCAATATACCAACTATACTTTGAAGGAGAGTTCTAAATAAAAACCTTTTTTCATAATTATTTTGAAACTTTAGTATTGATTGTTAAAGTATTTGTAATTTGGCCTGCATGCAAACTTTTGTTAACAGAAAAGTTACATACATATATATTTTACATAAGTAAAACAATAAAAATTGAATATGAATACTATTTATAGGATAAAGGTTCTTCGTTCTTTTGGTGGTATCACCATTTTTTGTTCGATACCAGCCGGTATCTAAAATATCAGCCACATATTGGTCAGTACCATAAATTTGGAAAATGCCAGGGACATATTTGCAATTTTTGGACGATGCCACTGTCTTCAACCCTCCTCCCCAAAGACCACCGCACCACGTCATCGCCACCATTGAATGTCTAAAAGAGGAGAGAAGGTCGCTGCTCGCATAAATCTACACCCAAAGCTGTGACCCATCAACCAACCCGAAGACCCAACCTAAAACCCGAAGCTTGTGATTTTAGTTTTTGGGTGTATTTTTTGAGTTTTCAAAATTTTTTCTGCTTAATTACATTTTTTATTATGAATAGGTTGGAACTTGGATGTTGAAAGTTTGAATTTAATTTTGTGATTCGATTGGATCTTTGGATTTGTGAATTGGCTAGAACTTGGTTTTGTGATTTGTGATTTGTGATTCACATGTATCTGCGTTGGATATTAGAGTTGAAATGATGAATGATTCACGGTTTTGTCATTTGTGATTTGAATATTATAGTTTAATTGAATGAGTCATGGTGTTGTCTTGGTTTTGTGATATGTGTGGGTTGGATTGGATATGGGAGTTGAATTATTGTTTGGTTGATTTCTGGTTTGGTTATGAAGATTAGTTTAAGTTTATCCGATCAAGAGAAATTTAAGATAAGTTTTTGGATTGATGAAATGCATGGCTAGATGTGAATATGTGATGATGTTGATAAATTGAAAGTTTGTAAGTTTTAAGTTGAAACAACTTAAATTAAAATTTTAAACCGAGAATATTAAAGTTGTAAACTTGCAAAGACTTAAATCATTAATTGACATATTCTTAAAATTTGTGAAATGGTGCTTCATTTTTAGTATTTGGGGTATTGACTTTAGATAAAATAATTAGTTGAGTATAAAATTATGCAATTGTAAATTAATATTAATTCGGTTGTAGTTAATGATAGTATTTAGGTAAATAATTAATTGAATATAAAATATGTTAAATTATTTGGTAATATATATGTGTAGAGTATCATAAATATTTATAATAGATAATACGTGAAAGTAGTGATGTAATAAATGTATTTCAAAAAGAACTTTTTTTTTCAAATTGTGAACATTGTTGTAGGTTCCAATCATTTATACTTAGACTTATTAATGTCAATTCAAAATCGTAAAAGCGACTTATATATTTAAGAACCAAATATAGAATGATGTCTATAATATTATGGTTTATTAGAAATGAAAAGAAGATTCAAAGCTTTAAATAACGAAAAAAAAACATTTCCAAGGAAGTTATATCCTTTAACTTGATCCTCATGTTATGAATATATCCTTTAACTTGATCATCAAATTATGAATAGATGTGTATGAACAATCATATAAGATATGTCATTCATTATTTAGAAATTATGTAAATCATATCATACCCTTCAACTTGAACCTCATATTTGAAACTTTGAATTTAAATTGTTGAAAATTGTTTGAAATGGAAATTGTTTATGTATGCTTTGCAATTGATAGAAATGGAAATTATTTTATGAATGTTTTGTTATTATTGCAAATGGAAATTGTTTTATGAATGTTTTGTGATTATTGGAAATGGAAACTGTTGAAAATGAGAATTGTTTTATAATGTTTTGTGATTATTGGAAATAGAAATTGTTGAAAATTGTTGGAAATGAAAATTGTTTATGTATGTTTTGTGATTGTTAAAAATGAAAATTATTTTATGAACGTTTTGTGATTATTGAAAATGGAAATTGTTGGAAATGGAAATTATTTATGTATGTTTTGTGATTGTTGGAAATGGAAATTATTGAAAATTGTTGGAAATAGAAATTGTTTTATGAATGATTTGTGATTATTGGAAATGAAAATTGTTAGAAATGGAAATTATTTACGTGTGTTTTGTGATTGTTGGAAATGAAAATTATTTTATGAATGTTTTATGATTATTAGAAATGGAAATTGTTGAAAATTGTTGGAAATGGAATTTATTTATGTATGTTTTGTGATTGGTAAAAATGGAAATTGTTTTATGAATGTTTGGTGATTATTAGAAATAGATATTGTTGAACATCGTTGGAAATGGAAATTATTTCTGTATATTTTGTGATTGTTGGAAATGAAAATTATTTTGTTAACTTTTTGTGATTATTGGAAATGAAAATTGTTGAAAATGGAAATTATGTATGTATATTTTGTTATTGTTAGAAATGGAAATTGTTTTATGAATATTTTGTATTGGAAATGGAAATTATTCAAAATTGTTGGAAATGAAAATTGTTTATATATGTTTTGTGATTGTTAGAAATGGAAATTGTTTTATGAATGTTTTGTGATTCTTGGAAATATAAATTGTTGAAAATTATTAGAAATGGAAATTGTTTATGTATGTTTTGTGATTGCTGGAAATGAAATTTTTTTTATAAATGTTTTATGATTATTGGAAATGGAAATTGATTTATGGATGTTTTGTGATTATTGGAAATAGAAATTGTTTATGTATGTTTTGTAATTGTTGGAAATGAAAATTATTTATATGTGTTTTGTGTAATTATATATGTTGAATAATTGAATAGATAATTTTTGACTTATAGTGAATTATGTTCCATGAAATTGAGTTGTGTATACAGCCTGTTTGCAACAAGTGAATTGAATTCAATTATGCAACCAAGTGAATTGAATTTAATTACAATATTGAATTCAATTCACCTGTTCGAAACAGAAAAATAAAGATGAATTCAATTCATATGTGTAATTCAAACCCACTACTCCTCATAAATTCAATTTAGCTAGCAATCCACGTGAATTCAATTACAACCGACTGTCTGGGGAAGTTGATGGATTGGTTTCCAAACACTACCCTTACCCATCAATCAATTGGTCCAGAAGGAATTTAACACATCCTTCTAATAAAGGGTATGCCATATTTTTTTTCTTCAGAAAATCCTATATAGCAACATCTGTTAGTGTATTGACTAAATAAGTTGACCAAACATCATTACTAGAAACGACAAGAACTACCGCTGCGGAGAACAACAAAAAAAGTTCCCTCTTTTCTTTATATCAATTGTATTTTTAAGCTTCCAAATTATAATAGTTTTCTATTATCTTTATAGCTCGGACTAGCCTAATGTCATTTGCAATCAATTTTTTCTTTTCATTTTAATAATGAACTTTTTTTATGATATTACTTATAATGAAATTGATGTTTATAAGTTACTCTATGTAAGTGTGAATGTTTATTATTTAATAAGATTATTTTTTAGTCAAGGGTAAAAATGTCATATAAAATAACTGAATTCATTTTGATTATGTTCCAAACAATGTAACTGAATTCAATTCTAATATTACCGAGTTTGTTCCAAATAGCGTAAATTGAATTCAATTCAATCTCATTAATGTAATTAAATCCAATTCGTTAATGAATTCAATTCGAAGGTTTCCAAACATCCCAATAATGTAATCATACAAAATGAGTTATATTATATAAGATGGATATGCATATTTTGTAATGAAATTATGTGATATTTATTTTGATACATGTATTTATTTATTTTTATAGATAAATAGAAGAAAGTTCAAGTGCTCCTAATCAACCTATTTCAAGAAGATACAATAATCTAACTTGGGCTTATGCTACATTAGTTCCCAATATGAGGAAGCATACTATTTGCTTGTTTTGTAACAATCATCTAAAAGGTGGAAGAATCACCTAATTAAAGAAACATTTAGCTGGGTTTAAAGGAGATGTAGAACCATATAAAAAAGTAAGTCATGATATGAAGTGGTAGATGAAAACTTTGATTGAAGAATATTAGCATGAGAGAGATAGAAGGGAAAGGTTGAATTTTGAATTTGGTAGTGGAAGTTAGTTTTCTAGTTTTCATGGTGATTGTGAAAATGTTGAAGGTGGTAGTGATAGTGGTAGTGGTAGTAATAGTGATACTAGTAGTATTCCATCTTAGGCCCAAAAAGAAATACTTGAACCTGATGTGAGGAAGAGAAAAAGGCAGGTAACTAGTTTCTTTGCACCACGAACAACTCCTAGAGTCCAGCTTTCAATTCGTAGTGTAATGCAATCAAGAGATGCGACTCGCAATGTAGATATGGCAGCAGCTAGATGGTGGTATGATATAGATTCTTCATTCAATGCTTCTCAATCTTATTAATCTCAACCTATGATGCATGCAATAACCTCTTATGGTCCAAGATACAAAGGTCCTTCGATTGATGACTTAAGAGGTAAACTTTTAATTTGTCCTATTTATGAAATTAGAAGTTATTTGTAGAAAGAATAGTGAATTTGGATACTTATAGATGTTCAATCATATGTGACGGTTGAAAAAATAGGAGATAAAAGCCTATTATTAATTTTTTGGTTTATTCTACAAATAACTCCATGTTTTTGAAATCTGTTGATGTATCTAGCCTTATTAGAAATACTGAGACTTTGTTTACGATATTTGATGAAGTTTTGAAGGAAGTAGGACCAGAAAACATTGTTTAGTTTATTACTGATAATGATTTTGCTTATAAAGCGGCAGGAAAAAGGTTGTAGAATAGGTATAATTTATTTTTTTGGACACTTTGTGTTGCACATTACATTGACCTAATACTGGAGAATATAAGGGATCCTAGGTATTTTCCTGTTATTAATGAGATTATGCAGAAAGCTAAAAAACTGACAGTTCATCTATAATCGTGCACGATTTTTGAATTTGATGAGAAAGGAATTTACCAATGGTAGGACTTTTTTTTGTCCTACTATGACAAGATTTACAACAAATTTCTTATCACTTCAGTCTTTTGTTGCGATGAAGAAAGAGTTAAGACAAATGTTTATAAGTAATAAGTGGACTACATCTCAACATGTTAGGTCTAATGCTGGAATGGAGGTTTATAATATTATACTGAAAGATAGAGAATTTTGGTCTCAATTCTAATTTGTTATCCGAGTTTGTAAGCCTTTGGAGAGGGTGCTTCGCTTGGCTGATAGTGAAGAAAAATTAATAATGAGTTATATTTTTTATGCTATGGAGAGAGCGACGGAAGCAATTAAGGTCAATTTGAAACATAGGCCTTCTTTGTACACATCATATCTTTCAATCATTGATGAGAGAAGGGAAAGACAACTTTCTTCTCCATTGTTTATAGCTGAGGCATTTTTGAATCGTAGTGTCTATTTTAGACTAGATCTTTGTAGGACCTCGGCCTCTCGAGCCTCGCGTCCTCTAAAGGGCCTCGGTCTCTAGGGCCTCGCGCCCACCCGCTTGCACATATTGTCCGCTTTGAGCCTCGGCCTCTAGGGCCTCTAACTCGCACGATTTTACTTTTCCACAGGACTTCCTAGGAGGTCACCCATCCTGGTTTTGCTCTGGCCCTAGCACGTTTAACTTCGGAGTTCTGATGGGATCCGGTGCGTTAGGGCATAGAAAACGCGTCTGCAAGGGGAAGGTATCCACACCCTTATAAGGGGTGCTTCGTTCTCCTTC
>JANZLD010000005.1:57513461-57544438 GCA_026413575.1 Erythroxylum carthagenense | reverse complement strand
GATCATTGATTTGCTAGGAGAATTCTATGAGCCTAAGGCTAGGAGAGAGCAGCACTCTCGAATTGTCTGCTTAATACCTGTAACTTGACAGATTCCAAGTTACGTTACTAATAATATTCAGTGGGAAAATCTCTCAGTATCTGAGAGTTCTATCAAAATCGAAGTTGAAAGGAAAAAAATTGATGGAGATTACAGGTACGGGGAAACTTTGTGATAGGAAATTACATCTATATAAGAGGTCTGTTTAGGCATAGGAAATCAGTCTTCTATCTCTATGGTTTGCAGTTGATTTCACGATTCTATACTGTTTCAATTTGTTCTCTTTGGTGTATTCTTTGTTACTGAAAAGTGCTCCTTCTATGAAAAAAGTAACTTCTTGCTGATTTGCTGATGGCATAACAGTGACTGCTGTGATTCTTCCTTGTTTCATTATCTTCATCACTGCATTTTCTATTTGGCACACATCAGAGATTGATGTGGAAGTATCTATAGAGTTTTATAACTGTTAGTTGTATTCGAATGTCAGGCCAATTACTTGTATATTATTCCGTTGCTATTTCTGATATGAGTTCAGTTATAAAAAATTTATTGTTGGGAAAGATCTTTTGGCAGAAAGCTTTACATCATTCAGAAACATAGGGACGGATGGAAAAGATGGAGCTAGTTTGTTCTAAATCAATAACCATGTTTGTTGTTAACGTGTTGGCTTTTGTAGCCTAGAGGTTGGATCGTAGTCACTTTCTTCATGCACATTGAACATCAGTTGACTGATGCAAATATATCTGTTGAATCTTCTCTTATTGAAGAGGATTTCTGCTAGTTTGGCATCTGGTGATTTCTTTGTATGCTAACATCGTCTCTTGTTAATGAAGAGCTGCAGATTACTGGTTCCAGGAGGCGAGAGCCAGACATATGAATTTGAATGCTGTCATATATGGAAACATAATATATGCTCATTGGTTAGTAAGGCTGACTTAAGTTTGGGTCTATCTTATAGTTTGTTCATTTTGCTTATGAAGATTTCTCTCTGTAGTAAATATACCATGTGCAGGTCTATCTATTTCAACAATTGTAGTGCTTCTTCTTATTAATTAAGTTTATGGTCATGATAATCTTAAGTTTACATACAATGTTCACACCCTTTTGTTAATGTTCTGTTCATATTTCTCCGACACATTCAACTGGTTGTCAGAGAAAAAATCTATGGGTAATAAAGCGATCAATCTAATGAAACTTAGTTTCATAGAAGGTTTTTCATGCAATACTCTGTTTCTTGATGAGAGGCCTTAATTTATGATATTTAAGTCCCTTGCTGCAAAATAACAACTCGGGGGCAAAAAATTATTGCTTAGGAGAAACCCAAACTTCTTATGTGGCTGGATTGTTGAGGTCTTGCGCAGATCCTTGATTATATCCTGGTCTCTACAGTTTTTATTACATGGCAAGCTGTGTATCTTCGACTATTCAAGAGTGGCATTCATGCTTGTTAGTCCTTGTGCTTTAATTGCAGTCAAACATTTAATATGAATAAAGCCGAAGCTTTGGTGAGAGAGATGGAAGAAGATGGCATTGATGCTCCTATTGATATATACCATACTATGATGGATGGTTACACTATGACTGGCAATGTAGAGAAATGCCTTGTTGTATTTGAAAGACTTAAGGTAAACAAGTGAAATGATTGATTATGTCTTTATGTGTGTGTCAGTGCCCAATACAGTGAATTCAGGTCAGCTGTTCATGTAAGGAGAAGTAGGAAAAATTCCTTTAAGAAAGAAAAATTCCTTTACGTTTGGGCTACTTGAATGTATGAAGGAAAGCAATGATGCCACTTATAAAAGGAAGTAGAATTCTTTGATTTCCTTTATTTCTTCAAGAAGTATTCAGATTGAAGGACTTACCCTTCTTTCTTCGTGTTTTACCTTGTTCCTGCTAAAATCCTCCATTTGTGGTGCAGGAATGTGGATTTGCACCATCAGTTGTCAGCTATGGATGCCTCATCAATCTTTACACAAAGGTAAGTAGGATAAGTTTGCCTGATGGCGTTGAGTTAAGTATGTGTTTCTTATTTTTATCACTCTTGACATATATCTTTATGTGTCTTTCAACTCATTTGCATGAAGATTTGAAATTTAGTCTCATGAAGAGATATGGCACCATGATTCTTGAAATCAAGTTGTGGCAATACCTTGGGATTTTATGACAGACTGTTTTTATTAGTACATATTCAAAAGGAAAAGTTTATATTATGCTTCTATATCTTTTTCTTTTTCTTTTGGGTCTGAATATAGAGTGCATGGTATGGGAGGCTAATTGATGAAATGCATGATTAATAGTGAGGTCTATTGATTATCAGTTGAGCTTTAGCAGCAAAGCGGGTTAGAACTTGGGATTCAGGTGTTTCCGTTCTTGATTGAATTATTGTTATGAGGAGGTATATGTGGTCTCATTTTCTGATCTGACCATCTGGTGAGAGAGGACACGAGATAACTTATTTGTTGTGAGCATTTGAACATTGAAGTTGCGAGTCTGTTGCAAGGAAGGTTGGGAGTGAGGCCTTATTAACTGAAACATATAAAATTCAAGGGTACTTGGCGGGGGTGGTGTTTTGTGCAAATAATTCTTGTATGAATGATAGCCCAGTAGTGAACTAATAAAAAACATAGGTGCGTGAAAATAATAATTGTTGCAATAATTTGTTTTATGTATTGTTACTGTAACTGAAATAAAAGTTACTCCACCTACTTTGCATACCCTTTCTCTGAAACAAGTGTAAGCCATATAGAGTGTTCTTTGTAGTCTGAGAGCCGCTCATCAATAATTCCAAGTGCATTCTGCAGTTATATGTTTCTGATGCACAGTAATTTCACTCTTTAGACATATCCACTGCACATTTGGTTCCTGCAAAACTGCATATGGTTATTTTTCCTCTTTAATTACTTGTATTAAGTGGTTGAATTAATTGCATACATTACAATGTTTGTGTAGATGAGTGCATGCGTTTCTGCTAGATAGTGCCGCGTTGTGCAGATGAATGCATAAGCCTATTGCTGTTGCGTTTGCTTCGTGTCTGTTATTTACTTTTTTGGGGGTGAGAAAAGAGTTGTAAATTGAATTAATCCAAATCTGTCATAGGCATCTCTGTACTACCCCATAGAAACGAGTAGTAAATCACAGAAGGTGTAAAAACCTCAATAAAACCTGTTGAATGTATTGAATGTTGAAAAGTAATCTATATTCCAATACTTTGTGTACATAGGAACAAGGTTTATATACAAAATTCCTAGGACTATTTAGGAAGTAATCTAGCTATTAACTATAGGAAATCTCTCAATTGTAGGAGAGACTATAGGAGTAATTATAACAATGTCAAAACAAGATCAATGATAATAATCTATGATCAACACTCCCCCTCAAGTTGGTGCACAGATATCGCACATGCCCAACTTGCAAACAAGGTTATGAAACTGTTTGTTGTAGAGTCCACATCTACCAATTGTTCATTTGACCCCACATGGAATAATTGCTGAGAGCCATTCACAAGTTTCTCCTTCACAAAATGTCGGACAATTTTTATGTGTTTTGTTCGATCATGTTGAACAGCATTGTGAGCTATACTAATAGTAGCTTTATTATCACAGTAGAGAGATGCACTTTCTTCATCCATCAGTTGTAATTCATGCATCAGCTTCCTTACCCACAATAGTTCGCACACACCTTGAGCCATAGCTCTATATTCGGCTTCTACACTGGATTTAGCAACTACATTCTGTTTCTTGCTTCTCCAAGTGACTAAATTTCCTCCTATGAGCGTACAATAACCAGTGGTTGACCTCCTATCATCTGAAGATCCAGCCCAATTAGCATCTATAAATGCTTCTATCTTAAGATGACCATTGTTAGTAAACATAAGGCCTTTTCCTGGAGTAGACTTTAGATAGCGCAAAATGCGAAACACAGCTTGTAAGTGTGGTTCTCGTGGATCATGCATGTACTGACTTACTAGACTAACTGCAAATGCTATGTCTGGCCTAGTATGAGAAAGATAGATGAGTCTTCCAACTAACCTCTGATATCTTCTAATGTCCATTGATGTACCCGTTCCTGCTTGCAGTTTGTGATTGCTTTCGATAGGAGATTCAGCTGGTTTACAACCCATCATACCGGTGTCTTCTAATAAGTCTAGGACATATTTTCTTTGGGAGATAAAGATTCCTCTTCTTGATCTATCGACTTCAACTCCCAAGAAATATTGCAATTTTCCTAGGTCCTTAATTTCAAATTCTTGAGCAAGTAGTTTCTTTAGCCTCGCCATCTCTTCTGTATCACTTCCAGTTACAATAATGTCATCAACATAGACAATAAGAAGCGTGATGTTACCTTAGGAGTGCTTGATAAATAGGGTATGATCTGCATTATTCTATTGATAACTAAAGGTGATCATAGCCCGATTGAACTTTTCAAACCATGCTCGTGGTGATTGTTTCAGCCCATACAAGGCCTTTTTTAGCCTACAAACTTTCCCTTGTGTCTTCTCATCTTCAAACCCTGGAGGAATCTCCATATACACCTTTTCCTTCAGATCCCCATGAAGAAATGCATTTTTAACATCGAACTGCTGTAAGTCCCAATCCAAGTTAGCTGCACACGAGAGTAAGATTCTGATTGTATTCATCTTAGCAACCAGAGCAAAGGTTTGTTGATAGTCCACCCCATACGTTTGAGTAAAGCCTTTAGCCACCAATCTCGTCTTGTACCTCTCAATGGACCCATCTGGCTTATACTTCACTGTGAATATCCATTTGCAGCCAACTGTCCGTGTTCCTTTTGGAGCAATGACAAGTTCCCAAGTCTCATTTTTTGCCAGGGCCTTCATTTCTTCAATCATAGCTTCTTTCCATTGGACAATTTTCATTGCTTCTCTCCAATCCTGTGGAATAGACACAGAAGAAACAGACAAGACAAAGACTCTATAGGCAAGAGATAATGAGTCATATGTAACAAAGTTAGAAATTGGGTGTTTGGTGCAAATTCTAACACCTTTTTGAAGAGCAATTGGCTTGTCTAAATCATCAGATAAATCATATTCTAGCTCACCAGTGTTTTCGAGGGAAGAGGACGGCATTGGCACAAACTGCATGATGGTTTTTTCTGTCATATCTCGCCTTGAGTATGTCTTTAAGTTTGGTCTATGTAAGCTCCGACTTTGATCCTCTTGAACAAAACTAGTTGTCTCCCCCTGAATTGCTCTTTCTCCTTGGATGACATTATCTCTAGAGTCAAGCAACACTTCTTCTTCAATCTCATTCTCCCCTTGAAGAAGGGTTGCGGATGTGGTGAAATAGGACTCATACTCTAGAAAAGTGACATCCATACTTACAATATATTTCTTAGACTGGGGGTGATAACACTTATATCCTTTTTGTGTGGGAGAATATCCAACAAAACACATTTCAAAGCTCTTGGCTCCAACTTGCCAACATTCCGAGCATGAACAAAGCAAACACACCCAAAGACTTGCGGAGGTACAGTTTAAGAGTTTGTACCTTGTAATATTTCAACAGGGCTTTTAAAATCTAAAATTCGAAGTGGCATTCTGTTGATAATATAGGCGGCTAAAAGGATTGCATCACCCCAATATCCCTTTGGAAGATTCATTGTGAACATGAGTGATCGTGCAACCTCCAGAATGTGTCTGTTCTTCCTTTCCGTAACTCCGTTCTGTTCACTAGTATAGGCACAACTAGTTTGATGTACTATTCCATTAAAATCCAGATAAGCACGAAATTTGCCATCCATATACTTCATTCCATTATCTGACTGTAAGATCTTGACTCTAGCATCATGTTGAGTACAAATCATTTTTTGAAAAGATTGGAAGCATGAAAAAACTTTATTCTTGTTTTTCATTAGATAAACCCATGTCAATCGGGTGCAACAATCAATAAGGTTACAAACCATCTATGGCCAGAAAGAGGAGTTTGAGTAGGACCCCAAACATCGGAGTGAATAGTCATAAAAGGAACAAAACTCTTATCACTTAATAAATGATAAGAACTTCTATTGTGTTTAGCAAGTTCACATGCTTCACATAACAAAAAATTAAAAGAAGTTCTTTTAAACAAGTTTGGATAAAGTTTTGCTAGAACAGAAAACGAGGGATGTCCTAACCGCTTATGCCGCTGTAGAATTTCCTTATTAATCACATTGTTTCCAAAAGACGCTTGATGTGCAGCCGTCAGACGCTCTTCTTCCAAGACATATAAGCCATCCTGCAGTCTACCAGTTCTAATCCTCTGCCCTGTGTGAAAATCCTAAAGAACACAAGAGTCAGGAAAAAAATTCAACTTTAGGCCCTTAATGATGGAACTGACAGAGAGAAGATTAATAGGAAAACATGGTACGTGAAGTATTGAGGATAGGGTAATATTGGGAGTACAGTTAACATAACCTGTACCAGATATGGAAGTAAAAGACCTATCTACTATTCTAACATTATCTCTGTTGTTTCCATGAGAGCATGTTAAAAATTTCTTTTGAGAGCCTGTCATATGTCTGTTAGCTCCAGAGTCTATAATCCAAGGATTATCTTTAGAATTGTAGTGCTCAATACCTGATTTGGCAAGGTTTGATGCACCAATTGTGGAAGCAGACTCTACTTTTGAGAGAAGCTGTCTTAAGGCCTGAAGTTCCTCATTGGATAATCCCCTAGCTAACGATGTTTCGGACACTTCATTTCCATCAGCCAAGTGAGCCTGACCCCTTACCACTGAGCCACCTCGTTTTCAACGACTCTGATTAGGCCTTTCATGCAATTTTCAACAGGTTTCTTGGGTATGTCTTGATTTTCCACAGTAATCACAATGTAAGTGATCCTTATTAGATGAGGTATTTGTAGGTTTCGCCTTTTCGGTATAACTTACTACTAATCCTGCTTTTTCAACGATAGGTGTATATAGCATAACATTTCACCTACTTTTTTCTTGTTGCACTAGAGAATGTGCGAGCTAAATAGAAGGGAAAGGATCTTTTTCAAGTATTGTTCCTCGTATATGATCATACTCAAGGTGAAGACCTGCTAAAAAATCAATTACCCGATCTTCTATCATTTTCTGGAATCTAGCAACGTCTTTTGAGCATTCTGCTTGAAAGTCCTGATAATAGTCTAATTCCTGCCACAACCCACATAACTCCGCAAAATATTGAGATACAGTCATATCTC
This sequence comes from Erythroxylum carthagenense, assembly GCA_026413575.1. NCBI lineage: Eukaryota > Viridiplantae > Streptophyta > Magnoliopsida > Malpighiales > Erythroxylaceae > Erythroxylum > Erythroxylum carthagenense. Next base: position 57,537,216 of record JANZLD010000005.1, on the reverse strand, counting down.
CTTGCTTCGTGTTGTGCAATTTATTACGAAGATAAAAAATTTGAGCTTTATTACCTATTTGAGAATAGGTCAAAGAAGCAGCTTTACATATCTTTGTTGCTGTGTCAAGTAGCAAGTATGTCCGAGCAATCTCCGGTTTCATTGAATTTTTGAGCCAAGACATGACGAGAGAATTCTTGGACTCCTACTGATTATAATCAGAAGTATTGACGTCGAGTCTCTTATTGTCATCAGTAATGTAACCCTGTAATCCTCTAGCTTTGATGAACAACAAACAGGATCTTGACTAAGCAAGATAATTAGTTCCATCAAGTTTTATGGGGCTGATTTGAAGTGAAGGATTATCAGAACTCAACATAATTACCTTCTTTCCCTCCATCTTCTCTAGTATTAATCAGCATCTCCAACAAAAAAAAAATGCCTAATAGAATATGGCTGAAAAATAGATTTTGTATGGGCAGAAAAATACCAGGAACAAAAAAGGATCGAAGGAAGGCAAGAGAGCAAGGGTACTGGCAAAAGGTTGGAGGTTGCGTCTGACACCCCCAGAGGAGAGGCAAGAAGCCGACGACACCGGTGGAGAAAGAACGGCGGCCAAACAATGGCCGGAGGGTGGCACGTGGCACTCACGCGCGGTGACGGTAGAGAGACTTCGGCGGCGTGTGGCGTGGTGTCGGTGTCGGGCCTTTCATGGTGAGGTTCACCGGTCACAGCTGAAGGAGTCTAGGTGGGTGGTGAGATGAAAAATACAGTTGTTTTAGGGCGAGTATACTCAGTCAAGTGTTCAGTCCTTATTTGGAACAAATAGCCAGAAAGAAAAAAAAAGGTTGCCCTAAATCAAATAGAGCTCTGATACCATGTTGAATGTATTGAACGTTGAAAAATAATCTATATTTCAATACTTTGTGTACCTAGGAACAAGGTTTATATACAAAATTCCTAGGACTATTTAGGAAATCTCTCAATTGTAGGAGAGATTATAGGAGTAATTATAACAATATCAATACAAGATCAATGATAATAATCTATAGTCAACAAAACCTACACCAATTTTAACTATAGGAAATCTCTCAATTGAGGAGAGATTATGGGAGTAATTATGACAATATCAATACAAGATCAATGATAATAATCTATAGTCAACAAAACCTACACCCATTTTAAATGCTTCATGAGCCAAGCGATCCACACAGTTGTGGACCTTCCTGTAGATATTTTATCACTGTCTGCATCTTTTTAGAAGCTGATGAGTGGCTACCACACTGGTGCATTAATATGATAACTGAGTTGCTCATCGACCACTAGATTCACGGCTGTCCATGAATCTTTTTCCAACACAACATTTCGGAGTCCTGTCTGCCAAGCCATACGAAAGCCTGTAGTCAGTGGTGGTAATGCTACAGCATCCAAAATTTCTTGTAAACCCTTCCATCCACCAACCCTGCATGTCTCTTAGATATGGAAGTGCTCATTACATAGCAGTAGGCTCCTCAGTGTTAACATAAACACATCCTTCCTTTGGTGGTGCATAGGCCAACCTGCTTTACTTGCTTTAGTGGTGCTTTCATTTCCTTAGCAAGAGCACCGTCAAATCCTTCTATCAATGCCATAATGCAACTTTTTTATTTTTAAATATAGTCAGGCTGTAATCCCAAGTACCAATTGCCATTCCACATGTGGCAGTACTATGTCTGATGAAGTAAAAGTTTTGATGAAATGCAGATATTTAGAGTACTGGTCAAAAAGTAAGGATCAAATGAAATCTTCCTAGAACCATGGACTTAGAAGTTGGGTGCTATTATTCTATGTTGCTCTGCTTGTCAGGGTGCTTTTTCTTATTCCTAAAACGTGCATCCTTTTTGGCATATGTCCAAAAGTTGTGGCTAAACTTATTGGCTTTATTTTCTTGGTTAAAGTAGATCCCAATAGTCTATGCTTTTATAGTTAGTCTGGCATTTTCAACCTACTTTATTCTAAGATCAAGAAAATTTTTTTATGCTTTCAGCTTGGGAAAGTTTCTAAAGCCCTGGAGGTCTCCAATTTGATGGAATCAGCTGGGATAAAACATAACATGAAGACCTATTCCATGCTAATCAATGGTTTTTTGAAGTTAAAAGATTGGAGTAATGCGTTTGCCGTATTTGAAGATGCTATTAAGGATGGTTTGAAGCCTGATGTTATCCTCTATAATAACATTATAAAGGCATTCTGTGGAATGGGAAATATGAATCGTGCCCTTATGACTGTGAAGGAAATGCAGAAGGAAAGGCATAGGCCTACCACACGGACATTTATGCCCATCATACATGGTTTTGCTAGAGCTGGAGAAATGAGAAGAGCTCTTGAAATTTTTGATATGATGAGGCGGAATGGTTGCATTCCAACTGTTCACACTTACAATGCACTTATTCTTGGCCTTGTTGAGAAGCGGCAGGTAAACTTTGGTGATTCCATAACGTGTAGGAACTAGGAGCAAAAGGTCACAGCTTGAATTGCTCACCTGTTTCACTGATTTAGATTTTCCAATTTTCTGATGCTTGCTATCTACTAAATTGTAGACGGTTCATCAGTTACTAATTTTCATGATCTTCTGTCTATTTGATTGGTCACTATGCTAAAGAAAATTTTATTTAATGCCCTCGGAAGTTTCTTTATGATGCACTTGTGTGTAATCTTTATCGCAGTTTCAAAACTGTTAGCAACGTTTTCTTATTATCATAGAAAGAGGTAACTTCTAGTGATGTATCTTGCAGATGGAGAAAGCCGTTGAGATTTTGGATGAAATGGCACTAGCAGGCGTGAGTCCAAATGAACATACATACACCACCATCATGCATGGCTATGCAGCACTGGGAGATACCGGAAGAGCATTCGAGTACTTTACAAAATTGAGAAATGAAGGATTAGAGCTTGATGTATATACATATGAAGCACTGCTGAAGGCGTGTTGCAAGGCTGGCAGGATGCAAAGTGCTTTAGCAGTTACAAAAGAAATGAATGCTCAAAAGATACCAAGAAACACTTTTGTCTATAACATATTGATTGATGGGTATGAGTTGTTTACATTGAAAATTATTTAATCTAATTCGTACTCTTTAGAAACTACATAAATTGTTTCTTTGCTCATATTTTGTTCCATTCATCATTTTTTACGTAAGGTAGTATGCTTAGTGAGTTCATCGTATAATAAAAACTTCAATGATCTTTCTCTTTCTATTTTTTGGTTGATGTCTGATTTTTGGATTCGCTGTCATTCCATATAGATGGGCTCGAAGGGGTGATGTTTGGGAGGCGGCTGACCTTGTGCAACAAATGAAACAAGAAGGAGTGCAACCAGACATTCACACTTACACATCTTTTATAAACGCTTGTACCAAGGCTGGAGACATGATGGTATGGTGATCAACTCATAGTTGGCCTTATTTTGCTTTCATTAAAACAAGACCTTTAATTAACTCCTCGAACAATTGCAATGAACGCATGCCATGATTGAGTTAGTCCCAGGCATAGTAATTCTTCTAATGGGTGAAATTTAACTTCTTTTCCCTATTTGTTCAGAGAAGAGAATTAATAAAACTTACTTTAGAAACTCCATGTTCATTTTAGTAACTGCATGTTCATTTCGTTTTAATAGGCGTCATGTGATGTGGGTACTTTGTTGGGATGTTTGCCAAATATTTGTTCTAGTCATAAGTTATCCTTCAATAAATTGCATCAATAGGTACCGAGATACTTCAATGCTTTTACACTTTTTGCATTACATTCACTTGGCTTTGTTTTTTGTGCGAGTTTGGTATCATGACAAACTTCCATGTTTTGCAGATGGCAACAAAAACACTAGAGGACATGAAAGCTCTTGGAGTGAACCCAAATCTTAAAACCTACACCACATTGATACATGGGTGGGCACGTGCATCTCTTCCTGAAAAGGCTTTGAAATGCTTTGAGGAGTTGAAGTTGGCTGGACTAAAACCTGACAAAGCTGTGTACCATTGCTTGATGACTTCGTTGTTGTCACGGGCTACTGTTGCTGAAGCCTCCATTTATTACAGCATTGTTTCCATTTGTAGAGAGATGATTGAAGCCGAATTAACGGTAGATATGGGGACTGCAGTTCATTGGTCTAAGTGTTTACGCAAGATTGAGAGAACAGGTGGGGAGCTTACAGAGGCCTTGCAGAAAACTTTCCCTCCCGACTGGAGTTCTCGTCATGCTCTTGATATGGATTCAGAATCAGACAATGATGAAGAACCTGAGACTGATGACGACGATGACATGTATTTAGCTGGCAATAGTGATGGTGATGATGATAACAGCGATGAAGATGAATTTGGCCAACGATTGTGGGTGTGACTTTAAGTATTGGAATCACAAGATGATGGCAATAGCGAATGAAGATGATTTTTGGCCAATGATTGTGTGTGATTGAGCACTGGATTCACAAACGCCCTGGCTCTCTTCCTTTTCTTCTTTCCCCTTGAAGAAGGGAGACAAGTTAGAGTACATAGTTTATTTTCCATTGGTAAGTTATTTGTCTTGAACCTCTTTGTACAGCACAGAACCTGGGGGAAAACCCTGCTCTCCTGTAATAATCTACAAGTGGCAAGTGGAAAGATTTGAAAGACAAACATGATTTGATGATCCAATCACGCAGAAGTGATTCTGTGACCATCCAAACCCAGTGGGTGAATAAAATCATATATTGGAGTTACTGACAAGATCGTAAGGCAAGAACCAATTCCTGAATTAGTTTGGCTTGGCCCAATAAATTATATATGATATTGAATGTTGTTGGGGCGAGCTTTGGCAACGAATTACAACTGATAAATTGCTTTTATTAAAGATTTCTTCTTCATTAAAGGTTCAGGTTTCCCTTTGTTATGCTTCTTTCATATGATTAAAGTAAGAATTAGAAATTCATTCACTAAATAAATTTAAAACACCTAAACCTCAACGTAATTTAAGCTTTAATGTTCTGAAACAAGATGGACTAAATTGGAAATGAAAAACACCTCCATTTGTTAACTTTATTAGGCTCCATTCCTTTATCCCTTAAAAAATTCCTTTGTTCGATGGGTGGGTAAGGTATCCTTGCATTTCTTTTAAAAAAAATTTGTTCTTAATGTGCTGTATGTTTATGTACACATGTTCTGTTGCCTCTTCATTCCACTAAATGGAATCATTGATCCTTCCTTACAAATCTGGGCTAATGATATTTGTATTAGTTCATCATTTCAATTTCAAAACCCCAAGATTGACTTGAACGATTAACGTATGAAGTTGATTTCCTATATGTTCCCCACCAACCCATTTTTAATAAGGAACAGATCATCATAGTGGGATTCGCTGCTAATTATAATCTAATTTATGAATTCTTGCTCTTCAGGCGCTTTCATTGGTTGTACTCGGAATAGGTCCACTCTTTGACGCTTTTCTTTTCGAAACTAACGATACGATTAAGGCCTTTAGTGTTTTACCTTACCATTCGATTATCCACGCATTTTCAGTTATAGTTTATGTTCTCTTTTTTTTTTTCACTTACAGACAAAATGCGTTGAGGTTCAGTCAAGATCAAAATTCTCGGCTGCCGCTCCTCCAATTAACTTTGTTTGACATCCAAACTTGCCGTTGCTAAGCCAACTTTTCGATCTTATTGGTGCATTTACGTTTATTTATTTTGGCAAGAGAGGATCCAATGACGTCAGTTCATTCTGTTCCATTGTTGTGTGATTATGACATAGTCTTTTATGCATACAAAACAGGAGGCAATTATACAGGGTCAACGTAGCATGTGCATGTACAAAGGGCGTTAGAAAATGATGAATTGTGGTAGTTAGGGGACACACCAGTTCATTAAAACTTTTAAACTTCAAGGGCTCTACAAAAGAAGCTAAGAATGACAACGAGGAATAGCTTAAATGGTATAAACTCCTCACCTAAGGTACTCCCTTACAGGAAGTTTTGAGTTCGAGTCACACAAAAGAAAGAGAAATGAGAAATTTTCCCTGTTGATGATCCTCTAGCCTTCTGGATAAAGTTTCTTGATAGAATCAATTACGAACGCCTCACTTTCAGCAATAGTGTATGAGTTGAAATTACAAGAAAACCCAAAGGTTGCTAGGAATTTGATGCTAAACAGGGCCAGTGATTAATTAGCCGTTGATCAATTAAGTATACAGAAGTGTACAAGTTACGTAGAAACTTGAGAGATCTTGAAGTTTCAGATTTACCTCCTCTAGGGGCTCTTGAGGTGGGGTCTTAAGGGCTTAGGATTAGTCCAGAACTGTACAAATTACGTAAGAACCTGAGGGATCTTAGAATTCTAGATTTACCTTGGGATACCTAATATAATAAAAAAAAAGCTAAGAATACTAAGATTTAGAGACCATATAGGTATTTAAATTGTTAATATTTTATTATTGTTTTTTTTCCTATTACAATACAATTGATGGACCTTATTTCAATTGCTATGCTCATCTTAACTTCTTGAAAGTTGGAATAGAGTTGAAATTTTTGAAGTTGAAAGGTAGGAAGCTTATTATTTGAAGAAGAAAGTTTTGAAGTTCAATTCGTGTAAACTATGTTGTTTTTCGGTATCCTATTTTCTTTTCTATATTTCATAAAGTTAGTTTCCTTTTCCATTGTTTCTAGGGTTTTACTTCCTTAAAATTGATCCTCTTTGTTAGATCAATTGCATTCTCATATTAAATGTTTGGTACTATTTTTCTTTTAGTTAATATTAGATCTTTGCTAATTCATCACTTTCTTTTATTCTTAAATTTATAATTTAACTCAAAATATTATTTTCTTTCTAAAAAGTAAAAGAATATGCTCAAGTCTCTACATTCAACATTTATCATATTCTAATGACTAGTGAGGAACATTTCATCTTTCTAGATAATTATAAGAGAAATTTTCTTCTAAGTTGATAAAAAATAACTACTCGGCAAATGTAATTCAAAGTTATTCATTTATGCTTTACATGATATGCTTGAAATGTTTACCCTTAAATTCACATATAGTTCTATTTGATTCCTAAGTGAGACAATATCAAAATAATCACTTTAAATGCTAGAATAATGTTTATTATAATATTTTTAAAATTTAATGTTTCCCTTTAACAGCTTAATATCTTAAGACATTAAAGGAGTAAGTTCATATTGTTGGTGTTCTACGCAAGAACAAACTTGATATTATAGAAGTCAAATTCAATACAACTAATGAAGATACTTCATTAGTTCTTTTTACCAATTCATAATGGGCGAATGGCTAGAAATAGCCTTAGTTGAATCTTTTACATACTTACTATGATATTTGCAATTGTTCATACTACTCCAAATATGATAACAAACTTTTTGAGAGGTTCTTTTTACTCAATTCATTATTGACGAATGGCTACAAAAATAGCCCTAGTTGATCTTTCACACACTTATTATGATATTTGCAATTGTTCATACTACTCCCAATATGATAAACAAACTCTTTAAAGTAAAGAGTTGCATTTTAAAAATCTCTTAATTAGAGATATTTTTAAGGCAATTCAGAAGTTGATTTGTTAGGTGAACAATTTAACTATTACTTCTTATACCAAAGATCTTCAAAATATAACACAGTTAATTCTTCTAATACAAAAAAAAGGAAAAATTATTCGCATCTCGATCTGGATCTACCAAATGGATTTGGATCCTTAAAAATTGTATTTTAGTGGAGATGGCCATCATTACCATGATGTCAAATTTAACAAACATTTTCCACCACTTGAGGCATATACTAAAACTTTCAGTATGGCTTAAAAGCTTATATATTGGCTACAATATCTTTTAATAGTACAATAAAAATAAAGCTAATGGAGTTCCAAATTGGTAAAAGGATAATGTTATTACTCACAGTAAAATGATTATGGGGATCATTTATTAAATAAATAATTTAGAAAATAAGTTTCTTAGAGAATTTCAAGTTTACAAAGCATAATTTAACTTTTGAAAATTCATATAAAACTTAGTCATCATAATTTGCTCTCACTCGTATGAAAGAGGATTGAGGATATGAGGGATAATATAATGCCTGGTATATAATAGTACCAGTTTAGCAACAAAGAATTTGAAATGAGACAACTTCAAACATTATTCAAGTCACTTCAAGGATCTCTAGATGAACACAATATCACAAACATATAATCCAAATTCTCAAATATATCACATTCTTCAAAACTAATTCCCATTTATCACATCATTTAATTTGGATGCCAAATCATGATATATGTATCATATTTGACAAGCATATTAGGAATATAAGCATTTCATAAAGTTATCATAGAAGAATCCAATCACTCTTCTTAATCATTCATATGATCAACATATACACAAGTATTTCATATCACTATTCAACACAGTCAATGGTTCTTTCCAATCATTCTCAGGATACATGTAAGGATATGTATATACAAATGCACATAAGACTCCACTTCCATTTTTTATTGTAACCGAGTGCCTATTTAACTGTCTCGTATCTGTTAAGGATACCAAGCTCATTTTAGATACTGTCCCATACCTATTATAGATACTTGGATCATTAATAAATGAGCCTGTGGCTCTGTATGCATATTTTCTGAGCTTTAAGCATTTTTCACATTGGTCACTTCGATCATAACTCCTTTATCTGATCATGCATATCAATGTCATGAAATGCATCATTTCACATAATATATTATCAATTGTTTTCATTCAATATGCATAGTCATTTATCACATTAATCGGATCTAAGTCCATCATTCAACATTTAGTTGAGCACTCATTTCCCACATTCACATACAAGTAGATAGCACTTCCAATGCATTCCCGAATATTGAATTCTTTGGACTATCAATGTCTAGAATTTTCACAATCTCATAGCTAACAATTCAATAATTGGAATTTAAACAAAAACAAATCAAATATAGTGAGAAAACATTTAGGTTGACTCATAGTATGCTCCAGATTAATTATTGCCTTGACGATCCAGCAATGTCTAGATGATGTTGATCAATTTGTGCTTCTATATCAGGCAATACGCACATATCTACACATTATTAACTTGTTTAATCAAATGAGTATTCAATCATACACATGTCTATGTGTTATGTTTAATGCATTCTCAATTGACTATTGTAGGTATGTAATCTTATTAACAAATGTTACTCATTCATTCATCATAACTTGTATGTATCCTGTTTGCAATTAGGTTTATGGCTTAAGAAAACTTGATTGCTCTAGATTCATCAATCATTCACTCACAAGTCCTTTTCTAGCATTATATATTCACACAATTTCCCAATTCTCATTCATTCATACCTAATTCACATCTCTCATAACCTTTGGATCACATTTGCATCCATAAGAACACCTTCATTCCTTTAACAACTCACAATTTCAGATTTAGATATATTGATCTCAAACAATCCATTCCTTAAGTTACATCTTCAATTAACAACCTAAACTTATCAAACCCTTAACTAATTAATCCAACAACAATCTAAGTTCATTTTAAGCCTTAATCAAATCCAAATATACCAAGGTAAAGTAGCTTATCCTTAGTTGGTTCAACAATCACACAAAACATACTTTTTTGTTTGAGAGCATTTCCTACGATTGTAGGGTACCTTTACACAATCGTGGAAAGACAAAACAAAAAGTTTCTCACTTCAATGCATTGCCCACAATTGTGGGAAGGAGCTTATGTAGCTTCCACGATCATGGGATAGGTGAATAGAAAGTTCACCATCCATTTCCTTCATTTTTTTCGGATTCTAACACCATCATAATAGTCCATTGATTATACCTCAATTATACCTTAATTATACTTCAAATCCTAATCTAAAAATCATCCACTGAATAGCCTTTAACCTACGGTTTCATACATCAAAACAAAACCAATTCATCCATCAAATTTCCAGTACTTCATTATCAATATCACAACCAAGTTTATCCCTAAATAATCGTCATGAATGCTATGCTAACATATGTCATAATAGATAAATAAATCACTTACTTGTTCAGCTCAAAACCTCCTTAATCATCAAGCTAATTTAGCCCTCCAAACATGTAAGGATAAAGCACACTCCAAGAACAAGATGAAAACACAAAAGTGGTTTCAACAATAAGATGAAGGCAGCAAAATTTTGGAGTGACAGAGTGCAAAATTTTAGTAAAACCCCAAGGTTATAAGGGTTGTGTATGGGTGTTAATGATGAGAGAAGGAGGAGGAGTTAGCAAGAGTCACTATTTCATAGACCTAGTCAACCTAAATTTTCATGTATCAATTTGTCTTGTCTTTTAATATTTTTCCTAGACTAGATACACATATCACCTTATCAATCACTCAATTGTAACAAGAAATTCCCAACTCACTAATTAGAATCCATTAAAAAAAATTCAATACATAATTAACACACAATTACATCATAATCATTTAAGATCTTTCACACCCTAGGATATGTCAAATGAGTGCATATACTATTTCTTCAATGTCTTTAAATCATGATTCATGTATTGATGTGAATATGATGAATGCAAATGAAATGCGCTTCATGAATTATCGTATGATATTACTCAATCTAACAATTAAATCCTTAAGTGTATAAATAAGTTATTACAGAGGCAATATTTTGAAACCATTTGTAACATATCCAAACATATTCTTAAAGTATTTTAGTTAATTGTTCAAGGAAATTAAGTAAAATTTTACAACATATTACTACATTGAGTCTCATTCTAATTTTCTCAAAAAATGTTTATCACCACTATAGAAGAATATTTATTTGTAAAACTTCCATTTAGTATTAATGAAGATGTAAATCCTATTATTGAAGAATGTTTATTACTCTAACAATAAGGTATCATAGAAACTACATCCTCTACATAAGCATGTAAAGCATTCAATGTTAATAACTTGGTAGAGCAAGTTAGAAAATAATTAAGATTTATTAATAATTATAAAAATCTTAATCTTTTTCTTATAAATAATAATTACTTTCCTTTACCAAACAAGCAGATGTTATTCTCACAATTATCAAAGGCTTTTATCTTCTTAAATTTTGACTTTAACTCAAGTTTTTGGCAATTAGAAGACAGATACATGTTACTAATTATAGAGATCATATATCATATATCATATTATAGAAATAAGCATTGATATGATACATAATATAGGCTTGATCACAACGATTACATTTCCTAGTTAGTGTTGATCTACTTGTATATATATGTATCCATATTCTATATATAAAATTAAAGAAATATGTTACCTTTTCTCCTCAATTTTCATGGTATCAGAGCCAATCTTTAACTATTTGAGTTTTTTATTTTAGCTTTCAATTCACATAAAACTTTTGCTTCCTCTCCCACTCACCATCATATAGTAGTGCATGAGTCATAGTCGCTTCCTTCAACCAACCTCTTTAATGTAACCTCTCCATTGAACCATCCTTGTGGTTCTATTATTCTCAGCATCTCTACCATTATTTATTAGTTCTTACTACTAGTTTTGCCTCCTTATGCCTAGTTGTTGTGCTTATCATTTTTATTACTATTCCTTATCTTTTTCTACAAGTATAGGTCATCTGTTTTGTCAAAAGTTATTGCATTAACTGATTATTTAAAGGTTTTATTTAGAGTGTCCCTATATGACACTATTTGAAGTGATTTTCTTCTTGGTTTGGAGTATGATCCACTTGAGTTATTTTTGGTTATTCTCAATTTCTCTTACTTTTTTATTTCTATAACTGATTCACACAAATGTAGACTGATGTCATTTTAATGACGTATAAGATCATATAACATAAATAAACTATTCTAAATTATTTTAATTGGTGCAAGACAATTCAAATTTATTTAAGGAGCACCATTAGCTTACCAATGATCTTCTACTGGATCATACCCACAAGGAATGACTATAAGATGATACCTAATTATTCTTGCAAGTTAAGAACTCTATTGACAACTAGATTATCAGTATGATTAATCACGATAAGTATGTCAAAGAATTGATCGTTTATTTGTTATTTTTATATTCCAAAAAAGGAAATATTACCTATATTTATAACATATGTGAACGGTTTTATACGTTTAAACAACAAGACAAATCTTTTTAACTATATTTTATGAATTTTAAAAAGCCACATATATAATTAAATATTTTGATACCATTTATCTATGATGTTAAAGTCCAACAAGCTTAATGAGAATAGGTGTAATGATGAAATTTTTGGTTAGTCCTAACTCATAGTTTGAGATTGATAAGTCTCATATTCTTTCCAATATTTAGATTTCCTTCCTGCATAAGGTGTTTACTTTGATACTCTACATAGATATCAATGCATATGTGACTGTAATCATTCAGACCTCTAGTGTTCTTATGAGTCAAAATAATGGATATGACAAAAAGTCATCTTATATTAATAATAACAAAGGAGGAATAGGATATTGGGAAAATAAGAATCATAATACTAAAGTAAATTATTTATTAATATTGTCATAAGTTGAGCCATACCAAATGCACTTGTTGGAAGCTACAAATTAAATATAAGAGATCTTAGCTAACTTATGTTATAGCTACTATTGCAACACCTAGATCATATGTTAAGAAGATAATTACAATTTTTCTAGATGAATTTGTTAAATTCACTTTAGTTTCTAATCATTGAAAATTTCATCTCACCCTATCCCTATTATTATTGACGCAGGTAATATGCCTAAATTTCTTCTTTCCTCTTCTTTACAATGGGTCAATATTTAGTGCCTCAAATTATATGGTAGCTAATTCCAATCTTTTTTTCTACTTTTCTAAAACACTCACCTCCTTCCTAAGTTACTTAAACTAATAGTTCTACTTCCTTTTGGCTCTAGGTAATATTAACCCCACTTCAGTACTGTCATTGTCCTTTGTCTTAAACATACTAAGATTTTCCTTTAGGTAAACTCACTTATGTCTTAAATTGTTATATCTTAATCATTGTCTTTTTTAGTATATTATGACAAAGAAGATTATTGATAAACGACTTGAATAAGGAGGGCTCTACATTTTGGATAACCATGTGCCTAAACCCATGAATTATTTTGTTGTATTAACTCCTTTTGAAGCTCATTATTAATTAAAACCTCCCTCTTTACCTTTATTGAAGAAGTTATATCTTCAATTTCATATTGTCACTAACTTAGATTGTGAGTAATGTCAGTTTTCCAAACATCATCAACTACTTTTACTTTTCCTAGTTAATAAACAATCTAGTTTTCCTTTTCAGAGTACATTATGACGTTTGCCTTGTCCTATTATGTCCAAAATTGAGTTTTAATATTTTATTATCATTTCTGAAAATTTCTCTTATATGAATTTTCTTTATTTAACAAAAATTCTTTCTAAATCTACTATTTTACTTCTTTTTGAACTAAAATAAAAATATAATTTAGACATTTATACTAAGAAGTGATAATGTCAAAGAATTTTTTGTCACATTGTTCCAAACCTATATGATTCATAATGACATTCTTCATCAATTCTTATGTGCATATATAAATATAGAATAAGGTTGTGTGTGTGTGTGTGTGTGTGTCTATTATATATATATATATATATATACACACACACACACATACAAAACCTTATTTTATACATAAAAAGTAGAGAAATATAACACCCTTCCTCCCTCTTTTTTTTTTTTTAAAACAAGGTTTTGTATCCAAAACAACCATTTTTACTAGACAATTATAGCCTTTAGACTTAAATTAGCACCTTCATTATTTCAATAAAAATGGTTAAAATAGTTTAGGGAGTGATGTCTCAAGTGCCAACCTACATAGACAATATTCTATTTATATCCTAATGAAGAATCTCATAAAAAATTATTATAAAGATTTATTGATATTGTTTGCAGATTTGGCATCATGCTTTTATGAGAAAGATGAAAATTGGAAGATCTCAGTTCAAATTTTTTAGCATGAATATCATTAATGGAACATTTCAAACAAACTTCTCATTGAACAAGAATTACTCAAGTTCTCCTATTTAAACTTCAACAAAAAGTAACTTCAGTAATTTTTTGTGTTTGTTGATTATCTTGATGAATTCATTTCAAATAGACTTTCTTTGAGACAATTTTTAAAGAAAAATGTTCTGTTATGGTCACAAAACCAATTTAAATTTGTATAAAGAATAATAGGTACAGTAAATGGTTTTCCACATATCAAAATTCAATCTAACAAAAAAGAGAATATTTTAGACAAACTCTAGTGACAAATATTAGAGTTTTGTTCTTTAAAAAAAGATGGAAACTAACACACACACGCACACACATATATGCATACAAGTGTGGTTACTTTAGAGATTCGTAAATGCACTATCATTCTATATAAAAACAAGTCTTAATTGTAAAGAAATGATTGGATAAACTAGAGTTCCACTTAACAAGACATCATTTTCTTATTAAAATGGATATGTCATCCTTTCCAAAGATGTTATAGTAATTTGTTTTTCTTTCTACATAACTATTAACAAGTGTTGAGTGGTTTACTAAGTACAGTTCCAACATCAAGCATATGAAAATAAACAACAAGCTCCTCTCAAATATGATATCCATACTTTTTAAATTCCTTCTTCGTTTATTTATAATAATTAATTTTCTCGAAGTTAGATCAAAATTTTTTAACTATCAAAGCCTAATTTTAAATTTTGTTCACTTTGAACCCATCTAATTAATATGAATTCACCCTAAATACCCCATTACACGTGTTCCATATTCTTGATCCAAGAAAGTTTTCAATGAAAGCATTATTCTTATTTTGGTACTTCACACATATATGAACTATTACTTATGGTTCGATGTCTTTGCTCCTTTCATGCATTTCTCACAAATCAAAAACCCTTATGTGACCCTTTCTTCTTGGTTTCATCCAAATAACAACTATTGGAGAAAACTTCTTTTAGAAGCCTATAAAAATTATTAGTTAGATTCAAAACCCAAATACATTCGTTCCCACAATCCCCTTTCTTATATAACTAATCCTTATATAATGTTGTTTTTCCATCATACTATTCCTTCCAACCTAAGAGCCCATAGCCATTATGCTCATCCACTTATTTGTTCAACCTTGCTCTTAATTTCAAAATGTTTGACACTATTATCTAGTTAACTATAGTACAAATTTAGAATTTGACTATGCTATATGGATAGAACACTACAAGTTTCAACAACAACATGACAACATTGATATTGGCTCCAACTCATAGGATCTTGATCTTAATACTAATGCATAAGCTCTTGAGTTTAGTTCTTTTATGTTTCAAGATTCTTAATACTTATATGTGGATGATCTTATGTAATAAAACAATTCACCTTTATAGCATAGAGATCTATAATATTATGAAAGTCTAGACGCTCATAGGCTTATTAAGAAAACTGATGAAAAAGATGATGAGGAACTGTGGAATCTTTCTAAATATAATCATAAGGAAGGAAAATAGTCTCAAATATCCTCAGGAAAAAAATCTAATTTTAGACGTGTGAAGGGACTAAATGTTAATAAGTTTGTTTTAAATTTTAATTTAGTATTAAATGATATGTGATGTAAGGGTGATATATGTAACAATGTCATTGCTATTATGATGCTGGAAAAAATGTTATTAAGTTAATGATATAATTAATGAAGTCATCATGAAAAAGATATCAAACTAAATTCTCAGCCATTATGCCCTAGAATTAGTTGGAAAGGGTTATCTTTGTAATTGGAGATAAAGGAGTGTACAATAATATATTATCTTTCTACAATATTATGAAAACTCTTCTTTTCTCTAAGATCTTTTAAGTTTTTGCTCTAATGAAGAGTATGTCTTTAGCGAAGAGTATGCTTTATTCTTAACACTAACTTAAGATCTTAATCATTAAAAATTCATAATTTTTATAATTTAATTTTTCATTGATGTACGAGTTGTTTATATTAGAGAAGTTACTATTGATTGATTGTTTCTACCAGAATTTTGTAAAAAAATATGGTTTATTAAGTGAAACTTTAAGTACAACATATTACAGTTTGTACCTTATTTTTTAATATATTACATCGATAAAAGAAATAAAATTATGTTTTCTCTCTCTCTCTCTCTAATTTTCTAAAAGCTCTTCTTTTCTCTCAGATCTTCTAAGCTTTGTTCTAATTAAAAGTATGTTATATTCTTATCACTACCTCAAGTGGATCATGAACATTAGAAATTTAGAACTAGTTTTGGTTTAGGTTTATACTGATTATGTTAGAGAAGTTATTGTTGATTGACGAATTTTTTAAAAAAATTGTCAAAATTTTTTGTTTGTTAAGTATGGCATGTTATTTGGTCTTATACCTTCTTCTTTAATTTATTTACATCCACAGATTAGTATTAAGATTGCAATTGGTCTCATATAGAGAATTGATTTTAATGGAAGTAGAATGCCTCCAATGACTTTGAGGATTATAGACAAAGAAAATTGACTTTCTAAAATAGAAAGAAAAGAACTAGAGGAAGCTATCAAAATGAGTCTCTTATATCTCTTTTATGAAAATCACTAACTTAAAAACCTTTTAGGTATAGATGTATATAGATTAAAGAAACATATATAACCCTAAATAAGATTTTGTACTTAAAATTTACTTAATAAACTATAATTTTTGGTAAACTTTAGTGAAAACTATTAGCCAGTAATAACTTCTCTAATACAATCAATAATACATCGATAAATAGAATCTGAAGTAAAAAGAATTATAATCTTTTATGTTTAAGAATCATTTAAGTTAGTTGCAAGAATAGAGCATGCTATTCATTAGAATAAAAACTTGAAAGATGTAATAGAAAAGAAGAGTTTTAAATATTAAAGAGAGAGAATACACCTTTTTTTCTTCTTCAATTATAAATACAAAGGTAACCTTAGCCCTCTATTCATAGGAAATTATGGGAGAGAAGTTAGGTAAATATCTCATTCATAATGATGTCACTAACTACATCATTCCTACATTAGAATAGCAAATGAAATCATTGTATATAGAATATATAATTGTGATACTAAGATTAATAACAGAAGTAAACACATAGATCCATATTTAACAAAACTTGATATTCTTGTCTTACCTCAAGTCATCTTCATAGTTAAGAAGATTCCAAAGTTCCTCATTTTTTTCTTCACTTATGACTAAATAACCTTCTAAGTGTATAAACTTTTGGAGTAGTATGGTTCTCTAGGTTCTAAAAAGGGATTATTTAGTTACATGAAGAGATATCTTAGAAGTTTCATAAATAATGGATTTGAAGACGTGCAATCTTACATAAAGGACTATTATTTCCATTAGGGAAATATAGACAGATTCTTAAAAAGGTTAGACAATGAGTAGGTATATGTACTTCACATTTTTTTTATTTAGAGATATATAAAATTACTTATATGCCTGTAGGTATCTCATTTTAGCTTCTTTGTTGATAAAGATATTAGATCTTAAATATTTCATTTGTACAAGTGAAAGCAACTAATGGCGAATAAGTTTAATATGAGTTTTTAGAAACTTAATAGTGCTTTACAAACTTTATATTTTGTGAGAGGCTTGATTTTACTAATTATTTAGGAAGAGATCTTCATATGCATTCTATTGTGAGCACTATCATATCCTTTTTCCAATTTAAAAATCTCTTAGTGTTTCTTGACTCTTTAATTATACCACTAGAAGATATAGTAGCCGGTACATGAATTTTAGGTTAGTTTTGAAAGTTATCATTACCGTATACCTCAAGTGCTAGATATCTAGGTCAAGATGAGAATGAAATTTTTTATTATTTATATTGCAAAGGTGAAGTTTATGTAGATTTTGAACATCTTTTATTTAAGATAAATAGTTAATTTACTAGATGGTTCACTTAATAGATAAAATTTTGGATTTCTTTTTAGATATCTCTTCTTACAATGTTTTTATCACCTCTTTCCTTTGAAAAGAATGCTTTGAATTAGCTTTTTCAACATATTTGGAGCAATATAAACAATTGAAAATATTCTAATAGCGATGTATATCTTTGTTTTGAAGATAAAATGATTTCACCGTTAGGTACAAAAATTTCAAATGAAGTTATTTTCGTAGACCTTTCGGCCATCATGAATTAATTAGAAAAGAATGATGGCAGAGTGTATTCATTAATTGTCTTGAATTTAATTTCTATAGTAACGTAAGATTTAAGATAACTCTACACACGATGAAGATGAAGTTTGAGAATAAAAACAATTCCTTCTATTATATGCCCCTAATTAATGCAACCTTAGATGCTTCGATTATTAATCCTAGTATTAAGCAAAAGGTGCAGTAGAATAAAAAGTGTGTATGATGTAGATAATGACTTTTGGGTTATTTAATGAGTTTTTGGTAACAAGTTATCTATCAATTGGGAAGAAACTTAATAAGTTCTTCACAAGAGATTTGTCAAGGGATTTAGATTCCATTTGGTTCTTATAATGTTGGTGAATAAGGTATCATTTAAATACGAGGGATTCTTAATATAAAACATAATTATATACTCTATAAACCATTTGATAATGCAAGATAATTATAAAGTTCTGTTCTTACATTAAAGCACCAATGATTTAAATTTATGCTTTGAATGTTTTTAAGAAATTGTAATAATGAAGGAAGACATTAAAAACTAGGAATAATGCAATGAATAATGTTAAATTGGCTCTAATGATATCCATATAATCATGTTAATACTATTTTAGTTGAGAATCAAGTTGATGACCAGTTATGAGAAAGCTTTTTTGAGTATGTAATGTAAGGCCTAATTAGGAAGTACAAGATAAGAGTGATCATTTTTATCCACTTCCAAATAAAATCTTTAGGAATATTTAGATAAACAAAATAGTTCTAAAAAATAGTTAGGATTTAATGAGTGGTGAATTCAAAGCCCCGAACATATGTTTTAGCTTTTGGAAAGAAAATAATTTCACGAGGTAGGTTATAAATCTAAGAATAAGAGAAGATGATGGATTAGGGAAGACATGATAAGGATTAAGTAATAAAAGATTAATATCATAAATGAGTTTAATATTGGAGTTGTTATTAATTTCAAGCGGCATACAAAATTAAGTTTCTAAAACTACAATTAGAAAAGAAAAATAAAAATGAGTACTTATCCTATAACAAAACTACTAATATAAAACCATTTGTAAATGTACATAAAGTAAAAAAGAAGGTACAAGACCAAATAACATGTTATATTTAATAAATTAAATTTTTTTGATGAATTTCTATCAATACTTAATTATTTATTTATCATTGATGTGTGGTTTTAATTTAAATAATAAGAGTTTTTATTTTGTAAATGATGATTTCAAATTCTAAGTTTTGGAATTGGTGACATAAAGGTAGTCTATATAGAACATGAAAAATGTTTGGCTGGGAATCATTAACAATATCACTATCATAAATAATTAGCTCCATATAACATACAGAGAAAAAGGGCTACACTCACATCCGCCTTTCTATATTAAAAAATAAAGTAATGTCTTATTTTCTTAGAGTTTGTTTATTTCTACTTTAATTTTTAGTTTTCATTTTTAAACTAAAAAATAGTTTGTTTGAGTTTTTTTAATTTTCATTACCCATGGAAGCCATTTGTCATCAAATAAATATATTATTCAGTATTAATAATACAAATTATAACTAATGTAAGTTTAATAATTTGATAATATTAAATTATAGACAAAATTTCTTATTAATTATAATAAATATAATAATTCTAAAATATTTATTTATAAGTGTTGCATAAGAGTTAAAATAAAATGATTTATTTAATTTAACTAATGTAATTGATTTGTTTTTAAATTTATCTGAAAATTAATGACTAATAGTAATAAAATATAATTATATGTAAATAAAAGAAGTAATAAAAATAAAACTAAATTGTCGTTAATTCTCAATTAAAGACTGTTCTCGCTCTATCACACTGCCTGTATATTGTTGCACGGTTATTATTCAAAATAATACGAATTTCCATCCTATTTCTAACGTTTCGTTCATTTTGAATAAAACTCTGGCCTTCTCCTTAAATGATGCGATGAAGCCTTGTGGTTGCCTCCATTAAACTTTCAACTTGGAATGAACCGATGAGTTAACGGGCAAGGGACCACGCCAGCCTCAAACCCAGATGAACCTGGAGTCTGTGGTAACTAAAGTTTGCCCTCGTCACATTAAACGGCAACTGCATCTGCATCTGCATGCCATGTCCCCACAACTCACAGGAACCTCATCAAACATTTGTGCCACCACGTAATCCCATGATACAATTGAATTTTGAGTTACAACATCTCAATTCAAAGTTGCTAAAAAGCTTTTGGTACATACATTTATTTTTTTTTTTTTTGGTGTAACAAGTAAAAACCTAGTTCGCAGTTTTTGAAACAGCAATAAATGAGGTGGGCACCGTTCTATGCCCCACGGCCACAGTCATCCGCTTAAATTGGATGCAAGGACAATTGTGGGTTGTTTATTAAATGTCTCACATGAATTTCGCCTTTTCTTTTTTCCCCCCCTGATTTTGGTGCCTCTCCACATCAAATTGCCATTATAGTCAAACGAACGTCTTAGCTTGGAGCCAATACTTGCCCCAAATTAATGACGTAAAAGGATTAAAGTAGTAGTAATAAGTTCAGACATGGATGGATCTAGAAATTTTTTTGAATAGGGACAAAATTTTAACGGGAGTAAAATTTTATTTTTAATTGGAGCAAAATTTTAATGTGAGCAAAGTTTTATTTTTTTATGGGATCAAATTTTAAAATAATAATTTTTTCATGTGAAAATGTTTAGAGACAGTGGGAACAAGTGCCCCCGTTATAGCTCCGTTCCTGAATTCAGAGGTCTGATGTTAAACTCATGCTTAACAAAAAGCCTCACAAGATGTAAAGGGTAATCACCGTATTATTTTCCAAACCAAATCCAAGTATATGTATTTTAATTTGTGAGTATGAAAGAAAAGGCACTATCTAATGATCAACTCATAATTTTACTCGGATCAGAAGGTCAACTATTAGTATCTCATCGTACAGCTAGAAGTTCTATTAGATCCATAAACCTTCTACGTCAAACCTAATTAGAAAATAGTTTAGCATAGCGATAAGAATAAGCACATTAAAGATGCCAATCCAATATGGGAAACTAAAAAAAGTAATGGTCCATATGCACCAAAACGGGTTCAGTGGTCATTTTCTCCACGATCTGTCTTGTTTCCGGTCTTATCGCTTTTCCATCAAAGTTAACCGTAAGGAAGACCTGAGCAAGGAAATCAAAGAATTCTATGCATTTGGTATTTGGATGGGACAGTGGCTTGCTCTAAATCTGAGAATGGGTTGTGCATATAAAAAAGAAAAATCTTATAACTTCTTACCAATATCAACACCAGATCCCATATTCTTCTGTCTGTTTTAACTTTTCACAGAAAATGTCTCAAAGTTATGCAAGAGATGCACTAATGCTAATGGGTCGATGACCGTTGATGCAAAAGGTCTTTCTTATTTATTAGACTCCGAATACTGCTGAACATGTATTTTTAAATAACTAGTGATAACATCAAGAGAACACACAGCTTATGCCTTATGGACATGATAAATTGTGTATATATATATATATGTCACATATTGGAAAGAAGTTGGCATGCGAAATTGAATGTATCAACTGTAGTGAGGAGACATTCAATTTCACAATCCCGCAATTTAATACACACATGACCAGACACTACCTGCCTCCGTCTCCCTCTCCTTTCCATCTTCCAGCTTCCTTCTCCTTCTCTCTTTCTTCCTCTCCCCTAGATATTAGCTCTTCATCACATTAATGCCAAGACCCCAAAACTCTCAGCATATGGTCCATCCTCTATCCCAAGCTCATATTTCAAAAGCCTGGCACATCTCTCACCACCAATCTAGTGTTTGAGATTATATATATATATATAGACACACAAACACATACAAAGTAAACAATGAAGATCACTTCTTTCTTCAAGAAGAAAGAAACACCAACTACCCGCAATCCATGGCTAAAATGGCCTTCATGCAACCAACCAAAGACCCTCTCTTTCAGGGTTAGAGATGATATATTTAAGACTGTAAACTCCGTCTTCTTTGACCCTGCGGATGGGGTTGATACACCAGACTCATGGTTCACAAACTCATCATCAGAGACCACCAGCTACTCGACAGAGTCCCGCGACTTCGATGAAAAATCGTTGGAGACGATTGTACGTGACGTTGCGAGATCAGAGAGGCTGTTTTCGGAGCATGGTTACACCAACTCGATACTAGAAGAGGCAAAGCCCGGAAGGTTTCCATTTAAAGAAAGCGTGGCGCTGGCTGTGGAGTCAGAGGATCCATATGTTGATTTCAGGAGGTCAATGGAGGAGATGGTGGAGTCGCATGGGCTTAAAGACTGGGAGTGTTTAGAGGAACTGTTGGGGTGGTATTTGAGGGTCAACGGGAAGAAGCATCATGGGTTTATAGTTGGTGCATTTGTTGATTTGTTGGTTGATATCGCAGGTTCTGGTTTTAGTTGTTCTGATTCCACTTCATTTTGTTCTGCTGTTTCATCTTTTCCTTCATCTCATCTCTGTTATGTTCAGGAACATACTGAGGAAGAAAAGACTGTCTTGTCTTGACTTGATTGTACAACTTCTTTTGCTGTTTTTTTTGGTGAATATAAGTAGGATTAAATATAAAGTAAAATAGGAGATTATTGCCTACCCGCTGAATCTATGCATGTTAATGAGATGATGGCTTTGTAACACTACAAAATTGTTTTGAACGGCTTTCATTGTGAGATCGACCGTAAATTCAAGGGTTCACGAGGCTTTTGAAACAGATCGGAGCAGATCCGGTTCAAGTAATTTCACATTAATATAATTTCTCAGTTAAATTTGAGGTGGAGGTGGTCATGTCATTCCTGATCGATCAACAAATGAAATCCGCCTGTTGTTTATCAGGTAAATTGTCATTTTTTGGGTCTTCGGGAAGCTGATTGTCTGACACAATAACATTGCATTTGGTTGATGTTTTTGCCGGTGGAGACAGAGAACAAGATAAAAAATTTTTGTGCCTTGCCTGTTTGGATGCTACTTCAACTTATTTTTATTATGATTCTAAAATATCAACTTTTTTTTTATTATGATTCTAAAATATAGGGTCATAAATTTTTTTGTCCTTTTAAAATTGTAGTATAAGATTTTTTGTTCCCGTCTCTTAAACAAAACACATAAGCAACTTTCAGAAATATCCCTTCCCATATAAACAATTTTTTATTCTTAATTATATTATTAAACTCATCATCATTATCATTATTATTATTAATATTATTGTGATTGTTATTATTATTATAAATTTTGAACTTATCATTTTTTTAAAAATAAAAATGGAATTAATAAATGAAGAAGATGACAGAGTACACCAGGAAAACAAGGGGGGACCCCTAGCCAAAGACATTATAGGAACAAAACTTATTATTATTATTATTATCATTATTATTATTATTTATTAATTTTATTATACGAAATTAATTATCTTATTATTATTATTATTATTATAAATTTTTTACTTATTATTATTCTAATTATTATTAATATTATTATTTTTATTAATTTTATTATACGAAATTAATTTTCTTATTATTATTATTATAAATTTTATACCTATTATTATTATTATTATTATTTATTATTAATTTTATTATACGAAATTAATTAT
>JANZLD010000005.1:57429326-57444751 GCA_026413575.1 Erythroxylum carthagenense | reverse complement strand
TAAGATACACCATTTTTTCATAAGAAGAATTCTCCTCTCCCAAATATTCTTACATTTTAGTTTCGATTTTATAACAATGTTGTTATCTGTCAATCAATTTTGTCGGAACAAAGGGACAATTTCAACGTCCAAGTTCTCTTTCTCTGCATGGTTGGAAGTGGGATGTTGAAAGGAAAATGTACTAGCAAAGCTCAAGCATTCTTGAGGTTTAGGCGTCAGTATTTTCAGTGTCCAAACTGTTCTAATGGAGGCCTCGCTAAAACAGGCTCGAGGAATCTTTTAGCGCCAATCTATCGAGCAAAGTTCCTTAGGCCCTTACCCATTTTAGTTTCTGTTCTTTTGAATGGAGACCAATCCCAAAGCAAGGCCACAAGCTGAATAGCATGCCGTCTTCTCCTTTTATGTTTGTTTGCTTTTTGTTCAAAATTACTATACAAAAAGGAAAGGAATACAGGAAATTCGATTAGTGTAGTTATGCTTATGGCATCAGGAAAATTATATTTTGAAAAAAAACATTGTTTCCAAACAAAGGCAAATTCGTAAAGCAATCATATGATAATACTCTATTCCCCCAACTCCCTTCAAACAGACAATCAGTCCTATCTTCTCCTCTCTTTTTCAGGTCCTCGTAATTGGTGGATTAACTTTTCTCTTTTCTATGCTTTGCTTTTCTCTTTTCTTTTTACTCATTGCTGCTTTTTTTTTTTCCTCTTTTTCACAGGCTATTCCAAATCATTCATCTTTTTTTTTCTTCCTCTTCTTCTTATAGTAATAGTAAGGTACGTAACATAATAACACCCGTCATCAATATATTGATATTATCTGAGCCAAAGTGATTATTCCTTTCAAAGCTTAGAGCTTTACCATTCTTTTTTTTTTTTCTCTGGCTCTCTCGCAATTCACATGCAAGCCACTTTCACATCAAAGACCAACATTTGCGTCACTAACAAGAAAAGCATGAACCCCCAGTCCTAATATTAACCCTCATTCCCACCTCCTTGTGTTGCAACTTGCTTTCCTCATTATAAACCCCGTGGCTGCTTGCAGCAATTATTGAAACTCTGTTCTCTTCACACATGAAGCCAAAACCTCTGAGACAGTTCCAGTATTTTCCTTACTAGATATATAGATAGATACCTTGAAGTTCGCTAAATTCATACTTGAAACAGCTGACGATGAGAGCAGGAATTTACAGTGTCCAGCAGGCTCTTACAGTTGAGGCTGTAAGCATAGTAAAACAAGCAGTGACGCTTGCCAGAAGGCGAGGTCATGCCCAAGTCACTCCCCTCCATGTAGCAAGTTCTATGCTTGCATCATGTTCTAGTCTTCTAAGAAGGGCTTGTCTTCAGTCACACTCTCATCCTCTGCAATGCAAGGCTCTTGAGCTTTGCTTTAATGTCGCGCTAAATCGCCTTCCCGCATCAACATCTAGCGCTTTCTTAGGTTCTCACTCCTCTTATCCTTCCTTCTCCAATGCGTTGGTTGCAGCCTTCAAACGTGCTCAGGCACACCAACGGCGAGGCTCCATTGAAAACCAGCAGCAACCCATCTTAGCTTTGAAGGTTGAGATAGAACAACTCATAATATCTATTCTGGATGACCCTAGTGTTAGTAGGGTCATGAGGGAAGCTGGTTTCTCTAGCACCCATGTCAAAAACAAGATAGAACAAACTGTTTCTATGGAGACTAGTTGTAATCAAACCTCTACCCCTAGTAGCTTGTCTAAAGAAAGCACCAAAACTAAGATAGTCGCCAATCATATGTCTCAGTCTTCATCTTTTAGTCAGTTTGGAGTCCCCCTAGTTAGTAAGCAATTTGAACAAGCAAGGAATGAGGAGGTAACGAGTGTTTTGAACACAATGATGAATAAAAAGAAAAATGTTGTCATTACAAGTGAGAGCCTATCCAATGCTGAGAGTGTAGTTAGAGGAGTTATGGACAAGCTAGAGAGAGGCAAAGCTCCGGGGGATTTGATGTCTGTGAGGTTCATAACCCTTCCTCTCCTGTCTTTGAGAAATCTCTCAAAAGAAGAGCTTGAGCAGAAGCTTATTGAGCTTAGATGCATAGTGAAAAGTTACATGAGAATAGGGGTTGTTTTGTACTTGGGTGATCTAAAATGGGTTGGTGAGTTCTGGTCTACCTATGGTGAGCAAAGGAGAAGCTACTACAGTACAGTGGAGCACATTATATTGGAGCTGAAGCAATTTGTTAGCGGAATAGGTGAAACCGGAAGATTATGGCTTATGGGGATCGCCACATTCCAAACTTACATGAAATGTAAAGCAGGCCACCCTTCTCTAGAGACCCTTTGGCAACTTCATCCACTCACTGTTCCAGTTGGAAGCTTGAGTCTAAGCCTCAATCTAGACAGGTAAATAAAGTTCGTTACGTAGAGTTCTCTCTGAATTATAAACATCTGATTCACTGATAAATCTTACTCTTTCAGCGAGAATAATGCCCACTTTGAATCCAAGAACAAAGATTTTACGTGTCAGGCTGCTGAATCTCGAGTTGACACACATTTGAGTTGGTGGAGAGATTCGTCAGTCAATTACGGCAAGGACTTCCTTAGCCTAACAGGAAACAGCATCAAAAACAAGGAACTGCAAGCTGCTAACAGAATTACCATTTCCTCTATCTCAAGTTTGCCTGCATGGCTTCGACAGCATAAAGAAGAGATCAGATCAAGGGACGACATTGAAGATAACAAGGTACCCACTTATTTTGCTCCATCATAAGTCAACATTCTATTCTACAATTGGGTATGCATTGCCTAAGAGTTGATGTGGGCCTAATACCTTTTAAATTCTTATTCAGGAATCGCTAAATGTCACTGACGTTTGCAAGAAATGGAACTCATTTTGTGATTCAGTCGACAAGCAACATCCGCCAACTTATCCCGAGGAAACCATCAAATTTGCTTCATCTCCTCCTTCTCCAATATCAACCCCTTCACATGAGCGCAAAACAAACTTAAGTGACGTACATCTAAGTTGGCCGGAAATTTTTGAACAGAGACAACTTTCTAAAGAGAATCGGATTTGGACAGCTGCGTATAGTGACGAGAGCAGTAATTTACTGATTGACACAAAACCAGACCTGTTATCAAATCCCAACTCCAGTCCTAATTCAGCTTCTTCAAGCGAGGCCGTGGATGATGACCTGGAAAACCTTCAAAGCTTCAAAGAGCTGAATGCGGACAACTTGCAGATTCTTTGCAGTGAATTGGAGAAAAGGGTTCCATGGCAGAAGGGTATTATTCCTGACATTGCATCAACCATTCTTGAGTGCAGGTCTGGAAGTAAACAACGAAAAACCAGGTGGAATAACCAAGAAAACGATCACAAGGAAGAAACCTGGCTGTTTTTCTTGGGAGTTGATGCTGAAGGCAAAAAGAAGATTGCAAGGGACATAGCTAGACTTGTCTTTGGTTCTCAAAGCAACTTTGTTTCAATTGGTCTAAGCAATTCCTCGCCTTCAAAGAGAGTTGATTCCGATGACGATGATCATTTAAGAGCCAATAAGAGGACAAGAGAGGAGTTGGGATTCAATTATTACGAAAGGTTTGGTTTAGCCTTGAATCAGAATCCTCACAGGGTGTTCTTCATGGAGGATGTGGACCAAGTTGATTACAGTTCTCAGAAGAGCATGAAGGAAGCTATTGAAAGTGGAAGAGTAAGGGTTGGTGATGGTGACGGTGACGGTGAAACTGTTCCTCTCAAAGATGCTATTATAATTTTCAGTTGCAAAAGCTTCAAATCAGAGCTAAGAGCCTTCTCACCGCCACCACCATGTAGAAAGCAAAAACCTTGCCACAATGAGAACAGTGAGGAAGAGTTTGAGGAAAAGAGCTTGTTAATTGTGCCAGCACTTGACTTGAATATTGCCATTGAAGAAGAAGGCGATAATGGAGCTGAATATCATTCAGCCAGTGAGAATGACATTCTTGGATCTGTTGACAGGCAGATTGTTTTCAAAATTCAGGAGCTTTAACATTTGGTTAAGAAGAGAAAGATCATTCGTGGTGAAGCTTTCCTCATGAGTCTTAAGTTCCTGTTCTTGTTCTTGTTATTTCCTTTTCTCTTTTCTTATTTTCCTTAATGGTGTAGTGAGTGGGGATAGAAATCAAACTAACATATGAGACAAACTTGGGTTTCTCATCAATGATGACAGATAATGTGGAGCGGGGCGGTTGATAGGATTTACTTAGATATTTGTATCATAGGATTGTTGTATTAGCACTAATTAGTGTATGGTTGATCATTTTGTAACATGCTTAATTAAGTATGCCATAGATTCGTTGCACTATATATATATATTTTTATCCATAATTGATTTCTGACCACAGGAAACGACTTTTCCAAAAAGTTGATGTTATAAAATTGTCAAAAAGGCATTCCTTCTTATCATTAAACTTAGCATCTTCGTTAGTTATCTAATTTTTAAGAATTAGTGTAGTTCTTGATAGATAAAATTGATTAAGCTTGGTCAAGCTGAAAAGAAAAACATATGAAATAGAGTGACAGATGATTGTTGCAGAGAAGATGATTCAATTTTCTGCAACCTTATAAATTAGCAAACGTTAGAAAAATGAGTTTACATACTGTTTTCTTTTTGTTTATGTCAAAATGTGGCTCATTCCAAGAGGAAGCATGTTTTGGCACTATGATTGCACCTTTTTTGACGAATTCCTCGATAACATGCTATTATTTCTAAATTCTCAATCATGATTGCATCAATTACAATTGTTATAAATAGTAATTGAGCACAATAAGCTGTTCGATACTTTAATTAAAGAGAAGGAATTATATAGCTTTCCAGCTAATTCTAATGACTCGCTCCTTTCATCTTGTCCCAGTTACTGTGGACTGTGGGTAATATTCATAGCAGAATATCATGAAAATTCAATTAATGGGGATATATATAACTATTTTCCAAGTTATAAAACTTATCGAATCTCTTTCAATTGGTACTAAGAGTGCATTTTAACAACTGAATACTAAACTTGTAGCATATTTTTATGTTGTGACATTTTCATGACTTCAAAATATTTCAAGCAGGACATTGAGATGAACCAAGTATGGCTTATCCTGTTGATGAGGCTAAGAAAGACGAATAATAAGGACCTAAAAAGAAGAAAGAAGAAAGAAGAAAGACACAGCGTTATAATTTGGTGTTGTTATAATTTGGTGTTGCTTTGAAATATACAAAAGTTGGAACGAAGCAGCCAAAGAAAGTACGATTCATAACTTGAGGTCCGTGCAAAGGAGCGTTACTTCAGATTCAAGAAAGATAAAAGGACACAAAAAGGGAAAAAAAGAAAACACTGAATGTCACCTTCAGTTAGCGAATAGCTATGTGATTCTCAAAGTGTTGTTATTTGATAGATCAGTACGTTTCTTATACTAAAATCGACATTCTTGTCTTTGAAAGTTGGCGGAGGGAATGGCCAGCATCAACAAATTCATAGAGGTAAATGTGTACAAGAAGAAGCATCTAATATCTAGAAAAAGATACTACTCTAGAATCACAAAAAACGATGATCGTACATCTTTACGACGTTAAAATTGGTTCCAAACCCTAAGCTAATTATAAGGGATATTGGTGAACATTTTCTAAGAATTGGTTGGACGTACCATTATTAATTGGATTGAAGCACATGATATATGTATGTATGTATGCATATATACATACGTTGGACGTACCATTAATTGGATTGAAGCACATGATATATATATATATATAAGGCCATGCAAAGTCCTCACCACTCAAATCTCGTTTTGTTTCAAAATGAATGACAGTAAAAGATCAGAGTTTCTTAAATATGCGTTTCTCTTGGTGTGACTAGCTAGAATAATATTGACGTTGTTGTTGATTATTATCGTTGAATTA
This sequence comes from Erythroxylum carthagenense, assembly GCA_026413575.1. Lineage (NCBI taxonomy): Eukaryota > Viridiplantae > Streptophyta > Magnoliopsida > Malpighiales > Erythroxylaceae > Erythroxylum > Erythroxylum carthagenense. Next base: position 57,438,859 of record JANZLD010000005.1, on the reverse strand, counting down.
AATAAAAGATGTAGCTAATAGCATACAATAAAAATAACCAATAAGATCAGCCTGTATCAAAACTCGTATACCTCTTCCGTAATTGTAGAATTCATTAATCTTGAAACTGACACTATATGGAAGTCCTAAATTCTAATCAAATCATAATTTTGACGACATTGATAGTTATATGAATGTCAAAGCTCAAATACACACTGCATGCGTCACCTAATAGTGACATAAATTTGGTAAAAGTAATTCTTAGTTTATACAAGAATGATAAAAAAAAACTTCGATAAAATAGCTGTAATTGTATTTAGAATAAAATAGCTATATCTGTATTCTTTGAATCCATCTTATATACATGGGATGGATTACTAAAACATACCTTTAAATCAAGAGTTCAGATTTTCTGTCCAATTTTACGGTGTTTTATTGTGTCCAGTGAATCTCAACCATTTATTTATGTAAGTCTCGCGTGGGTCTCGTGTAAATAGATGCGGATCTCATAGAAATAAATGGCTAAGATTCACTAAACACAATAAGACACCATAAAATTAGACAGAGGATCTTTGTCTCTTAAACCAACTCTCCAAGAAGTCTATAACTTACGGATCTGACTAATTGCTTCTGCCTCTAAAGCATATTAAGGGCATCAGATTTTGCTTTCGTGATGGGTAAGAATATTGTAGTAAAACCTACGGCAAATGTAGTCTTAGCACTAGGATTGTTGAAGTCAGACTTAATTGAGTGGAAGTTCCATAAACGATAATGGAATGGTGGATTAGTCACACAAAGACCATACCTCGAGCTTTGCTCCAATTTGATGGACAATATAATTGCAACGATCAGAAGCACTCAGCCCAAAGAGGCCTTGACCATGCATGATTGATCATATGGATTTCCTCGAAAATGGAATAGCTTTTGCCGCATCAGTTGACAATACACCGACTTGATGCAGCAAATCAATTGGTTAAATGTGTAATCTTAATTTAGAGAAAACAATTTTCATTTCTAACTAAAAAGTAAACGTCCAGCATTGCACTGATAATTTTATCTTTATTTTATACATATCAACGTCCTTATATTTCATATTTTTGTTAATCACTACATAGACTCTAGATTTCTATCTTTGCACGGATTTGGCTGCATATGCTAAACTTTTATTAATTTATAAAATTGCAATTTATTAAATTATGTTTAATTAATTAAATTTTATAAAATAGGTATTTATCATATTGAACATTTTGGTAAATGGTATTGAAATTTGAAACCATGCTTTTGCAATAATTTTTTTTGTTAAGTCCATTTCTTATATAATTTTTTAACACGAGTTTTTAATTAATTGCTACCATGCACATTCAATTTTATACTTTTGTAATTAGTTAAATTAAACTTTTAATTAATTATTATCTTTTATCTCTTTTACTAAAATGCTAAAAGTTAAAATTACTTTGAGTATGAATTTCACGTGTCAAATTCTAATGAAGTGTAACTCTATTTCATATGTAAACAGCTAAATGTCTTCCTTTTGTTACTTTTTGACTAAATCTTTTTAGAACACTGAGACATGTTGTTTTTCTTTTGTTTCCGTGTTTGGAAACTTTATAATAGCACAATGATTACCATTTAAATGTGCCAGTAAAACTAGGCCAAAACATCTTTCAGAAATCGTTGATTTTAAGTGTCTGACGACTTGTATTTTTGTCTTGGACGACTTTGAAACCAGGTGATACTTTTCATGTCTGTTTTATTCCTTAATTTGTGTCATTAGTATGGTAATGTACGTAAGTTAACTAATTAAGCTCACAGAAGTTGACTCGTAAATTAAGAGACGAGACCCAACATGCAATAAACCCGGTAGATAAGCTCAGATCTTCGTTTTAAGATTTTCATTGTGTTGTCATGCATTAATCTTGCTTTTAACTCCACCTACCAGTTTTACTAATAAAGGGATAATTTTTTGATAGACCTAAAGGGTTCAATTGGTATAGTTAATCTGGAATTTTAAACATAGACATTAGATAAAATAAAAAAACAAGCCCAACTAAGTGCGTAAATACTCCCTCAAAGTTGTCAGTAAGGTAAAATAATAAGTATGTGATTCCTTTGTCCTATATGTATTAATTACATTTTACTAAGTCAGTGAAATAAATCTTAAACTGAATTGAGTCATTTTACTTGAAATTAAATCTTTAGGTCAATAATTACCATGAATAGAGACTCAAGTTGCAGATTATATAAGACTATAAAGCATTATATTTGCCTGTCACATATGATGGATCAATTACTAGTAATGTTTTAGGGTTCTACTTAATATTTAAACCTTGACAAAGAGAGAGATTTTATTATCTATTACTACCAAGAATATAACCATTCACCACCCAGATGTAAGATGATGCATTGAATTTAACGGAAAACTTAAATTGATCACGTAAAAGACATTCACTTCTTAATGGTCTTCAGCACTACATGCAAGTAGATATTTCCAGTAGGACCACGTAGATAATTTGATTTGAAGTGAATCCATGAAACTATTGCAGCGACAGTACTCCAATGTAGGAGCCATAATAATCAAAAGGGTTCCATCAGTTTGTTTTATGTTCGCAGCATTTATTACATGGCCTTGTCCATCATATCTTAACACTAGACCCTAAGCGTGTGGGGTGGATATAGAGTCATATGCAATGGCTCTCCGAAGAGTCCCACAAGAACGTTAGACATGGGCGCAACTTGAGCAGCTGAGTGAGTGCACGGAGCAATAATATCTCTGGTTGATGATTTAAATTTGATTAGTTTAATGCTCTATGATTGAACGCTAATTGATGGCCTAAAAGGTTTCTCTATTTGCGGGGCATAATGAGTAGCCGTTAAGCATATATCCCAATATACGATCTTCGAACATGACCTGAGAATGATTACCAACTGATAAAAGGAAAGGGAAGGACAAAAGAAAAAAGAAAGAAAGAACGCACTAGTTAGTTGTATTCTTTTTAGGGTTCATTAATGCAGTAAAGCATTCAAAATGCTCACACTTTTCAATGGCATTACATCCGCATACATATCTTTTATCTTTCGACTTTCATAGCTTTTTGCTATACTGTCTCATCCAAAGACAGCTTCCTTCCACACTTAAGTTTCAAACAGATGTAAATAAGTACTTGGGTAATAGCTTGATAGTGGGCTGTGCCAAAAGGATTGGCATTAGCATGGAGACAAAGTTTCCACACCTTAGCTTTTACAGTCTTTGAGAAGAAAAAAACTGAAAAAGAGGAGATAGGATAGCTCAAGGAAGGAATGGTTGTTTTATCTCAAAGGGTCACTATCTACATAAAGCTCTTCTTTTCCAACATGGCAGAGAATTTTGCATGAAAGTAAGGGAATTCTTGCGTTGGATCTCAAAATAACAAGTGCATCAGTATTATTGAAGCTGGCAAAAAGAGAAAAAGAAGGCAAGTTGTTATTAGAATCGTCTGTCTTAACTCAAACAAGCCACATAGGCATAGCCCAAGAACAATACACTTGTCTTGGATCCTTCAATCATCATTTTCTCATGATAATTTACTAAAGGATAAAATCGTAGGCTAGCAAACTTTTCTATGTGCAACCAAAAAAGAAGAGCGAGAGAGAGACAGATAGTATCTCCTTTCTTTCATTGAGGTTATCAATAAATATCAAGGCAAAGTAGATGCAGGGAAGACCAGTCAAAAAGACGAGTGTGGCGTGAAAGTTAACGACAATGTTTGTTCACTTGGCATAGATATGATATTTGATATTCGATATGATTATGCTTTCAATGATTGTTTGGCTTTCACATCTGAGGCTGAGCACTTTGGAAGGAGAGAGTGAGAGATAAGATTAATAATTATGTTTGAGAACCCATCGGATCAGTTAAGTACAAAGAAAGCGTATCTCTGAGTTTGGATGATTAGACTAACATAAAAATTCTCATTCTCACTAAGCTAGGTCATAATCAGTGCATCAATCTTATTTCCACACGGTTCAAACTCAAGTTACTTAGAAGATGTGGCCTTTTCAGGATTAGTCAGGCCAACACACTCCATGATGTTCATATAATTTTCCATTTTCCATAATTTAATTCGGGAGAGTTCTACATGTTTAATATTATAATTCAACCAGAGACTGTTGGATGCTGATAAGAAGTAGAAAATCTTTTTTTCATTATTTTGTCAATGAGTAGATTTTATTTCTTCCAACTAAACGCACTGCTGTTATTTACCAAGTCGCACAGTAAATACTAATAAAGGAATCTATTTTTGTAACTTATTCAACATGGCATGCTATTTATTATTATCCTAGAAGAACATAAATACAAGGATTGAATTACACTACTCCATATCTAAAGAGTCTAGAATACCTGTGTAATCACTTTCTTCAAGACATCCCGAGGTCTAAGATGCTTCAGGGCATAGATGAAAAATCAGTATTTTCATATTATTAGCATGATTCACAATACATGTGATAATTAAGTATACCCTGTCATTCTAAGATTTGGTGACGCTTAGACAATAATCCAAGGTCCATATCAAGGATGAGAGTTGAGTAGCATCAGAAGAGGAATCTTTCAATCATATTTTCATGAAACGAGTCGTGGCTAACAAATAAAGGACAAAAAGCACTTGCGGCAAAGCCAATCGTAGGAGAGCGAGACACAGTGCTCAGCATATTGGTCGTGTCTTAGTGCGAATAAATATCCGAGACTAGGCAAATTTTGTTTCCACAGTACAAGTAAATATTCTCTGAAAAGAAGCTCCGACTGCTTCTAGACAGCCATACAAGGCAAATGTCGGGCACTTACGGCCAACAAGTAAGCTGACGATGAGAGAGAACTAATGTTGGCTTGTATGGTCGTCCACTACACAAAAGAAAGTACAACTTCATTCCGGTGAACTTAACGTGTTTCACATATATAAACAATTCTGAAGCATGACATAATAATTTTCCTCCAAATAAATAAACTAGTTCCAAGTAGAACATGGAGTTAGCGTACATGACTCCATAATCGTACAAGTTGGACGAGAGACTACTTTAGCTAGTTCACATGACTGTGCAACATACAAATATACACGAGAGCGTAGAAGCAAAGAAAATGGTGTCTGTTATATTTTAAGAAACAAGTTCACGAAGTTGGATCCTTCCCAAATCGCATCATTGCATGTGTAGCAAGCATTGATCCCCTGCGAAGCACTTCCTGAAAACGACCTACCAATGGAACCTTGACTGTGTTCCTATTCCCAATAGGCTTCTTGTCCCAACTATATAAAATGATGCAGAGGTAGCATAAGAATCAAAGCCCGAAGTAAATAATAAAGAATAAATTGGCTTCCTTTCTCATCTTTATCTACAAAAGAACACATTCATACAAATAGAATCTGAAATAGCAAACTACAAGAAACATCTTTCTGAGCTGTAACTTTCTGATCCATTCGAAATACATTGGCACCAGTAGTATAAAACAGATATGATTCACCAAACTTAAACAATCTCTAGCTCAATAAATGAATAAATGAAAAGCATGATATCCACCAGCTATGTGTTCTATTAAATCATAGCTGATGAGAAATCCTAATCAATAACCCAGAATGCTGGAGATATCTGAACTAGATATGCTCTTCATATTCACTAAATAAGTAATAACAAGATGGCCGCATGAACTATGGAATGTACTAACCCCTTCACAATTCAATAACAATACAGTTCACAGAAAAAAAAGTAGTATCCAGATGTCTACTTCCCATCTGGGTCCATCACGGAAATGAATTCACAAATAACTTTTGATTCAGAGTACATTTGCAGGACTACAGCATCTTTTTCTTTTCTATTTAGAGTACACTTTGTAATGGACTAATGATCAAAAAAGGGAAGAAATAAAGCACTTATAGCTGTTCATTCACATTGTTATGAGGAGTTCATGCATGAATTTTATCAAGTTGGAGCCAGTAACATGTTGGAAGCTTGATGAACTCCAAATAAATTCTACAAGATTTTTTCTTATAAGAGGTACGGCTCTTTTTTTCTTCTCACGTTTCTCTCACTTTGAATGTAATATACTGCTACGCTCTCTTTTTTATTCACCTTAGGAACTCAAAGTACAAAAGTGGACTAGCCTTTATATAAAGGCATGCATAAACCGACATTAGGGGGGAGCATTAAATGAAGGAACATGTGTCTTAAACATGAAAGTTGACAAGTTAAACTTTGCTACTCCTACAATTCTTACCTATTTAGCAACTACAACTCTTAGCTAATAAGCAATCATTTGGAGCCATACATTTGGAGCTACACACATAAAAGGGAAGGAGAGTTTAATTTCTAACATAACACATGTATATCGAGTTCATCCAATATACATTATATAACATACCTACAAGGGTAAAATTCATGTCAGCTTATATCTTCCCAATCATTCAGTCTAGAGATTAGAAAAAAATAATTTGAACAAGCAATTACCCAATGTGGGGGAAGGAAACATTCTGTGGATGTTACCAACTAAGCGATACGGTAATTTCATATTCAGATAATCTATGACAGACAGAAACATTTACTGATTTATAACCAAAATAAGCATTCTAATTTGTCAAGAAAATCAAAATAGTGAGAGTGACTAATTTCAAGAGCTAGGTCATACCAGTCTTCATGACGGACAACTTTCCCATCCACAACATACAACTTGATGAGTGATATCATCTCTATTCTTTTTCCCAGAAACACATAATGCTGTTTGTTATCAATTAGAATCTGGAGAAAACTTATAGAAAGTCAGAGTCCTTTGTCAAGAATCAAACCAGAAAAAAGGTAAAAGAGAAAAGTTCTGAATTTCAAAGATTTGGAACTAAAATTTCATACCTCATTCTTCCCCGGCAACACATTCTCGTTAACAGAGTATTCAACAATTTTTGATTCACTGAATACCTGAAGAATGATTTTAGAATAAAACAGAAGTTATAGTTTAATAATCTGTGAATGTTGTAAAGCATCGGTCACCAGGCGTCTAAGAAATCATAGTTTTAAACCAACACACCCGCCACCACCAAACACCCCCCCACAAGACTTACTTATATTTTTCCTTATTAATTTTCTTTTTCCCCAGTAAACAGAGTAATTTTAGTACATCAAAATATCAAGGCCCCCAAACTAAAGTTCTAGCTCTGCTCCTGGAGTTAGTGTGTTAGTTTTACAAGCTTGCATGTCTTGGATAAGCTAGCAAGCTTGAACTTTTGAGTTCATTTGTACATTTGATATCAGTTACTTGATATACAAAGAGAAGTAATGGTAACACCAATAAATTAAATATCAGTACCTTAGAAATAGAGTAAAATGCTGACTTAATTTGCTTCACCCTGCCCAATCATTAAAGATGAATATGAGTTGAAAGGTTAGTTTCACAACTCAACAACTTAGGAAGACAAAGGTGACTAATAACACTCCTAGATATAAAATTGCGAAAGGACTTATTTGACGAATGAATAAACTTCAATATCGCTATGTTTAACTATAAAAGTTGCCCATCAACTTCTAAATAAGACCAAAAGTCTCAACCATAAACTGCAATAACAACTAGAAGAACAGTGAAACAAGACCATATGGTGCAGAATAGGTTCGCCTAAATGCCTACCCTCAGTCAGATAATGGGAGGGGCTGAAAATCATTAAATTTTTAATGAATGTATATGAAAATACTGTTTGCTTTATTTGTATTCTCATGCATATCAAAGATTAAGAGAATCAATCCAACTCGATTATCATACATTTCCTTTATCCAACGTGATTTCAATAAATTTCTGTCGCAAAGGATCTACCCTATAATGTCATATGCTCTCTATTTCCAGCTTTTACATGCAATTGAAGCTCTCGTATTTTGTTTCATTCTGTGACTTAGTGATTGATAGAAAATGGATTCTTCTTCCATATTGCAGACCGTATTTTACTTGATGTTCTTCAGGCATCAAATCCCAGCGACCAATTCACATCACTCCATAAACTGACTTCTTAAACAGCTCAGAGCTAACTTCTACTGTATTGAAATCTACGTGTCCCTTGCTCAGAGCAAGATCGTTATATTAAGGTTGGAGACCATTGTTTGGGAATTATATGAACCTTTAATTCAAGAATATGGGAACTAGCGAGTCATTGCATAACATGTCAGAGTTTCTAGTACTACTGCCCACAGTAACATTACTGCTTACCCATGGGCACACATAAGTGGATCCTCAAACGAAGCATTATGCGCATAAATCTCAAAATCTTGAGGTCCCCGGTTAGAAGAATATCTGAAACCATAGAAATAAGAACAAATAGAAAAAGTTTTAAGAAAATGAAAAGCTAAACAGATGAATAAAGAGTTTCGAAAGATAAGCATTAAGCAGCAATAATCATCTTTTATTATCATAACCCATTAGACAAGTTCCATCACCGTTATTCCCATTCCTTTAAATAACAATAACACTATAATGACTGGCTGACTTGAAGCCCATCAATAATGAAATATATGTATAAAGTTCCAACCTTTCAGGATGAGCTTCATCATTTTAAACACAAGAAACCATAAAACACAGAAAGGAAAAACTCAGGTTCTCAAACAAATTAAAATTAAAACAGATAATTAATAAAATAAAATTCATATTAGAATGCTAAGATAAGCGCATAATTCACTACAACTTTGTTTCGACAAGAACCAAAAACAAAGACCAGTCTCATGGAATCATGATAGACAGTAAAGCGCTCACAAGCTGAGAATGCGAGGAAGTATGTGATCAGAAACACGTTTCGGTGGTGTAAACTCGCAAGCTTCCTTTCCACTGCATTCCCTCTCCCTATCCACTTTGTCCTGTTTATCTTCAAAACAAAGAGACAAATATTTATATTAACTAGCGCATAAGAGAAGGAAAGTGAAACTAATATACGAGGAAAGAATTAGAGACCTTGATGGGAGAGCTTCTCCATGGCGAGCGATGATCAGAGACAATGGGCAGACGAGACGATAAAGGGGAGTAGGAAGTGGTGAGGAGAAGTCAGAGGAAGTGTTCTGTTGTCTCGTGGCTAAATGAGAAGCCACGTGGTATTTAATTGTCCACATGGGATTAACAGTTGCAAGGAATGACTCGTTTAAAAGCATTAAGCAATGTTATGAATACCGTACTGAGCTCGGTATCGAATTAAGCTCTGGAATGGAACTGTACTGGTATCGGTCGGTACCGGGTACCGTTTACAAGGAATGACTCGTTTAAAAGCATTAAGCAATGTTATGAATACCGTACTGGGCTCGGTATCGGATTAAGATCTGGAATGAAACTGTACTGGTATCGGTCGGTACAGGGTACCGTTTCGAAATATTTTTTAAATTTATAAAATAATCCTTAAATTTTTTAAAAATTGCAAAATAATCCATACTGATATATTATACGTCTGTAAAATTGTTAACATATAATCACTTCAAAATCTTAATCTTTACGTCTGTAAATTTTTTTTATTGAAATCCAATTATTATAGAATTTTATTAAGATATTTTAATTTAAAAATATTTTTAATAAAAAG
>JANZLD010000005.1:57358313-57379916 GCA_026413575.1 Erythroxylum carthagenense | reverse complement strand
TAATTGTAAACTTGTAATACAGTATAATTTTAACTTAAATATGATCAAAATAAGATATAAACTAACCATCAGTAGATATTCTTAATTCATTCATTATGACAAATGCATTTTCTTCATAAATCGTCTTTTCAAGTTCATTATAATCAAGATCAAGCGATGGTTCTTCTTCTTCGATCCAAAAATCAGTTTGTTCAATACAATCAATATCAACTAGATCATATGTTCTCTCCTTACTAAACGATCTGAATACATAATAGAGAAATTATAAAATCAATAATAAAAATAAAATTATTGAAATAAAAAGAAAACTATAAAATAATAAAATACATGTTCTTCATTCTCAGATTATAAGTAACGTAAACAAGGTCATTAAGTCTTTGATGTTCCAAACGATTTTGTTTCTTTGTATGAATATGTTCAAAAATACTCCAATTTCGTTTACAACCTGATACAGTAGCTATTTGACTAAGTAACCTAATAGCAAGTTTTCTCAATGTTGGAGCACTGTCATCGAATAATCTCCACCACTCATCTGTATTTTAAATTAATAGTTATGATAAAAATATATACTATTAATAAGTAAATAATGAATTAAAAGTATAAAACTTACATGGCTGCATTTTTTTCAACATAAGTTCTCTCTTTGCTGATGATCTAGCAAAACTCTCTAAACCTTCACGATACAATTTAATTTCATTTATCGCTTGTGATTGCTCTTCAATAGAGAACATACCTTTGCATTCAATCACATCAAACAAACCGCCCATAATATTAATTGTACATTCTTCTCCACTATATAAGCAATAAGAATTGAGAAAATAAGCTACTAAGTGGATCCTTTGAGTAAGACGCTTATCCCATTGTCGACCTTCCCTTTAAAAATATTTATAATTGTTTTGTGAGCTCTATACATACCATCATATATGTATTTCAGAGATGGCTTCTCATATGAATCAACAATCCTCAACAGTCTTATAAGTGGAGCCACAATCTTCACAATGATCAAGCAAGCATCAGAAAATTTATTATCTAGAATAATAGCACAAACTTCTTTTCCTTTTTCACTCTTTGATAATTTATGACTTGAAAAGTGTTTACTTGTCACTAAATTTTGAAGTAGTTACTTATGTTCATAAACACTTTTCAAAGCAATAAATGTGGTTGCAAACCTGGTAGCAACGGGACAAACGATCTCAACCCAATCTTCTTGCTTTCTTAACCAACACAAAAATGTCACATGATTATACACAAAAATTAGATCTTAGATGTGCGTGAAACAAGACTAGAAATATGGCCCATACCACTAATATCTTTCAAAATAAGATTTATATAATGAGTAGCACATGGAGGCCAATAAATATGACCATACTTTGATTGTAATAAGTACCCAGCTGATACATAATTAGCTGCATTATTTGTAACAAAATGCACAACATTCTTTGGTCCAACCCACTCGACAATTTCAGAGAATAACTTAGATAAAGCATTATCACTTTTTACCATGTCAGAAGCATCAACAGACTTGATAAAAGTTATTCCAATATTCCAATAAACCAAGAAATTTATCAAGGTTCTTTGTCTTTGATCAATCCACCCATCTGTCATAATAGTGCATCCTATTGATTCCCAACTAAATTTCTATGTATCCACAACGAACTAACATTCTCTTTTTAAATCTTGAAGTAAAGGCACGCGCAACTCATAATAAGATGGTACCTTAAATCCTGGACCTATTTCTGTTGTAGCATCAATTGCTTCTTGAAAATACGATGAATTTAAAGCATTTAAAGAAATACATGAATAATAGAACCATCTAGCCCATGCTCTTTTACATCGTAAAACAATATCCTTATCAACCATAAAACTTTTTAGACTAGGTTGAGAACCAGGAATAGTTCTTGGAGAAAAATAAGAATCTATGTCAATAGTAGCTTTTCTTTTTCCTTTATCTAATACTTGTGGTATTTCATCATCTCCAAAAGATATATCATGAGCCTATTTATTTTCCTTCATATTTTTTACTTGTTGCTGCAAATATTTTCCAATCATATCACGACATTAAGTGGTACTTTTTTGTAAGAAGCAATATTACCATTAATACCAGCAAGATGTTTTTCATTCTAAAAATTCGTCCCCCTTTAAATATTCTACCGCAAAACATAGAGTTATATTGGATATTCCCAACAGAAGCTTAAGAAGAAGAAAAATAATTCCATGCTATATCGGACTTACCACAAGTTGAGGATGGTTCCATATTCTCTATTATGATTTAACCTAAAAAGTATTAAAAAAGGAGTGTATCTTGTGAGATTGTCACCAGAGTCTCCTTCCTCCAAGAGTTTACAACATAGTAAATAACTTGCGCAAGATAGTTGGCTTACCTTTCAATTGGTTTTTTGTGCGACATTCATATAGGTATTTAGGTTGTATTAGGATTGAAAGAGGAAGCAAAAGGAAATGACGGAGAATAGATTTTTTATTGTATTTTTATTTTTTAAATAAATTTATTTATGCATAGGAGAACCAAACCGAACCGAACCGTCCTGTCCGACCAAAAAAGGTTGAACCTTGCTACCTTATTTTTAAATATATTTATTTATTAGGTGAAACCGAACTGGACCACTAACCGGTTCAAACTTTTTCTGGTCAGACTGGATGGTCCGGTCCGATTTTAAAACCTTGCTAAAATATATTGAAATGTATCAAGACCTTGGTCCGGTCCGGTTTTAAAACCTTGCTAAATTATACTAAAGTGTATCAAGACCTCTCTATTCTCTAGGTATCCTTCTACTATGAATATCTGGTGTCCTTTGTTTAATAGGTTCCTGTTGAGATGTACTTAGAGAAGGAGCCTTTTCTGTCTTAGCTTTAAAAGGACCCTCTTGATCTAATGATTCTAATGGCACTACAAATGCAATTTGTGACTTTTTCAGAAACAATAATATGATCATCATTTGAATCAGTAGCTATTTTTAATGGTAGTGCTTCTCAAATACTACATACATTGATTCTTATATCTTCTTGGTTATTCTGTTATAACCTCTAAATCCTTTGATCATAGTATCATATCCTAGAAAATTAACTTCATTAGATCTTGCATCAAATTTTCCAATATTATCCTTATCATTGGTTAAAACAAAACATTTGCAACCAAAAGTAGGAAACATTTGGTTTTCTTCCTTTCTATAGCTCATAGGGTTTTTTTTAAAATAGAACTTATAAGACACTTGTTTAAAATGTAACAAGCAGTGGACACAGCTTTTGCCCAATATGCATAAGGTAGACCACTCTCACATAATATGGTCCTGGCCATATCAACAAAGGTCTTGTTCTTTCTTTCAACAACTCCATTTTGCTACGGAGTCCTTGGACATAAGAAATTATGATTTATTCCATTATCACCATAGAAATCTTTAAATTTTCTATTATCAAATTCTCCTCCATGATCATTTTGAATTGAAGTAATGTAGTACCCTTTTTCAATCTGAATTTTTTTGCAAACTTCTTAAAAACGTCAAAAGCATCATCCTTATTTACTTGAAAATAAACCCATGTAAATCTAGAATAATCATCTATTATAACATAATCATAGTGTTTACCACCAAAACTTTGAGTTCTAGTAGGACCAAATAAATCCATATGTATAAGCTCAAGCGTTGAATTAGTTGATAAAACATTCTTGGATGGAAAACCATTTCTAACTTGTTTTCCTTTTAAACAAGCTCACAAACCTGATTATTCTTTAAATTTAAGTTTGGTAATCCTCTTAATAAATCATTTTTAGACAATTTTGATAAAATGCTTATGCTAGCATGTCAAAATCTTCTATAGCAGATTAATGAGTCCTTTTCTAATGACATAAAACACTTAACTTTTTTAGAAGACATGTCTTCCAATTAAGTATAGTATATATTTTGATTTTTAGGACCAACAAGCACAATGTTATCGTTATTATCAATTGTTTTATAATGAGATGCACAGAAAGTGACTTTATATCGCTTAACACATAATTGACTTACACTTAGTAAGTTATGTTTCAAACCATCAACAAAAAGAACATTATCTATAGAAGTAGAATTAGAAGCACCAATTTTACCAATCCATGTAACCTTTTCCTTGTTTTTGTCAGCAAAGAAAACATTACCTCCATTTTTCTTTCAATATAGCTTAAATGTGATATTTCACCCATCTCATGTCTTAAATAGCCACTATCAATTATTTATGACTTTCTCTTGTAAGTGTTTTGAAGCATATTTGTAGAATATATTATCTTAATTTAGGTATCCAAACTTTTCTAGGTCCTTTCAAGTTAGTAATCTAACATTTTAGTCTCCAAACATATATTTCAGATAATTTTTCATTTTACGAATATTACAAGAATGACTAATATGTCAACTTCTGCCATAGTAGAACCATAAAACAGATGAATGAAGGTTACTATCAATTTTCTTATGCATCAAGTTTTTATAGCTTTGATTATAGTTATTGCTATTTTTAACGAAGAAATTCTTGTATAACTTGATATTGTTATTTTCATTGTGTCCTATTCCTGGCCTATCAAAGACACCTTTACCATTACCAAACAATGTATAAAGATTATTCTTTCCATCAACGAAATTTACTAAATCCTTTTTTAAAGATACAATTTTTAGCAAATTTATCTTTTTCAAATTCTAGTACAACAATCTTTTCTTCTAATAGTTTTATTTTTTCATAATCATTTTCGAGCAATCCATTTTTTAACAGGATCATTTTTTCTTCCAAAGTTCTTTTTCATAAACATTTTGCTCAAAATCATTTTCAAGAGATATATTCTTAGACAACAATTTCTTATTCATTGATTATAATGATTTGATTTTATTCTTCAAAGATGCAGTATTGCTTTTAGACATCTTAACCTCTTTGAAATACTGCATAGTTAACTTTTTATACTGAACATACAGTTTATGATATGCATCTCGTAATTCATCAAAATCAATATCAGAGTTAAAACAATATACCTTGTCTTCACCTAAGTCAGCCATAAGGCAAACATTGCTTACTTCTTCAGATTTTTCTTCATCAAAGTTTTCAAAATCTTTATCAGACTAAACTACAGTCATAGCTTCCTTTCTAGGTTTTCTGTTCTCTGTTTTTTCCTTTTGAAGAAGAGGACATGTTGTTCTAGTGTGAGTAGGCTTCTTGTAGTGTTAAGTTGTCAGTTTGTGATTATTTTGTACATAAATATCTTTAATGTGTTGAAATTATTATTCAAAATTGATGGAATTGTTTCTTAATTGTTCTCATATGATTTTCAACACTTAAGAGATGAAATTGAACGAAAAAGATGCAAGAGAAGTAAGGATAATTTGAAATTCCATACTGGCAGGAAATTTAGTGACTAAGCGTGGGCACGTGCAAGGATAAAAACTATCTACAAGATCTATTATGCATATTTGATCCACTTCAGATTTATTTGATTTTAAGAATTAGATTGCATCTTTATTGATGTGGATCGACCACTTGAATTTGGGGGATAGATTATCTATTGAAGATCATAAAAAAGGAAAGAGAGGAAGGGATCAAAAGGCATAAAGGAGGAGATTTTTACTGTTCACGCAGCTTTTGCTTTTAGGATAGTTTTACATTTTTCTATAGATTTTTCTGCAGTTTTTCATTAGGAGCTTACACTTCTGCAGTAGTTTCTCTAGGAGTTTTTGGATTTTCTAGAAAAAGACCAGAGATGGAGATTTTGTGTTTTGTTATTTCTTTGATTTTCACTTTCGTTATGACTAGCTAAATCCTTTTTCTTGGTTGAAGGTAACCAAATTATCATTTATTATGTGTGAGATGTTTCAATAAAGTTTGTTTTGTTGATGAATATTGAGTGCCTTTCGAATTGCTTTTATGATTGAATTAGTTGATTTTTAGGGTGCGCAACTTAGAATTGATTCATTTAATAGCCAGATTAGTAAAATATGACGTTCAGTTTTGCTAATTATAAGTGGCAATTAGGATTACAATCTTTACGTTATAATTGAAAATTCTAAAATGAAACTCATCTTGAATAAATGCATGTCGTACATGTGTTGACATGTTCATTGGTTTCTTAGTTCTTAAAGCCATTACTCAATTAAACTTACAATCGTATCTAAGTTGTTGATTAATAAGAATGCTTATAATACATGTTTCTATTCATTTACATTTAAGAGAAAACATCACCCAACGAATTTTTATTGATGAACTGAATTTTATATAAATTATCCATATTAGTGTGATAACATCGGTGACTCGAAACTAAAGTTTGTTTATTGAATTTTCCATATTTGACTAGTTTTGTTAATTTTTATTTTTGGCATCATTTTCTTAAATTGTCATGAATTAAAACCAACCCCCCGCCCATTTGTTTTAGTTTTAAACATGTTAACCTTTACCTTTAAAAATTACTCATAGGAGTGATCCCTACTTTCCACTACTATATTAATTTGTATTACAGGAAGTTGGTTTCTTTTTAAATTTGGTTGCAGTCGACAGCAGTACTATGTGGTGATAACATATGATTTGATTATTTTTTGTATTGCTACTGCTACTGCTGCCTTTTGATAGGAACCTGTTGTTTCCAGTTTTCTTATTTCCTTCTTTTTTCTTTGTCAGCTTCTTTTTATAAAAGTACGCATACTTTTTGACCATAAAATTGAATTCATCATCTCCATATATTTGCAAATCAATTTCACTTTCATCACCATTTGATGGAATTGATTCATCAACTACTTTTAGAGTCATTCTTCTTCTATAGGAAAATCCTTCATCTCGTTTAAGCTCTGTCTCATGAATCATAAAATTTCCTTTTAGCCAGTCGAGTGAAATAGTGTCTAGATCCTTTACAGTTTCTACAGCTATCACTTTGGTTCTCCATTCTTTGGTAATGACCTCAAGATTTTTGTTATGAGCTCATTATTGGGATATATCTTCCCAAGTTCTTCAAAGTTGTGGTGATGTTGTTGAGCCGTCTAAAGAATTCGTCTATAGTCTCTCCCTGTTTCATGAAATAGTTTTGTATTGATCTACTAAGAGACTTATCCTATGTTTCTTTACCTCATTTGAAGGTAATCTAAAATTTGTCCCACATTTTCTTTGTTGAAGAACAATAGGAAATCTTTTCATACTCTTCTAGAGAGAGTGTACAAATTAAATGATGTCTTGTTTTAGCATTTAGTTATGTATTTCATCTACCAGCATCAGTCCATAATTCTACATTACTAGTAGCAGGAACTATATCTCCCATTTTGATAGCTTGTCAGACTTCAATATCCACATATTGAAGATAAATTGTCTTTCTTTCCTTCCAATATGAATAGTTGTTTCCATTAAAATAAGGAGGCTTTGTAAAAAACTGTCCTTCAGGACTTCTCATGTTGTTTGTCATGATCTATCACGTGCTACAAAACACAATAAATATGAAACCTTGCTCTGATACTAAATGATAAAGCAAACACATAAAAGAGGGAGTGAATTGTGTATGACCTGAAAATTTTTACAAGTTACTTTCAATTCTTGTAAACGATAGAAGCCTATTAAAGCAATAGGAACCTGTTAAAGTTTAAAAATAGAAGGGACCTACTAAAATGAAATGAGCCTATCAAGCTTTAAAACAAAAGTAGCCTCATGAAAATGAAAACAACAATAGCTAAAATGCGAAATTTTAAGAGTTAAGGAAAGAGAAAGAATGACATAGCCAATTTATACTGGTTTGGCTTATAATGAAACTTACGTCTAGTCCCCTAAGTGTCCTACTTGATTATTTCACTAATAAATCTTCAAATAGTGATTTGACGAGTCTCTCTAAGCTCACAAGTACATAATTTTCAATGTTTTTTAACCTTCTACACTAGTAACATTTAGCTAGCCCCTACAAGCTCTCAAGAAATGAAAATAGAAATTGCTAAATGTGAGTTTCAAAGAATAACAATATCTCTTAATAGAGTATTTTCCCTTTCTAAGGCACAGAGGATTTAATATGGATATGAACTTCAAGAGTATTGATGCTATTGATATATTTCAAGAAATATACCATGCTTTCTGAATGCAGTAGCTCTTCTTTAAATTGGTGTTGTCTTCAACTAGCTGTTGTTTAGTTATATCATTAACTAACTGAATCTGCCTTAAATCCCTTTAAAAGATATCTTCAATATCATCTTTGGTAGTATCTTCAAAAATCCAGACATTTGAATAAATATTTGACTTTATCTCATAGTCGACTGTTAAATAACAGGATCCTTGGTTTGTATTAAAATGATAGGAGCTTATCCATTCTTGATTTTGTGGAACTGTATCTTAATATTCAAATAAGTTTATTAAAATAATTCTATAAAATAGGAAACGATATCCTTTCATTTTAAACGGATAACTAAAATATATAATCCCTTTTAACATCGTTATCTTTTTGAATAAATAAGATAATTTAAATAAATTTGAATTTTGTAACTAAATATTATTGATTGTTATATATATATATATATATATAAAGAGTAATAAAAAGAAAATTTTAGATTTTGGTGTATGAAACCCAATTTATACATTAGCATCATATAAGAAACATATATAAAACTGTTATTTACAATAAAAATACCTTTATAATTTCAGCATCATATGAAATTGCAGTAATTTTATTAAAGCAATTTTGCATATTCTAGCTCTTTATTTGACATTCCTATTATCTATGCTTCCTTACCGCTTGCAATGTTGTTTTGTAAGTCTATTTTCCTTTTTATTTCTATTTTGTTTCAAGGAAATTTTTACTCTATAACTATTTCTTGTATTTATCGGTTTATATATTTTTTTTCACTTTTTATTGAGCATCCAACATTCCCTTAGGAAATCTTTTATTTTATAAATGTATTTTCCTATTTATTTTCCATCATAAATATTTTTTGAGAAAAATTTTATTCAATTATAGTTTATTTAGTTAATCTTTCTATTTCTCAATTTACATTTTTAAAGATTCTTTAATATTTTTTAAAAAGATAAAAATGAATTTATGCCAATCAAAACTCAAAAGTGATGAACAACAGATACATCATTTTGATGCTTGCTAAATCTCGGTCATAAGCATAATGACTTCATTCAAACCTCCGACCACCTCTATTATTATTAGATCTAGCCAATAAGTCGTCACCATCAAAATCAATATCATCACCTTAGTTGTCATCATATGACTCATTATCCCTAGGCCTTTCTTGCCTTCTAACAATAAGGACAATAAGAACTCACCCCTCTGTAATTCTACAATTTCTAAATCTAGGTTATTTTTTATATCCTTTATCTTACCACATATATTATTAATGAGCTCAAATTGTTGTTTCATTGCTTTGAGCATGAATTAGTCATTCTTTTCTCCTTCCCTAAGCATACCTTTATCTTTGGAAGTCATATTTGTAAACCTACAAGAAAATTGAAAGAAATTCCTTACCAACACTCCCTCATATGTTTTCCCTCAAATTAATGTCACTCAACCTTTGTGTTTGCACTCTTAAATGGCTTTTATTATAATCAGATCACTCTCCTACCTCTTATCACTTAAGTTACTCATTTAGCTCCATAAACACTACAAGAAAAATGAAGCTTAGCAATAAAAATTACTGATAGAACATCTACACATTCCATCAGAAAGCTAAGTTAATGATGGAATTTACCAACGGACCTAGGTGTCGGAGAAGCGACCTTAAGCAATGATTTGAATTGAATCACAGAATGTCCATCACAAATTTACCAAAAAAATTTTTGTGTAACTATTGGTGAATATATCGATGATTATTTTGTTGTCTTTAGTCAATATAGTTACCGACGGATAAGATATGTCCATCGACAAACTTACTGACGAAATTGGTTATGCCGTCAATAAGTTAATGTTGTTATTACCGACAGTTGTTAGTTACATGTCGGTAAATTGAATAGATTTTTCCGATGAAATTTGTTTTTCCTTGGATAAATTTACTAAAAACTATATTTTTAAATTTCCCTAAAATAAATTTTATTTAATGATGTTATGATTGATGCATAATTGAGTTATCTGTTGATAATATTTTGATTTGTTTCAACCTTTAATTTGTTAAAACAGAAAGTTGATTGATGATATAAAGTAAAAACTATCTTAATTGATAATAAAAAATTATTTTGTATATAATAAGTATTTGTAATTCATACAAAATAACTACAAGTACGCTATTCATTTAGTGACTGTGGATGCTCTGATTGTTGTGATGAGATGCTACGCCTCCCCTTCAACTCATCCACCTGATTACAGAGTTGAGTTATGTACTTCATCGACTATTGCAACTGAGTTGCCAATGTCTGTACTGTGCTCCAAAGCTCAAGGACTTCATTGGGTGCGGACCACTTACTAGATGTTGTTGTAATGGATATGGAGGATTGCAAATAACATTTGTTCGCAAATGATCCTAAGTCGAATATCCTCCCACGATGGTCTCTACCACCTACTGCATGAAAATAAGTTTAAGTATAATCAACACAGACTGTTGAGACTGTCGTTGAATGCTTTCTTGTATTTGGTCATATCATAAGGCAAAGTTTATGTTAGTAAGTGATAATTATTAAGCATTAATATTAAAGCATAAATTTCACATACATTTAGCTCTCTATATTATGTGTTGATGAAGGTAACATCGTCATACTTCTTAGTGTGAGTGTGCAAAAAGAGTTGATGGGGTATAGGCTTCATACCCATAGACTTTTCTTTCATCATAATAAAATGTTATAAGTGAACTACAATTTATAAAAATTTTGGCAGAATTTTCTCTATTTTTATGATATTTATCCCCTGTTGAATAAAGAAAATAACTCAACAATATAACCATATATGGTACCAGAAATTTATAACATTATCATTCTTCATAATATACATATTTTCATTCCAAAATTCACACATCAAATTAAATTGAAATACACCAAAGTAAAAAAAATCAGAATAAAAAGATAAAATGTAGGTACGTACAAGTCTCTCTGCATACTCGAGGTGGGTAATAGATACGCTCTAAAATGGACATTGCTTCGGGTGATTTCCAATACTGCTGCCAACAACTCCATATTTGTTCAAAAATATAAGGCGATCGTACACCTGTCTTGTGTATCTCACTAACAAAGTCTTGATAACATGTACGTACTCGTCTCTCCTATACTTTATAAATGACAGCGCCAAATTCAGAATGCTAAAAAATTCTTTCTAAAATAAAACACATACAATAAGTATTTATAATGTAATAATATTTATCTAATAAATGTATAAAAATCAATTAAAATAAAAATAATGTTTTGTGCCTCAAACTCCTGATAGTAAAATTCCTTTGTCGCTTAAGAGATATTCTTCCATATATAACCCTCAACATCAATCTTTTCCTTGGATTTGGATGTCATGTTTCTTGAGCATGATCTAGACGGAATCAATCTAATATTAAAACAATTAATTTTATACCAATTTTTAAATTTAAACCTATAACTTAATTATAAACACATGGTGTTTCATGTATTTTCACTTACAGATTGTTGACAATTGTAATGTAAATTCTTCCATCAACTACAGGCTAGAGGTTGCCTTCTTCATCCGCATCGTTTACCCCTGATATCTCTGTTGGTATAAGGGTGTTGGATGGTGTAGTAGCAAGTGCAGAAAGGGATGCCTCCTCTACAAATGTACTAGTAGCTAAAGGTACAACATCTAATTCGATTGCAGCTGCAGAATGTGATGCTTCACTTGGATAGCAACTGGCTCCAAATCGTAGTCTAAACCTTGGTCACATTATATCATGTTTTCTCTTTGGTGTAATATTTCAACCTGAAAATTATATCTCATAATTTGAATTAATATTTCCGATTTTCATCATTACCATTATCCTCGTTTCGATTACATGCTTCTTGATTGAAATTAATATCCTCAATAACTATTAGAAAATTATTTCCTATATCTAGTTATATATCCCTTAAATTATCATCCGACCTAACACTTCCAAGTTAAGTTATATCATATTTCAAGTAATTGGCCTTAGCTTCTTATGATTAAATTTGATTTCAATTCTAAGAGGACCATACAATAGATAACCTTGTTTCCAAACCTTACCTACTTTTCTGTAGAAATCTTTCTTTAATAATAATATGTCTAGATCATTCATTATAGTGTAAAATGTGGACAAATTGTAGAACTCAATACTAGTCCAATTGCTTGGTAGCTTCTCTGGGTGAAGAGCTATAAGATCCCTTCTTCTTACTTCAAAGTAGTTCCATGAGTATATAGTACGTGAATTAAGTCCTTCTTAAAGACGATATCTCTATCCTTCTCTTCAAAACTTGAAGTATCTAGCCTCATCATTAGTATAACATCTTTGTTTTCTACCACTTTGATCATCTTTTTCATTAGGAAGCCCCCGGGCAACCTCAATCCCATCAAAGTTATTAACAATCTCCTTTTAGTGAACAATGGAATTCATCAAATCCTCTTGTTTTCTAAATTTTCTATTCCTTATTCTTATTTTTATTTCAAATCTTACTAGATAAGCATATGGTTATAAATTCAATGAGTTGGTTATGATCAAAATAGTCACACATGTCATCAATAAATAGCTTAGCATATTATTGGCATACTTTTTAACTTCTCATGAATCAGTGCCTTATAAGTGCTTTGTAGCAGCATCATTATTCATCAATGTAGAGAAAGAGGCATAGTAGGAAACCAAAGAGGACCAGGATGATAGCAACCCTACATATAGTAGGATAATGGCTATCATGTTTGGTACGTAGTTCTTAGAGTCATGAAAGTAAGAATAAACAATAATTACTCTTTTAGTCTCCTTTGTTTGGAGAACCAAATATCAAATTTTCCTATAGTATAACTACTACTAAAACCTCCTTGCCATATGAGACTTATTTATAAAGCAATTCTTGGGAGGCAGACTAACTATTACAAGAAATTGATATATCAAAACCATTAAGTAGATGATACATCTAACCATATGATATTGATATGTTAAGATGAACTATTAAACATACTTTTTTTTGGATTTATCATTATAATGATCTTTATAGTTATTATGGCTCATATAAATTAAACTATTTATACATGCTAACAAATAATTTATAATATATATGAATAATATAGTTAATATGAATTACCACATCTATATAGCAATTTCAAGTGCTATATAGATTGAATCTAATTTCAAGTGCTCAAGAGCTATGATGTCTTCATGCTTTAAAGGTTAAAAATTTTGATCTTCTGAATATGAAATTGAAGAAAATAGAAAAAAAGCATACAACAAAATACTTTCTTACATTAAATATAACACATTCCTTTTCTTTTCGCTTTTTTATCGACCATTCAAGTCAGCAAAAGATAAAAGAAGCAATACCCTTTAAACATACACTTTATCAGGGGAAAATAAAAACTGAAATTATGAAATTCATACTCAAAAAGTACTGAAAATAAAAAACTGAAATCATTTTTTTCAAAGAACAAACATTTAATCAAACACCTTACACGCATCAGAAATTCATCATAATATTACAACCAAAATCACGTCTTGTCCCTTCTATCACCAACATTTATACCTTAAAATTGTTTTCCAATCACAAAATACACAAATAAATGAAAGTAATCAAATACTCAAATTAACTTTCATCCAATATACGAAAAATACATAACAGTGGTTGCAAAATAACTCCACTGAAGGACACGATGACAGTGGGCAGAGAAGACAAGCGTCGACAAGCAAAAAAGGAGTCCACAATAGAAAAACCGGAGAGAAGAAAATCAGACAAGAGGAGAGAAGAAGCAAACGGAGAAGAAGACGCAAGTGGGGGAGAGGAGGACCCCTTAGGTGGGTTTAATGTAAAAGAAAATGAAGTCATTTGATGTTAAACAAAACAACGTCATTTTTGTTTACTCTAAAATGCTAAAGCTGAAGCAAACGATGACGTTTACCTTGAAAATTTACTGACGAAATTTACCAACGAACAAATTTCTGTCAGTAAACTCAAAACTTTTTTATTCAGCTAACAATTCCCACCTTCTTTATTGACAGACATTTTATACTGTCGCTAAAGTTCGTCGAAAATTTTTCAGGGATAATTTTTCTCCATATTTACTGATGGATACTACTACCACCACTAAACAAAATTTTTTAGTCAATGTTTTTGATGAAAATTGATTTTCCGTCGATAATTTGCAACGATTTCATTTTCATCGGTAATTTTCCAACGCTAATTCCTACTTTTCTTGTAGGGAAAGGACTAACTAAATTCACTAAAGACAAATTAATCTCAAATGAACCAACTCACAATTATGTAGAAAACTAGTAGATTTTAGGATGAGTGTGGCATAAGGAATAGAAAAAAAAGCACTAAAGAAATGATAAGGGAACAGAACAAATTTTCAAACTTGGCAATATAATGACTTATTGTGCTCAAAGAACAAAATATACACTTCCAATTGCACAAAAATCTAACCACCTTATATTCGACTGTCATAGTGTTATTGAAATTAAACAATTTATCATTTACACTTTTATTCCTTTTTCTTTGCTTTCTTGTCTTTTCTTATTTTTTTTTTACTACAAATTAGAACTATAACTAGAAAATGGATAAAAACTACTAGAACATCCTCCAAAATTCAAATGAACCTTTCTATAAATAAAATGAGCAAATAGAAAAAATAGACACTTTGACTATGTTTTAGATGTATAAAATGTAAAGAGACTCGACACTTAAGGAAACAAGGAATTTCGAACAAATAAAGAACAAAAAAAGATGAATCTAACCAAAAAATGAAGAAAAGAAACTTAGAGAAAATGTGAGATCACAAATAAACAAGGAAAACAAAAGAAAATATTTTTCTATAAATAACTCAAAAAGGATAAATCCAACCTAATTTAGAAGTCAAAGCTCTTATACTAACTAATATGAACCCCAAAAGGACAAAGCCTTGAATTCTAAAATAAGCAAGAACAAATTTTAACTTAGGAAAGCCAAACCAGGATAAGTATAATGAAAACTTGAAGTCAATCTTATGAAGAAGCACAAACCAAAGTTAAAAGAAGGATATAGATGCCACACTCTAGAAATAGATGAGAAGGGGAGCAATAAGTTGAGTTTTTAATGCCATAAGATTGAATTAATCTTGATAAGTTCGTAATTTCAACGAAGAACACAAGAGAAATTTTCTCTTAATTTTCTTAAAATGTCAAGCATGATTTTTAAGTATAATAACATGCCAATTTATAGGCTCCCCAACAATTATTAGGAAAAGGGGCATAATTAAGTATTTTACATGACCAAGAATACCTAAAAACTTAAATATTACCTAGAAACTCAAAGAAGAATGCCTAGAAACTCCATTATGCCTAGAAAATCTGTACAAGGAAGTCTAGGTGCATTGTTCTAGACATTTATAACCCATTTGACTTTAAAAGAGGTCTATTAGATTCTTAAAGCATATGAATGACTTGTTGGTATCCTTTTACATCTTTTATGTTTTGGTCCAAAATCACTTGTTTAGCCTAAATCTCTTGAATCAATAATTTAGTGCTTCCTTGATCTTTTTAGCTCTTGATCTTATAATTGGACCATTTGGAATGTGCAAAGATCTTTGGCAACTTTTTGTGCATCATTTCTCGTCACTTGGCTCAACACTTAATATTAATACAATTTGGTTGAATTATTCAGTAGGTTTCTTGACTGTGATATTGTTCAAAATATTAGGTTTATCTGTATTTTGTATTATATGTGGGTCTATTGGAAATAACCACTCTAAAGACTCTCACTAAGGGTTGTTGGTGTTATTGTTGTTGTTGTTGAATTACATAAGTAATATGATAAGTCACACTATGCAATTTAACAAAAGAATATTGTTTTGAGGTTGTAAGCATATATTTTGTGGTAGGTGATAGTGTCATCCAATCTACAATGTGATGTCCAATCTACAATGTGATAATAAAGTTTACCAATCCACATTTTCTATCTCATATGTAAGAGAATCCATAAGGAAAGAAAACTAATAAGAACAACATTTTGTATACTCTATTTAAATGTAGAATTAAGTTTTTTAATTATATATTATTATTTAGTTGACTTATAGAGATTGACTAATATATTATGTTTATTGCTGAACCAAGTGATAAATATAGAATTTTCCCGTGTCTTAGAATTTTGGTGTGGGAATTGCACAGATAAGAGATTATGGTAATTTCATGAGTATATGCTTTATGCATATTTAAATATTGTTGCTAATACACATGATTTGCGATGGAAACAATTGACTAAGATATGAAAGCACCTCAAAGACTGAGTGATATCCAATGACTTCAATTCGTTAAGCCATCAATACCTGCATCCTACAATAAAAAATTTGAATTAAAAATGCACATAAATCACCATTTAATGATTAAGATTGTGATGTGGATTGTTATTTGACAATTAATGTAAAGATTATTTCTGGCATGTTATACCAGTTTATTTTAATTTGAAATTCATTGTGAATTTTTAAAATTGTTGCTTGAATTTAGATACTTGAAATAAGTTTTAATAGCTTTTAAATTGTCCAACAAGTTAAGTTTCCCCAAAAATATGCTTGTTGGAAAGAAAAATGAAATGTAACTAATTAGCAAATAGGCCATTTTACTATGGTCAATTATAAGTTGTTTTGGGAATAATTGAAAAAAGTCGGTGCTTAGGAATGTGCTTAGGAAATTATTTAACATTATCATCTATCTTCCAATACTACATTTTTTCCAATTAAATATAGTAAATAACAAATTAACATTTTTTTTAGTCAAATGTTTAAATATGATAACGATGTGTATGAAAAAGCACACATTTTATTAAGCATTTTGCTTGATTTTGGCTTCAAATTACCTTATTTTACTTAGTTTTTGATATTTTTCAAAAAATTATACTAACATTTGAATGATATGATTCAAGAATTGGAGGCCATTTCAAGTAAAATCCTAAAACAATCACAAGTTTTAGTTGAAAATGATCTAGCCTACACAGCCTACACCCTTGTGTTAGCCCTAGTGACATAAACTAAGCTATGGTCATGTGTGTGACCATATGCAAATTAGAGGAGAAATAGGAAGATACATAGTTCATTGACACAATTATACCAAATATCATATCCATTACTCAGAGGAAATAGTTAGACCCATGGTTTAATGATATCATAGTAATAGAAATTATGGAGAAAAATAGTGAGATCTATGGTTTGAGCCACGATCGTACTCATATTGTATCTGAAGTAGAGCAAAACATATTTAAGTGTTAAAACCCTTATCTTAAGAGGACTTTAGCCAACTTTTGGAAAAAAAAAGCATAAATGAGATATCTTTTTCTCTCTAAATGTTAGGGTTTGTCATTAAGATGCTCCTAAAATCCTAAAGAACATTTTCTCATTTTTTTTCTTTGCCAAAGAATCAAGATCTAAACATCATTTCAATTGATGAGGGAATTAAAAGCCATACATCATCTCAATATTTCAATTGACATAGTGAGAAAAATTAGTAATGGGTATATGTTAACTTGAGGTGAAGACGACCTAGCTGAAATTAAAGACTCACCTACACACTCAACATCAATCTAACTCATGTGGGATAAAATTAAAGGACATATTAAAAATATCATGGTATTAAGGAAAGTATAGGAGTGCTTGGATATTATTGCACAATTATTAGACCAATTGGAGGAGCAATTGTCTACAAAGGAAAACCAAAAGGCCACCACATCTTTCATAAAATTAACTTTTCATAGTATCCATTGTCATCAATATTCCGAACAAAACGAGTTAGAGTTTTACCTGTAGTGTTGCCTTTTGACATACTTGGCTAAAATTTCAACACTATCAATGTATTTATCACTTTGTTTTTTCTCCTACACAACCGAAACTATATTGTTTTGTCGCCAAAATTTAGCATATGTTGCTCGATTCCTGATTTCTACTTAGAAAATATTCATCAAGAAGTGAATGACACATTAATATAGACTTAATATATGATATACAAAATGCACAAGAAGGGGGATTGAATTATGTATCCGTTTTTGAAAACAATCCCCTTTTTTTAAAAAACTTGCTTTCTCAAACAATTGAAAAACAGTATTATGAAGTACTGCAATCAACAGTAGAAGTTAAAAGTTGAGAGTTAAGATATGAGAATCAACACAGCAATTTTATACTGATTCACCCCAAATCGTGAGCTATGTCCAGTTCTTAGCATCTTTTCTAAGATTTCACTATACTTCTCAAGGATACAAGTATTCTTTTTCTCCGAGCCTCTTCAGGTCTCTTACAACAAGTATTCTTTTTGGCTTAGCCTCTTCAGGCTATCAGCTTTCTTCCTTCCACTAAAACATGTTTCGAGCTTTATTACAGACAATAGTAGCTCTAAGTTTAGCACAATAAAATTTCTAGCTTTTTGAAAATCACTGAGAAAATCACTAACTCTTGTAGTCTTCGACTCCGACTCGTATTTATAGTCTTTGTCTTCAACTGCTTCTTGATAACTGCTTCTTGATAACTACTTCCTTCTTCTTGTTTCTTGATCTTTGAAGAAACAATTATTTAGTTGAGTTCTGTAACTAGCCCAAACTGATTGTTCATCCGACGTAGTATCGGGTCTTCGTCTTTGATTTTTTTTGGTCCCATTTCTATCGTCTCATTTTTTGCGTCTCATATTTGATTTTTCGCTTGCGTCTCATTTCTTCCATCTCATATTCGGCTTTCCGCTTACATCTCATTTCTATCATCTCATTTTTTGCGTCTCATTTTTTGCATCTCATTTCCATATTCTACTTGCATCTCATTTCTGTTGCGTCTCATTTTTTGCGTCTAAATTCCGTCTTCTGCTAGCGTCTCATTTTCTTCTTGCGTCTTGCGTCTCATTTTGTTTGCGTCTCATTTTGCTTGCGTCTCATTTTGCTTGCGTCTCATTTCCTTCTTGCATCTTGTTTTTGTATTGCGTCTCATTTCCTTTTTGCATCTTGCGTCTTGTTTTTGTATCTACTTTGCGTCTCATTTCTATCTACTTTATTATTTGGTTTTCATCAAAATTATTAATCGTAAAGTCATTTTGACTTAACAATCTCTCCCTTTTTTATGATAACAAATAATCATAAAATAAGAAAAAATTGTAGCAAAAACAATTAATGAAAGAATATAGTCAATAGCAAAAATCTTCTTCTTCTTCTGTTTTCTTCTCTTCTTGTTCTCCCCCTATCTTTGTCATTTCTTTCTCTATTCTCTTTTCTCCTTTCTCCCCCTATTTGTTATTGATCAAAAAGATCATGATCGCAAATGCTTCATAATTTCAGAAAATATTTCTCTCATTTCAGTGCGAAGTGACTTGAGATTTTTTTGAATATATGCTACTTCTCTATGCAAGTCACCCACAAAAGCACATAAATTATCAACTTTCTCTTCAATGTCTTCATCATGCTTCTGTGGTACTACTTCAAGACCAATGGTCGTAGTATATGCATCTGAAGATATGACACCTGGTTCAGTTATTGTAAGGGTAGGAGGTTTGATAGATAAGTTTGAACTCGAGAGATCAAGATCATCAGGGCTGGTTAGTCATGGAACTTGTCTTCCAAATAAGTGTAGAACATCTCCAATTGAAGACACAGTTGTCAAGAGTCTAATGTGCATAATGTGAAGCACAATTGACTCTATTGAGTAACTACGGTCTCCAATCCTAATGGATCTGTACTACCCTTCTGTAAGTCTTCCAACCACCTGAGAAGAGTCTTCAATGGTTCGTTGACTACAATTTCTTCCTGATGCTTTCGAAATGTAGTAGGAAACATATGTTCCTTTCTGCTAGACTGCATAGCAAGCTTCATCAATGTTTCTTACTTCATCTTCGATCTGTTCTTCTGTCAGATCACCTATTGTTCCTTCAGGAAACAATTTCTTCTTCCCTTTTTCCTCATTACGAACAATGTAAGGTCTTAGTTGTATGTCAGGCACAACCTTAATCATAGTTCTCGTTGTGATTGGTATAATAGTATACTTCTGCCTTGTCATCTCCGTGGGGTATGGTTTGTTTCCTTCATCCCTCAGAAAACCATACGTACTTTTCTCGTCATCATTCAATAGATGCATTATACTACTATTTACCAGGATTGGTTGTAATTGTGCCTTGACTGACCTTTTTGAGGTGTCCCTGATGATTACAGAGTTGCTACTCCTGACAGGTTGACTTTCTTCAATAATCCTGACTCTCAAGTCTTCTTTCTTAACGGTTGAGAGATATTAACCTGTACTGGACTGTGTTCAACTATCTTTTTCTTCTTCTGAATAGCAGTATGAGTGCTCTTCTTCTCACTGATTTTCTTCCTTTTATCTTCTCTAATAAGTCTTGAAGTTTGTTGAGATTGAAGTTTCTCTTTCTGAAACTCCAATTTTCTCTTAATCTCAGTCTCTTTAGTCACTTTTGCTAAATCTTCTTTCAAAATTGCAACTAAAAACTTTGTTTCCTGAGGTGTTTTCTTCTTAGATTCTCCACCATAAGTCAACTCTCTCCCTTTCCTTTCTTCTTGTTGACGCAGGGTTCAAACTCTGGGCGACCTTTTTGCTTGCTTCGGTTTCTCTTAAAGAAGTATTTCTCCTTTTCTTTTCAAGGTGTCTTTCTCTTGAGATTGCACCTGACTTCCTTCGTTATGAGAAATCACCTTTTCCTTCATTGATTTACTTGATGATTTCTTTTCTCCTTCTGCAGGCATTCTCTCAATGGATTGAGATTTTGATTTCCTTGAGGGAGATTCTCTTACCTTAAGAATTGCATGCTCTCCCTCAATCTTTACTTTCGTCTTAGAATCTGCTTCTACTTTCTCCAGATTCTTCAAGCTTATTCTGCCAATTGTTGCAGAATTGATGGCGCTTTTGATATTTAGCTTCATCCTATTTACTCTCTCCAGAAGGACTCTAGATTCTCTGAATATTCTTGTCAGCAGCATTCTATATGGTAGAGCGATTGAGTCTTTCTTAGTCTTTTCCATATAATGAAAAATAAGAAATGGTAGGGTTATAAACTAATGATTTAGTATATGAAATAAGCATTGTTCATCTAGTGTTATCACCAAACGCCTTGATCCTGTTCGCGGTAGTACACAATGGAAAAGAAGTGAGTGTAGTACCCTAGCCTTTGGAATAAGACTTGGCGTCTTCTTCTCCTTTAGATCATTGCTTCCATATAACTGTCGATTGATCTGAGTCTCCTTCAACCTTAGCTTGCGTCATCCATCTAGCTTTATTCGTGAGCTTCTCTCCTTCAGATGAACACTTAGTGACCTTCTCGATTGTCTCCTTTGTCACTATAATCGACAATTTATCCACTATAGATACAAGAGTATCAGCTACCACTTCTACATTCTTCTAGAAGGCATACACTTCATTTATGTAGACTATCTCTCGAACTCGAAAGAAATTCCTTCACCCAGCTGCCACAATCTTTGGTTCAATATCCATGTTATCCTACTTCAAGGAATCAAAATCAACAAGTCTTCCACTTGACATCGCTGGCTCCATTGTTTCTGTAGTTAACAACGAATTGAATGCACAGAGGTATTTTT
>JANZLD010000005.1:57345094-57358213 GCA_026413575.1 Erythroxylum carthagenense | reverse complement strand
GGACCCATCCTTGTTTTTGACTTCACAAGAATTTTGATTGAAAGACACTTTAAAACTAGAATCACATAATTGACTGACACTAATCAAATTGTGTTTTAAACCAACAACTAACAGCACATTATCAATGCATGTAAAAGAATCTTTATCGATTTTACCGATTTCAATTATCTTGCCTTGCTGGTTGTCTCCAAAGGTTATCAATCCTCCCTTCTTATACTGAATATCTAGGAACATAGACCTTCTTCCTGTCATGTGTCACGAGCATTCATTGTCCAAGTACCAATGATGCTGGCTGCTTCTTCCAAGGAAGGATATCTACAGGTGATATTATCCATCTCTTAGGTACCCAGATTTTCTTGAGACCTTTAGAGTTAGTTCTAACATAATTCATAATATGATGATAATGCAACTGATGACATTTCTGATGATAATGAAGTTAATGAACTTTCTTCCTAAAAGGAACGGAATTCTTTTTATGCTGAATATAGTTTTTCGTAAACTCTAATCTAGTTTTATCATTAGGGTGTCTGTATTTCGCTAGCATATCATTCATTTTTCTCGTACTCTCTGTAAGTGTTGATAGATCAGCTGAAAGATTGTTTATTCTTTGTTTCAACTGATTGATCCCTTCAGATCTATCTACGACAACCTTTTTCTTCATCTCGTCTACTTGTTTCTTTAAGCAGACATTCTCCTTTTTTAGCACCTGCGTGTTCTTCAAGTTTTCTACGTACTTTTTCTTAAGCAATTTATACTGCTTTAAAATTGCATGAGAGTCTTCTAATAATTTTGAGTATACATCTTGTAATTCATTAAGTTGTGAGGTTACCTTCTCATCACTTTCTCCTTCGGCTATCAAGCAAATATTTGCTTGCACCGATGCCTTTGAGTCAGTATCTGATTCAGACGAATCTAGATCTTCCCAGGTTGTCATCATGCTTTTCTTGTCTTCTCTACTCTTCTTTGGCTTTCTTTTTAACAATGGACATTTAGACTTGTAGTGTCTCGGTTTATTCCATTCATAACATATGAAGGATGTTTTCTCAATCTTCCCTTCATCTTTGCTATTGTTCTTGAGGTAGGATTCTTTGTTTCCTTTAATCTTTTTCTTCCACATGCATCTGATCTTTCTCAAGATAAAGGATAGTTCATTATCTTCTTCGCTTGAAACATAATCTGATTCATTGGAATCATTATCCTTGACTTCCTCAATCTTCAGCGCTTTCGACGATGAGTTCCTCTTCCTTTGATTCTTCTGATTCTTCTGTACGGCCTTCAATGCTATAGATTTGTCCCGTCTGGGCTTATCTTCTGCATCGAGTTTAACTTCATGTATCTTCAAAGATCTAAGCAATTCATCAAGCTTCAATATGCTCAAATCCTTGGCTTCTTGTACAGTCGTGACTTTTGGTCTCCATCTCTTCGGTAAATTTTTAAGGATCTTTCTAACGTGATCTTGATTGTCGTATGTTCTACCGAGAGCCATTGATAATAGTTTGAAATCTTCCAAACATCTGATCGATAGACTCTTCGTCCTTCATCTTGAACAGCTCATACCGGTGTATAAGAATATTTATCTTGGACTCCTTTACTTGATTCGTGCATTCGTGTACGATAGATAGCGTATCTCACATCTCCTTCGCAGTGTTGCATTCGTAAACTTTATCATACTTACTTCTGCTTAGGGCATAACTTAAAAAGAACTTGGCCTTCGAATTCAGCTGAAATCTTGCTTTTTGCTCTGCAGACCATCTGATTCTTGGAACAGTATTTCCTTCTTCATTTATCGATGTATACGATCCATTTTCTATTATCTCCCAAAGGTCGATATGAGTAGATTCAATGAAGAGCCGCATCCTGTCTTTCTAGTAATGGTAGTCTTCTCCATTGAACGCAGAAGGTCTAATGACGGAGGCACCTTCAGCTATGTATATGTGTGACTCTGCCATGGATCTTTATCCTCACTTTGTTACAGTGGTTCTTGGACACCAAGCTTTGATACCAATTAAAGTGAATCACACGCTAGTATAGACTTAATATATGATATACAAAACGCACAAGAAGGGGGGGTTGAATTGTGTATCCATTTTTTAAAACAATCCCCTTTTTTAAAAAAACTTGCTTTCTCAAACAATTGAAAAACAGTATTATGAAGTATTGCAATCAACAATAGAAGTTAAAAGTTAAGAGTTAAGAGATGAAAATCGACACAGCAATTTTATACTGGTTCATCTCAAATCGTGGGCTACGTCCAATCCTCAGAATCTTTTCTGAGATTTCACTATACTTCTCAAGGATATAAGTATTCTTTTTCTCCAAGCCTCTTCAGGTCTCTTACAACAAGTATTCTTTTTGACTTAGCCTCTTCAGGCTATCAGCTTTCTTCCTTCTACTGAAACATGTTTCAAGCATTGTTACAAACAATAGTAGCTTTAAGTTTAGCACAATAAAATTTCTAACTTTTTGAAAATCATTGAGAAAATCACTAACTCTTGCAGTCTTCGACTCCGACTCGTATTTATAGTATTTGTCTTCAACCGCTTCTTGTTAACTGCTTCTTTCTTCTTGTTTCTTGATCTTTGAAGAAACAGTTATTTAGTTGAGTTCTGTAACTAACTCAAACTAATTGTTCATCCGACGTAGTATCGAGTCTTTGTCTTTGATTTTTTGTCGTCTCATTTTCTGCGTCTCATATTCAGCTTTCCACTTGCGTCTCATTTCTGTTGTCTCATTTCTTCCGTCTCATATTCGGCTTTCCGCTTGCATCTCATTTCTATCGTCTCATTTTTTGTGTTTCATTTTTTGCGTCTCCTTTTCGTCTTCTGCTTGCGTCTCATTTCTGTCTTCTACTTACGTCTCATTTTCTTCTTGCATCTTGCTTCTCATTTTGTTTGCGTCTTATTTTGCTTGCGTCTCATTTTCTTCTTGCGTCTTGTTTTTGTATTGCGTCTTGCGTCTTATTTTTGCATCTGCTTTGCGTTTCATTTCTATCTGCTTTATTATTTGGTTTTCATCAAAATTATTAATCGTAAAGTTATTTTGACTTAACACATCATCTTCTTCATCACATTCAATTTTGTAGAATACCTAATTCTTTTACTAAATCTGTATTTCATTCATTTAACCCTCGTAATTTATTCAATTCACCTTAATGACACACTAATGTTCTATTGTTAAATTTTCCTTTCTCACCTTGCTCTCCCCTTTTATAAGAACCTCAAACTTGTTATACCTTGCGTACTTAAGGTATAAATTACCTATCAGTTCTAGATTTTTGAACTTCATTCCAATTTCAATCACCACCTTCCCCTTCCCCCACCCAGTGTCCTCTACCTCCCTCCATGAGATGCTCACATCCTCTATTTCATTACTCATCCCCGCTACACCACTATATTATACCACAACTATTACAACATTATTAAGAAAATATCACTTCACTACATAAAGTATACCACTAGATAATATTACAGATATTAATAAATGTTAAATAAAAATCAGTACATATACTAAATAAATGGATAAGTGTCAAACTGAAATTTCAACTTTGAAACATGACACTAGATATTCTTTCTCATTCTTCTTTTCAAATTATTTTTCTCTCCTTACTACACCAACTTCCAGTCTAAACAAATACCAAGTAAGCTAAACAAGATTTTATGTTACAAATTACAAATAATTTACAACAAAAGTATCTAAAACTCTACATCTCATTTTTCATAACAACATTACCGCTTCTCACTCATACATTTATATGCAACTCTTAAAATTTTATTTTTCCAAAATTATTACAACTAATACATACATGTTTTCATGTTGGACTAACACTTGTAATACCTAAATGTAATTATTTTACTTCTATTATCTACCAAGCAAACACGCAATAATTAATAATAGGTGACAATAGCAGAAGACACGAAAAGAACTAGCAAATTTTTGCTGCAAATTGAAGATGGAGGTTAGCAAAGTCAAGTTTCTAACAAAATGATGAATGTGATTGGTGGACCGAACAAGCAAGCTTTCCTTATAAGAGACTGACTTTTGTTTTTTGCATATTTGTCCTTAACATGTTAATTACAATTTTGTCCGTTAACTAATACTAAAACAACATAAGTAGTATCATAATTGTTTAATAAGTTCTAATCTTAAGTGGCACCAAGCAAATACACTGGGTCCTTAGTTAATCATATTGAATCTCACATGATTCAGAACGACCAAAAATTTTGTAGCGATTGTCTGCAACATTGTCATAAACAAAGTCCCTTAGAAACCTGCAAGCAAATCTAAATCATAAGGTCAACTTTTCCTGTTTATGAAATTGCAGAAGAAATTGAAAGTATTACTTACAAAGGCACAAACTTTAAGAAAACAGCTAGCTGAGGAAAAGGCAAATCTATGTATTCCATTATCTTAAGCACCGCGTCTGACTTGATAAATGACCTGCAGTTCACCTCAAGGCCTTAAATTAGAGTGTCTGGAAGTTGAATTTGATAAAATTCTATTCTCCTTCCATTCAATTTCTCTGTCTCTATGTTAATCACATACCTATCTTTCTCAACAAGTACAACGCTTGAGATATCATCAGGAGCTCTTCCTGATCTTCGGAGCAAGTTTTTTCCAGCCTCACTCTGGAGAGCTTCAAACCTAATTCTCCTATCCAGCTCAAAATCAACAAACAAGTAGACAATCTTCTTAGAGGATAAATCAAAACTAAAATCATTATTTATGAATAAATATTTGCAAACAAATATCAACTTAAGCTATGATATCGTCTTGAACAAATGGCTATCAGGACACATCAATTATCCAACAGAATAAATAAAATGGACAGCTGATCACGTCCAAACTCAGTCAATTATCATACTGTAGTTCCTAGAAAGATTGTCATATCTACCAGAAGAAGAGTATAGACCAACTATATTGTGAGCATACCTGCTACGATCATTATCACGAA
Organism: Erythroxylum carthagenense; assembly: GCA_026413575.1. Lineage (NCBI taxonomy): Eukaryota > Viridiplantae > Streptophyta > Magnoliopsida > Malpighiales > Erythroxylaceae > Erythroxylum > Erythroxylum carthagenense. The sequence goes on along the minus strand of JANZLD010000005.1, from coordinate 57,353,262 downwards.
CAAACTTCACACCCCCATTGCAAAGGTTGCACACACCTGCACGCCCATAAAACCAAAAGAAGAAAAAATAGAAAACGGGAATTCACTTTTCAATCGGTAAACGGGAATTCATCTTAGGATAGAATTTACTTCAATTACCGTCGAACAACATAATGGGTCTAGAATCACTCTGGAAATAGCTATTAGTTGCCTGCACCCAGTCCACAGAATTGTCTTTGCCATGTGATGATGATGATAGAGTTGCAGATACTCCAAGCCGCCGTCTGTGATGAGGTGTGGGTGTGACGCCAAGCCATGCGTAAACCGCTGGAGGAAGAACCGACATATTTGTATAGAAAAATCTCAAGAGTTGTGCTGTTTTTGAGGTATTATTGAATGGCTATTGGAAACGTACGAGTAGAGTGGTGACGTGGAAGTTTCTTCTTCTTCTGCTAATGAAATATATAAATATTTTTTAAAGCCACGTCAGGAAGAAAATGGTATAGTTAGTTCTCGCGGAGCCTTGGAAGTAGGTCGCTGTCCCAAGGTCTCTCTCTCCTCAGTCCTCTTCCCATCTTAATTTCTCCTCGTTCTCAGGTCTGTCAATGATCTTCCTCTTTACTTAATTTTGATTGCTTGACTTGCTATTATGTTTTTCGAGTTATTGGCTTGTTAATTTTCAATGGTGATCTATTGAATTGAATCGGTGTGTTGGCTTTGGGATTTGGTTGTATTGATCTGTGCAGGGTTGCCCAGAGAGAAAAGGAAACCACCAAACAGAATAAAGGTAAAATGGGTTTCATCGGAGACACCGTTGACTCGATCAAGTCCATCCAGGTCCGGCAGCTCCTCACTCAGGCTGTCAGTCTGGGTAAGTTTATGCCTTTGTGTACAAGTTTGAGGAAAGCCATGGTCTATGATGTAGGAGGCCTTTTATCCTGTAAGATGTAGGGATTACTTTGGCCATTGGGTTGTTCGATTTTCTGCAAACTAGCTATACCCATATATTTTCACAAGGTTAATTAGCCTAATGCATCTGGCATTGCATCCAATGAGCCTTAAAGACTCATTAAAACTAAAACATGGAACTCTGTCAGTACTCCTGATAGTATGTTTCTGTGTCAGCCTCGTTGGTATACCTTCACCTTAAGTCGCTTCCTCTTTGACGTTTTTCTAGTTTAAATTTTAACTTATTCTCTTGAAGTAATAATGCAAGATCAACACTTCTAAAGATGTGATCTTGGAGTATTTGATTGTATCCTATCTATCGGAGTATCTTGTCTCCTGAGTCATCTGCTGTGGATTTCAGGAATGATTGTCACTTCTGCACTAATAATATGGAAAGCATTGATGTGTATAACCGGCAGTGAGTCTCCTGTGGTGGTTGTTCTTTCTGGTAGTATGGAACCTGGCTTTAAGAGGGTACGAGAAACTTTTCCATGCAAAGTATAGTTCTTACATTTACTTCTGTATATTTAGTTTAAGTAACTAGTTATGCAACATAAGTAGGGAGTCAATATGTTGTTTTTGTTATGAAAAACTTTTCCATTTATGTTAAGTATAGATCTTATATTTACTTCTATGTATTTAGTTTAAGGAACTAGTAATGCGACATAAGTAGGGAGTCAATATGTTGTTTTTGTTAATTATGTTGTTGATAAGATTATGAACCCCATGAAATTATATGTACATTCTGACATCTTTATTTACAGGGAGATATTCTGTTTTTACACATGAGTAAAGATCCTATTCGCACAGGGGAGATTGTTGTTTTCAATGTTGATGTAAGCACACTCTCTATTTCTAATTTTTTTCTCCTGCTTTATTAAATCATTTTGTCGTGTTGTCATGTTGATTTACATTTGGTGGTTTTGCAGGGTCTTAAAATTTCTTATACTAGAAACATGTTTCCGTCTTAGTGCAATTTTCTTGTTCTATTTTAAGCTTTGTTTCTTTCAGAAGTAAGCCTTTAGACCATTTTCTACTGATAAAGTACATTAAATAATGTTCATTTAGTAAAGAAACTGACTCCGAACATGTAGTGATGATAGCATTTGATTTGCCTTTGGCATGGCTAATGGAGCATAGCAAATATTCTTTTCATGGATCACTTCCTTATCTTATGTGATTTATGTGTTGCAAAAGCTTTACTTGCTGCATGGATTTCCTGTTACTATTGTTTTAATGGCCACATTGTTCTCCCTCTCATGGATATGTTTGAATTAATCATTGTGAGTGTTGATGATATCAGTTGCATTATATTCAGTGAACTCTTACTTATATAAATTACAAGTTAGGTCCTCATAATTTAGCATTTGACTTCTTTTTTTTTTTTGCATATGAACTGTTCCTCTTGGTCTTCCAGTATTAGTATGGTGGCATGTTATTGAGTTTACCCTTGGATATTTTTTCATGTTATTTAGTTAGCTTGTGTTGTGATTACATTTCTTCTAAAAGATGCCTATTGCTAATTGTTGATCAGGGTCGTGACATTCCAATAGTTCATCGAGTGATTAAGGTATGGTTTTACTGCCTTACCTTACTTACTACCGATTCATTAACACAACTTTTGATAAGCTAGTGAAACCCAGAAAATTCAAATAATGCGTATAAACTTGCACTTCTTGTTGGTTTGTTTACTATGAAGGGTGAGAGGAAGGGAGGTTTCTTGTTATATGCATTGAAGAGTTGCTGATAGGGCTTATCATACTCTTTATCTTTAGAATAATAACTGGTTTGTGAAAATTGGCAAGGGAAATTGAAGAAGGCATATTTTATGCCCTGCATTCAGTTGTATCATAGTCAATGTATTGTGATTCTTTCATTTAATTGACTTGGCAGGTCCATGAAAGGCAAAATACTGGGGAAGTTGAAGTCTTAACAAAAGGTACTAGTCCTTGATGTGAAGATTGATTCCTTCAACTTTAGAAAGGTTCTTTTATGTAAATATCTCATTAAATGTCACGTTTAGTTTATGCCTGTTGGTGCATATTGTTAAAATTTGTAAGTTGACCAACTTTGATCGCATTGTATCCTTTTATTTACTTCTAAGGGGATAATAATTATGAGGATGACAGACTGCTATACGCACAAGGTCAGCTTTGGCTTAATCGGCACCACATCATGGGTCGTGCCATTGGGTAAAATTCTTAAACAAACTCACATTTGATAGTGGAATGTTCGTTCCAAGAATGCAGAGGTTCTCATGTCAATTAATCCTCTTACTGAAGGTTCTTACCATATGTTGGTTGGGTGACCATTATCATGACTGAAAAGCCTATCATCAAGGTTTGCTTCTCTGTGAAAATTTTCTGGATTTGATTGATTTTCAAGTGCCACTTTTACCTTGATTCTGTTTATCTTCCTTTTACAGCATCCCTGATTCTCTTGTGCCATATTACACTTCTGCCCCTCCCAAATTTTCTTGCTTACCCTCTTTTTTTTTTTTGATCCATCTCGATATTGACTAAAAATGGCTTTTATTTTAACTCTTTTAATTTCGTTCTCTTTTTTTTCATGCTTGAATCTGACATAAGAAAATGCTGACTTTGTATGATGTTTGTAGTATATTCTTATTGGTGCACTGGGATTACTTGTCATAACGTCGAAGGACTGAAGCTTAAAGCAAAACCAAGGTTCGATGACATTCAAACTAAAATGTCCGAGTAATACTTACGTGCACTACTGTGCTAGAATCTAACAGTTAGCTATCCTTTTTTGTAAGCTAGATGAATGAAATAGACTAACTTGATAAATTAAGCTTCAAGAGAAGATTATGCATGAGTAGCATCAGAAACTTGATTATGTTTTGATGTGATCCATCTCCGTTCAAAGTTTCTGTTTCTTCATTAACTTGGTTATGATAGTAGAAGACCTGCAGCTACTACCAATTAAAGAAAGCTAAAGGAAAAAAATAACATCTGAGAGTGGATTTAAGTTGAAGTTCATACCACAATTGGTGTTTGAAGCTTGTATATATATATATATATTTCGTTCATAGTTTTACTTCCCTATCCTTTCTTTGCAGAATCTCTAATCAATGAATTTTAACCGAAATTCCTGAACTAGTGAACTTTTATGAAACCAGAGTGGAGTTCCATAATCTAAAAATAGGGTGCTGGTCTTTTCATACAAATCTGAGATCTGTTAGTTGAAGAAGCTTAAAGAAGTTAACTAGCTTTTGGTTCGGTTGAGAGCAAGGAGCTGAACGATGTCTTCTGTCCTTTTAGTTAATTTTTAAAATTTTTGGTCTTCTTCATTGAAGTTAGCAGCCAGTGATAAGTTTGGTTGCTCCTGATGTATGGGAAAACATGTTAAAGCATTGGCAATTCAAAGGCCCAAAGGATCCACGAGAGGGTTTGGACCAAAAGGTTAAACCGCATAAACTAGATTTTTAATAAAAGAGACTTTATTTAGTTGCTTTGTTGCTGTCTTTTGGTATACAGATTATTTTTTATTTTGCATATTGAGTTTTGTGTTGAAGGAACTCAATATGGCCACTCTGCGGGCAAACATTTGTCATCCTCCTTTTCGGGCCCAATTGTCTCTCCCTTCACTGGAAGCTTTCTTCCCCGACCTTTAGCGTTCTTCCCAATCCCACCTGTGTCAATGAAAAATCAAATACATGTGGCCATTAACAATGTTAGTGAAGTAAGCAATATGGCATGCGAGCATAAGCAAAAGCAGATATACATATTTATAGATACAGAAAACTTGACTTAAGAATTATTAGTATTTAGATGGCTTAAAAGTTTCTTTATGTGAAGATGTAAGTTACTGCATCTGCTTAAAAGTCTTATAACCATGATATGTGTATATTTAGGAAATAACATAACAAACCATAAACTTTTTAGTTATCTTATGTTAAAACAAATGCAAACTGGTGTTTCTTTCCTTAAAAAGAAGTCATTATTTACTTCACGCAATCAGGTTCTAATCTATAAGAAATACAAGAAAGAGTATGTTAGAACAAAGAATGAACGCAATGAAAGGTTACCATAACGAGTCATAATTTTTCTTCAAGTAGAATGAAGATATATGATAAACTTTATGAAGAAATTTGTATATTTGATTAAAAAATAATGGTGTTTGCAAGTCTATTTTAATAATCAAACGTAAGTAATACATACCCGAAAAATAAGTGCTTACTAAAGTCTATGATCACAAGTCTAATGTAACAACTTTTCCACGTACTTAAAAAAAACTAGCGAAAGAAGTAAACATATGTCAACTTAAATAATTACCAAATAAAGCAATATATTACACTTATCAATTAGAACTTGTATTTTGTCATCAATTCTTGAATTGATTTCATTTCTAAATTAATTACCCTTTTTATTTTTGGATGCAACTTTAGATGATAAGTTTCCCGGCTCAGGAAGAAAGACTCCCGTCCCATCCCTTCTTCCTGAAGGAAGTAGAGCTTTTACATCCTTAAATACCTAAAAAATAATGTAATTTCTGTCATCAAACGCTAAAGAAAAAATTGTATACTAATAACATCATTAGAAAATAGAAAGTAAATTTATCTACCTAATATTGGGTTGGCATTGAAAAAGTGAAGGTGCAAGAGGATTTAGAAGTAATTCATTATTACTATTCCAACAAGAATAAAGGTTATCACTAATAAAAGGCATAAAACCACCAAACAAATTGTCAAATATCTATAAAAATAAAAAAAATAACAATTAAATTCAAAGACAAAAAATTGAATGACATAATAAGTGGAGCTATTTTGGAATAAAAGTTGAAATAAGGAAACAAAAATACTAATTTAAACATTTATAAAAATTATCAAACTGATCATATTAACAAAAATTAAAATTATCATATGAATAATGAAATTATATTAAAATCCAATTCATCTACAAAACTTTCTTCTTCTTTTTTTTTTTGCAAATTATATTAGTGCTTGATTAGAAGAGATTTAAAAAATCTTACCCTCAATTTCTTTGATATAAACAATGTCCTAAAAGAACTCAACTATAGTCATATTATCCTAATTAAAAATTTTTAAGTTTCTAAATTTTATTTTGATAATAAGTTTATATCTTTTTAAAACTATAGACGTACAACATATTGCAATTTATCCTACAAGCTCATATCAAAGATGTTCTTTAAAAGTTATAAGAATTACTTGTCTCCTTCATTAATGACAGCCATATTTCCTTCCTAAAATATAAATATATAGGAAATAATATCATGATTATTTAAGATCTTTTGAGAAACTACCCATAGAAGAAAAGACATCACTAATTGTCTCTTCAAAATGGACTTCTCAAAAGCATTTGACAACATATACTAGGGCTTTATTATTGTAGCCTTGAAAACTTTTAGTTTCTTCCTCTAATTAATCAAATAGATAAAGTAACATATCTCAACCTCATTATACTCTATCCTAATGAATGAGGATCTAAGTAGGAGATTCAAAGGAGCTAGAAGATTAAGTTAAGAAGATCTACTATCTTTTTTCCTTTTAATTCTAAGAATGCATATTATGATCTTTCTTATAAGAAGGAACATAAAAGAGTCCAATTTTAAGTACCACAAGAACTACTTTGCTGCTAAATTATTTAGTATTTCATTCATTGAAGATTTTCAATTATTTATTCATGCAAGCCATCCTTTAGTTTCTACATTTAATAAAGCTTGACAATCTTTTGAAGCACCCTTAGAGCTATCAATCAATATGAATAGAAGTTCTTTATTAATTTTTCAAGTTAACATAGTCAATAGTCATGTTCTCTTCTCATAGGCATCAAAATTACCAACCTCCCTTATAAAAACCTTGGTCTACCTGTAGTATCGTCATGATAAACTCATAAAGACTGTGTACCCTTTATTTAGAAAGGGAAAAGCTGAGTGAATTCATAGATTTTATAACAAACCTATGGAAATGTAATTTTTCTTATAAATTCATCCTTATCTTCCTGTATATATACTAGTTAATGCATATGCTAATACCTCTAGAATCGTCAAACTCATTAAGAAAATTCTAAAGAACTTCTTTTAGAATAGTCCCTATAAAAAAATCCTAGAATGTTAACATAAAGTTGACTAAAGTGTGTTAAAGTATAGTATAAAGGAAGGAGGACTAGTTGTCAAACCAATAAAAATCACTAATAAATTAGAGTGAAGTCTGTCAAAGTATAAAGAAAGAAGGACTAATAATTTAATAAATAAAAACTACTAACTTGATGCTCTTTTGAAACAAAACATGGAGACTTTATAAGGATATTAATTCAATATGGTGAGATAAATTAATTAGGTTCTCTAAAACAAAAAATTCTTGCCATTGAAAGTAAGCATTGCTACCACTTGAACATGAAAAAATCTTGATTATAAGGCAATGTAAGAGAGGCTCCATCTATCACATCATAAATCATGACAAAAGCACATTCTTTTTGTTTGATATTTGACATATCTTATGGACTTTTTGTTTGATATTTGACATATCTTATTCCATTGGAAACCAAATCTTCTCTTTGAAGTGCTCTAAAAGTAATCCTTATCCATGCCAAAATTTAGCTTGATCATTCTTAATAATAGTTGCCTAGGACAACTTTCTCTCTAGAGTCTTAACTCCCATCATAAACAACTTGCCTCCTTATGATCCAAATGAAGCCAAGAGTGACCAAATAATTTTACTAGGACACCCCTCTAAAACTTTCACTAACAATTTACTTTTACACTATTTAAACAACCCTCCCATAAGTATCTTGGTATTCCTTGATTTGGTTAAAAAACAATATTTTAAGAGCTAATCCTTACACTCCTAACTAAGTGTACCCTTTGTAACCAAGCTGAGGAAAATGAGAACCAATCATTTTTTATTTCCATTATTCCTCCTACATTTGGATTAGTCTTATAAACTTATTTGGAAAACAATAAAGTGTCTCCTATCACCAAGACACAATTATACAGATACTCTCAAATATTTCAAGCTTTACTATTCAAACTTTATTTTAGCATTTCAATCTAATGCATTTTACAAGAAATAAAGCACATGAACTATTACATAGGATCAAAAATGGTTTCTCGTAAAACTCCCACTCATCCCCTAATTGCCTTCTACATGAATATCTGAACCACATTTTCTACTTTAAAAGTAATATTTACCCAATCTAAATTAGTTCTATTATAATGTTTTTTTGTGCTCCAACTGGAATGTCCATTTGGCTTTACACTAT
>JANZLD010000005.1:57313508-57329676 GCA_026413575.1 Erythroxylum carthagenense | reverse complement strand
AGGCAAGTAAACTGTCCGAACATGAGCAATCGAAGACTTCCTACTCAAAGCATCCGCCACTACATTGGCCTTGCCCGAATGATACTCGATCAGCAAGTCATAGTCTTTAAACAATTTAATCCACCTTCTCTGTCTCAAATTCAGTTCCTTCTGGCTCAACAAATACTTGAGACTCTTATGATTGGTAAAGATCCTCGTCTGAACTCCATAAAGATAATGCCTCCAAATTTTTAAAGCAAAAATCACTGCTGCCAATTCCAAATCATGCATCGGATAGTTCAACTCATACGACTTCAACTGCCTTGAAGCATAAGCAATCACCCTATCTCCCTGCATTAAAACACAACCAAGACCTTTCCTCGAAGCATCACTATACACGGTATAGCCCTCATCTCCAGAAGGCAAAATCAGAATCGGAGCACTCGTCAATCTGTGCTTGAGCTCCTCAAAGCTCTTCTCACACTCATCATTCCAGACAAACTTCTGATTTTTCCTCAATAACTGAGTCATCGGAGCGGATATCATGGAGAATCCCTCAATAAACCTCCAACTGCTCTTTAAGCTCCTTCAATTCCGCCGGAGCCATCCGGTATGGCAGAATTGAAATCGATGCAGTACCTAAAAGAAACTCAATGGGAAACTCAATTTCCCTAGCTGGCGATAGTCCTGGCAATTCCTCGAGAAAGACATCCGAGAATTCCCTGACTATTAGAATATCCTCTAACTTCCCTCTGTCTGCTTTTGTATCTACCACATAGGCCAAAAACGCCTCACATCCCTTCCTCATCATCTTCTCTGCTGTCAAAACTGAAACAATTCTGGGCGGACTTGCTTTTCTGTCCCCTGTAAACACTACTCTTCTACCGCTATCCAATTCAAATTCCACTGTCTTCTGTTTACAATCCAGACAGGCGTTGTACTTCTCTATGGTGTCCATACCCAAAATCACATCTAGTCCTCCCATCTTCAGTGGCATTAAATCTACCACTAGAAGTTCTCCACCAATACAAAGCTCACACTCTCTATATACTTGATTAATAACAATGTACTGGCCGATCAGAGTACTCACCATCAACGGAGTATCCAGTGGGCTCAAAATGCTACCACACACAGGTCTACTCGAGGTAACAAACGAATGAGTAGAACCCGGATCAATCAAAGCAATCATATCATCAACAAATAATTTAACTGTACTAGTCACAACATCTGGGGCGGTCTCTGCATCCTCCCGAGTCATCGCAAACACCCTAGCTGGTGCCTACCCCTTTGGTCTCCCTGGAGTGCTAACCCTCTTAGCTGCATCAGAACTACCCACTTCCATTGCAGTCTTCTGTCCCACTGTCTCTGTCCTCCTAGAGGCTTGCATCTGTGATCCCTCTCTTCTGGATGGTTGAGGACACTCTCTGACCCTGTGTCCTTTCTGTCCACAATTGAAGCATGCTCCCGTCACTCGATAACACTCTCCACTATAGAAATTGCCGCAATTCTCACACTTAGGGACGGATGACTTGTCCCCTTCTCCCTTCCTGTTGCCTCCCGCCGTAGAGGCCTGATGAGAATAAGCAGGAGTTCTCATCTGTCTAGACCTACTTGCGCCACTGCTCCTCTCCTCAAACTGAATAGGGAAACTCCTGGCACTCCTGTCTGACATGGGAGTACTCACACTACCTCCCCTCTTGAACTGCTCTTTTCCTTTTCTCTTCTTGTTCACAGCACTCTTAATGTTCTCAATATTCTCCACCCTCAAAGCTGCCTTAACCAACTGCTAGAAATCACAAAAATTCTGCACAATCACTTTCTCTCTGATGGCCAAGTGCAGACCCGACTCAAACCGGCGACATCTAGCAGCCTCACTCAGCATCAGATTTGAAGCATACCGGGATAGCTGTATAAACCGGTGCTCATACTCGCTCACTGTCATCTCCCTCTGGGCAAGATTGAGGAACTCTCTCTGCTTTTGCTGAATGTACACTTCAGACAGATACTTCTTCCGGAAAGCAACAAGGAAGTCCTGCTATGCCAACCCTACCGGTCTCATCTAACTCCCTGGCACAGTCTCCCACCAATGAAGGGCATATCCCAAGCAAGCTTGCAGCATACACAACCCTCTCATCATCCTCACACTCCATCTGATCTAGCACCCTCTCGGTCTTTCTCAACTAAGTCTCGGCTTCTTCTGGATCTGTTGTCCCATAAAAGTCCACTGCCCCATATTTCCTCAACCTGTCGAAACGTCTCCCCTTCTTCGCTAGGGCTGAAGCAGAAGGTTGTGGCATCTGAACCTAGCCTGGACAAATGCCTGAGTGAAGGCCTGGAACAACCTTGGATCAAGCGGAGGCATTTGCTCCTGCAAAACCGACGACTCCTGAGTCTGCGATGGCAAGGGCTCACTACCTAGCCCTACAGAAGCCTCAGCATTTCCTGGGGCTACTAACTCATCAGTTCTCTCCTCTCTAGTCGGAGAGTCAGGTACAATAGATCCTTGCAAAACTCCTCGTGTCCTTCTACGAGGTGGTATCGTACTCCTTCAAATAGAAACACTAAGGATTAGCTATAGGTCAACCTTAATTCCTACATGTATGCATGACATGCATGTCACTTAATGCAATCAAAACAATGCACCAAGTAATCATAGACCAAACAATTCATCCTATTATGCATTCTAAGCCGAGGACACACAAACCTAAAGCTCTGACACCAAACATGTTGGGCCCGGGTCCCGAAACCCTATTCCCGAGGTGGCCCCTCGGGCTGCGCTCGCGACGAGCTACCCAGTTGTCGAACCCGATCCCAACATCTATACATAATTCAATTCACACATGCATTTTCGCACACATATATCATACACACAATCATTCGAACTATAAATTAAACACCCCATAAGTCAAGGGGCTTCATGCCATAACAATCCGAAGGGAGTTCAAACAAGTATTCTTAAAATAACGAAATACATATCCAGGTTTAAATCCAAAATACATGATGATGACATGCTCGGAGGGCCAGCTCAAGTACTAACTTAATGCAATGATCTTTAACTATTGCGGAGTTCTTCAATGCCTTGCAATGATCAATTGTCGTCCTGAGACACACTTGAGGAGTGAAAAAAAATGGGTTAAGCTACACAGCTCAGTGGCTAACATAGTTATAGCCATCAGTAACTAGCACAAATGCAAGCATATGTATGTATATAGTTAATACATGCAGCAATTCTAGCACTCACATGCTAATCAAGCAATATACGCATTCAACATAATTAATTCGACTTACAAAACATGTCACAAATATGCTTCATAACGAACAGTTCAAATATGCAATGCACATCACATGACTTGAGAATTCCATGGAAACAAAAGGGAGAAATTGGAGTTTACACCCTGAACAAAATAAGTCCATTCGGAGCTCATATGCCACAAGCGGGCAGCCGGGAGAAGGCTCTTGTCAACGTGTACGTGACGAACAAAATGGTTCCACTCTCTCCCAAACAAAAGCACTTAATCATGCTCAGAATCAAATTTACTTCTATCAATTCTCATGCTTCTTTCAAAGTATGCGAAATCAAAATCATTCATTTAAACATACATACCATATAACATATATTCACACATAGGCAAGAATTTGCCTAATCACACAATAACTATAAGTACATTACCCACCTAATATCGCTTGAGTATCCGACTCACTGTTGTCCTTCCTCTTGCGATTGGATCAGGTCAGCTTAGTTTCCTAAAACAAACCAAGTTTCCATTCAATCAATATTCAAAGGAAAATATTCAAAAAGCTTGAAAATCAAAAGTATTAACACTAAAAGTCTACATTCGACTTCCACCTAACTTCCCGCATCCTTAGAGGCAATTTTCAAACTTCTTTTCTTCATAAAACTTGTAGTCCTTTATCTCTAGTTTACAATGAATCTAAAATCACCTCAATTAGACATCTACAGCCAAAGATATGTCCAAAATACCAAAGTTCGTCTTTGCTGGAAACAGGGGGCTCGCCGCGACGAAGGCTTCACTCACCGCGGCGAACTACCTGTGCACGCCGGGGGCATTCACCCCTTTCTCGCACGCCGCGGCGTGCTCTTGAGCACGTCGTGACGTGCTGGTCGGGGAACTCCTCCCGAACCTGAACTTCTTCCAGATTTCAACCACAATCCCTCCCAATTTGCAAATGCAACACATCTAAACCTTAAATCCAGTCCTATACTACATTTCTAACTCATTATATCCTTCAAATCAGTCACAAACACATCAACCCAAAGAAATCTATCCATTTTTCCCGAAAATCCCTAGACAACCGATTCTAATCTCATAACAACTATACTAGGGTTTGATCCATCCGAAACAAGATGACATGAAGCTGAACTTATTGGGAAATTGCTCCAATCTGTCGAAAATCCTCAAGGATCGAAAACCCAATTCTCTTATCTTCTTCCTCAAGCTACAACACTCTCCCCTCTCTTTTCTCTTCTTTCTTTCCTTTCCCTTTTCTTCTAACTCTTTCTTAAGTCTAAAGGGAATAAAAAGGCCAACTTACCCTTCTTTGTAAAGCCTTAACCCATTCCAACTAAAGTAATCTTTCCAAAATGCCCTTACACATTTTTACCCTATAATTCTCATTTAAACCACATTTAACTCAAATACACTTCAATTAACCACTCATACTCCTAATGTAATCAAACTAAGGCATAAACACATAATTAACACAATTCATGCTTAATAACATCAATTAGAAAAAATTTTGGGATCCAACAATTGTTTTATGCAATAGGTGAAGGAGGGACTAGAGGAGATTAACTAATTTGCTTCACATAAATAGCCACATAAAAAAGGTGATTGAGAGTTAGCAAACTAAATGAGAGATATGTGTCAAATATATTATAATATTAATATTATTGATTTATTATATTTATGTATCATTATATATTTAATATGTAATATTTAAAATATTATTAATTATTAATAAATAATATTTATTTATTTAATATGATAATAAATTTGTTATAGTAAGACCAATTAATAAGATAATTATTTTATTTTTATTTTAATCTATATTTTTATAAATAATTTGAAAATATGTAATTAATTTTGAATATTATAATGAAATTACAAAAGTATTATTATATTGATTTATGATATCTACGTATCTTTATTAATTCCTAATGGTAGCCAAAAGAAGGTGAATTGGGTTTTAAAAGGTTTTAACAAAATATTTACTAATTTAGTGCATTAATGAGCATAATTTATAAAAGATAAAAATATGATATGAAATAATAAATTTCATCAACATACTTAAGCAATAATATAACAAGGGCAAGGGAAGAGAAATGCAAGCCAATTTATAATGATTTAGTAAACAATCCTTACCTATGTCCACTCCCAAGATTCTTGTTGAATTTTTACTATAACTTTCTTTCAGATCAAATAATAACCTTTGAACAATCTTTTCTCAACAAGAGGAAACCTTTTACAATCTTCCTTCACAGTGAAGAGGAACCTTAATGTCACTTAGAATCCTAATAAAGGCTTATAATTAAAAATATCACACTTTATCACTTTGAGAATTCTAAAGACACTCACTCACACAAATATGAAATAATGATAATCAAAATGCTTAATAAACACTTAGAAATATATGTTTATAAGACATTCAAATACTTTTCTATGTAAAAACCAATGTGAAAACATGTGTTTATAAGATTTTAAATAATGATAATCAAAATGCTTAATAAACACTTAGAAATATATGTGTATAAGACATTCAAATACTTTTCTATGTAAAAACCAATGTGAAAACATGTGTTTATAAGATTTTAGGACCGTTACTAGTTACTGGAGTCTAAAATTAGTTGATACTGGTCAACTAAGATAGCACTATATTAGTCGACCAATATGACAACAAACTCATCTGTTACATATTTAACTTATATTGGTTGACCAATATACCCAATCTCTTTTAAAAATCTGGTTTTTAGAACCTTCAAATACTTAAACTTGATTTGTTTGATGCAATTACAATTTAAAGAAATTTAAAATGTCCCTTAAAAGGTATTTGAAAGATCAAGAAGCTTTTATAACTTTTGATAAAGAAAAAGACTGTAATGAAGTACAAAATATAGAATAACCTTGATGTACCTTAATCTTCTTTTGTTCTTCATTTGATGTTCACTACAACTATTGCAAACTTCAACTTTTTTTATCAATTTCATGAACTATTTTCTTGAGTTTATAGCTACATCTTATTCTTATACTACTTCCATCAAAATATTAAACTCATTAATAGTAATTTTATTTTTTATCATCAAAATATTGATTGAAACTTCCCTTGGTTTAACATATTATTTATATAAAAATAAACAAATATCTAATATATAATGTTAATTCAATTTGTTGATAATTAATAATATATTAACTTATCATAACTTATTAGTAATTAACATTATATTAATGATTTTAAAATGAAAATAATTTAAGTAATTAATTAAAATTTATTTTATTAGATGATACTACCAATAAATAAGATTATCAATGTATTATAATAATTCATAATAATTTTTATTTATTTTATTTATCATAGTAATGCTAAAAAATGCAATAATTATAAATTTATTTATATAATTATTTACTATATTTTTATTTACGAGTAATTTATTTTATATATTTGTGGAGATATTAATTTATAAGTAGTTTATTATTATTAATACTTATTTCGCATTAGCGTTGAGTCTAATGCATATAATGGAAAGAAAATTTAACTTATTACTTACATTAAGTCTAGCACATTTGTATGCCAAAAAAATTCAATATTAAGATGAGCCTAGCATACCAATAATACATGAAAAATTCGTCGTAAGTAGCATTGAATATAATAGGTCAATATGATAGAAAATGTTATTAAGTATAGCGACTAACAGGAAAAAGAAAAACAATCAATAGTTATTAGTTAAAAGTAACAATTAATGAAATTAAATATATTATAAAATATTAATTACAATAAAAATAAAATTTGATAATCTTAATTATTAGTATTATTAGGTAAATAAATATAGTAATGTACAAATTTTATGAATCCATTCACGTACCATTCACAGTTCACAGCAATCACAGTTCAGATCCAGATTATCCATTCACGTACCATATAGCTGCAAAGATACAATTGAAGCTGTCATATAGTCCTATCAAGAATAGTTTGCACTTGGTTTGCAACAATTTTAGCAACAATTGAAGGAGAAAATCTTTTGATCATGTCTTCCCTTGCCCGCTTTCCTCTGGCCTGAGCTTCCTCAACATTAGTTATTACTCGCCTCATTAGCACTTGCAGTTTACCAACGGAAGGTTCAGCCCAGAGATGCCCTTTGAATGGCCCTTCCATCACTTGAGTCATTCTATCAAATGGCAATGGATAACTATTCTCCTCTGTCAAATATTCCGTTGGACCAGACCAACTGGTTGTGATGACTGGTAAAGACATTGACATGGCCTCCACTACAGGCCTTCCCCATCCTTCTCCTCTCGATGGAAGAACAAATGCATTGGCTGCCTTAAACATTCTTGGCAAATCAGATTGAGCTATGTGTGAATCTATCACGTACACCGAAGCCCAACCATTCTCAGGTTTTCTAAGGTCAGAATACTCCACAAACTCCAAAATCCTATTTCCAAAATTGCTATCGGAATGATATGGATTTGTTAACAAATACAAAGCCACCCGATCACTCCCAGAGAACTCTTTCAAGTATGATTTCAACAAAACGTCCCATCCTTTCCTGTACTCCCACTTAAACACACTCAAGAAGACAAATTCCTTTTCCAGCTTCAAATTTGTGTTCTTTTCTCCTAAAATCATATTCCCTCTTGAGACTAGATCCAAAGGCTCATACTTGAAGGGATCAAAGAACTCAATATCAACAGGCTGAACAATCTTCACAACCTTGGATGGATTAACCCCACTCTCCACAAACGTAGAAAGATGAAAATCAGTAGGAACCCAAACATAATCCATACGATTACATCGCTTCACATGTTCAGTATTCACCCTATCAGTCTCAAACATTGTTCTGCCAATTACATACCTGAAACCCTTATTATAACCATTTGGTGGGCATGGAAGGGTTTCAAATAATGGTGGATGCCAAGCACCAGGCTCACTATGACACACCACTATTGTCTCATTCATTCTACATTGTGTCTGATGTAGCTCAATCGCCAAGCTCCTAACATCTTCAGGCAAACCTTCCCAAAATTCCAAAGACTCTAAATCACCATGTTGTTCGATACATAACCTAAATTTAGGATCCTTAATGTGTTGGGTAAGGGCTAAGATATAAGACCAAGCTTCTGAGCTATACCCACCTCCTGAAAGAAAGGGAGCCATCCAAAGAACACAGTGAGACGGCATGGTTGTGGGATTCGGTCGAAGGGTTTTTGCAGGTGTAGGATTTGGATAGAGAAATCCCAAGAGTTTTTTGAAATTTCCCGATTGCGATGCGAGGCTTGATTTTAGGAATTGAACTTTGATGTAGTTGGTTTTGGTCGAAGTGAAACTTAATAAAATTGCCAAGAATAGGATTGATATTGATGACAAGTAGAAGGCAAGGGATTTTGTTTTCATGGTGACAGAGTGTGTTCGATTTGGTTGTGGTTGGTTAAGGTCATGAGACCGCATTGCTAAAATATTCACAGAAATTTAACAAATTGAGAAGCAGTGGCAGCGAGTAACTCAAACAGAGAACATATCACGGAAGATCTGATAACAGATAAAGGGGACAACTGAAACAAAACCTTTGTAACCTTTTAGCCATCGTTGGAGCAGAGAAACCCTCGGAACCTCGTACGGTGGTGCACAGGTACAACGAGTCCCTTCGGCTTGGTTTCTTCGGAGGTACAGAAAAGGTGAAGGGTAATTAAAATTAACTACAAAGTGACGAGTTGGATTATGCTTTGTCAGATTAATTGTTTTATATTTATGGGAGAAATGGAGGATTTTCAAATGTTCAATTTATTTTTTTTAGTTAATGGCAAAATAAAAATAAATGAATGACGAACTTCCAAGTTTTACTTTTGCATTGAGAACTTGGTGGAAGGAATGCACCGCAGAATAATTACCTAGGAACTTGTAGAGCCTAACATTATTACAGACATGACATGGAAACAGGCCTGCTAGATCCATTGATCATCGTCAGATTTTAGCCTTCGAATGAAAGATGAGAAAGATTCAAAATCACATTCTGCATTTATTTATTTGCTCTTACTTACCAAAGTTTCCACAGTTGTACAAGTGGAAGATTGTATTCCCACGGCGATCAAAGATTCAGCCTCAACATGTTTGGAAAGAACCATTGCAAGCACTATGGATGTTTAAGGAGTGGAAGTTAACTTGTCCAAGGAACTATTTATTACATGCAACCGAACACTATCATAATGACAGAATATCAAAAGTTTCCACAATCGTCGCAGCAGAATCCTGGAGTTGCGTTTATTATTTCTGTCAACCTATATAACTCAGCAGTTTACATCTTTGACCAGAAGCGGCTCAAGCTTGCTTCTATGGTTCCATGTGGCTCGTCCGTTGGAAGATATACGTCATCCTCAAACTACAAACAACAAAGCAAGCTTTATCTACCTAGCTGGACTTTCTATTTGCATAGCGATCAAAATATTGATATATAAGATATTCCATTTAATTCTGTAGCTTAAAATGAAAGTTGTAGTTTATATTGCCAGACTCGTACCTTTACGATGCTATTTTCTTTGCTTGATATGTTAACTGGCAAGAAATGGAGATTCGGTAATTTGAGTTGGACTGAGGATATATCAGGAAACCTGCACGAAAAGTTGAAAATTTAAAGCCAAACTCCAAAGATTGCCAGAGGAATCTTCAACAGAGGTTATCAAAGTGTTTAGAGCTCTTCCACATCTAATAAAGAAGAGGACCTGTTAAGTACAGCCTTTGCCATCTGGAAAAGAGTGCTTTGCACAGATGCACTATATACCCCCCCAGTTGGAGGACCAAAGAAAATGTTGACTAGCACTTGTTTCACATCTGCATATCTCTCCGCAAAGTAAAGTGATTTTTGAGGAACACTGGAGATCGATTCATACGAGTACCTGAATGTCACCAATGTATGATGCAATTGTTCAAATTTTAACATTGTAATATGGCAAGACATAGTGATAGGCCTAACAAAGTCTACTTCTATAACAATACCTCCAAGTTGCAGCGACTTCTGTTGCAAGTATCCTCTCACGCGTATCAGGCAAAGCTGTATACCTGTCCCTAACAAATCCTTCAAAGCCCGACTGTCCACAGCATAAACCCCAAGAGATCAATGTCAGTGTGCAAATGAAAGGGGCAATAAAAGAAGCATCATAAGAGTAAGAGGAAAACATGAGCCAGTGGTATATGAAAACAAGATTCCTTATCCCATCTGTTGGCATAAAAGGGAAATAATGAAGAAAACCACTTCAGATTTAGCGAGACAAAGATAAGATATGAGTTCACCTTGGTTGTCTTCAGCACAGTCAATGCTTCAATACTAGACCTAAGCTGCAGAGAACCAGACTTCTTTACCACTACTTCAGTTGTATGCTTTTCAGATCCAAGTTTGAAACCTTCAGTAGAGAAGATATGCATTATTCACAAAAAAGTATTTGTACTTGAACATTCATGTGTTCACAAAAGTGATACATGCAGACAAGCAAGATAAAGAAACCAAATCTTAAACTTCTACATATATCTAACCCAGTGAAAGTTTAGGACTCCACCAATGGAATATTTAGATTCGTACAAGTTTCAGTTGATTTATGTGGAAACTGATTAATAGAATTGTAGATGATTCGATGCATTCATTAAAGGATATGGGAACTTGAATTGGTAATGGCTTAAGGCTGATTCAACAACAACTTTAATCGAAGAAAAGCTAAGCTTACCTCATTAAAGGTTGTGAGTGGCTTGGAACATATGCTGTTAAGAGTCTTGATTATCAACAGTTTGAAATGTTCATTCAAAGATTTATTAAAAAGTAGCTCAGGACCTATTATCAAGGCTAAGTAACATAGTTATACCCTTTACCAATATTTATTAAAAAGTAGCTCAGGACTTATTATCAAGGCTAAGCAACATAGTTATAACCTTTACGAATTCACACTCAGCTCAGGCTCAAAAATCTTTTTTAACCCAGTTCACCTTGCAGCTTAAACTTAAGCTTAGATGAAAGCCTGAATGGAGAAAATTTTAAATGAGTCAAGCCCAAGCTAACTATGGCAGAAGCAGTAAAGAAATAATGATTGATTATAATATGCACATGGAACCAATTAGATAAAACTGAATCTCTAAAAAGTAAGAAAAGAGAGCATTTCATATGATGACTGTGATGATAGTAAGTGGGAAAGGAACTTTACATGGATGGAAATAACGGCCACTTCATATCAGCAGATTAATGCTTTAAAATGGAAAGTGCCTAAACTGATCCTTTATGCTACATCTATGAAAAAATTTGACTAGATCAAGCTAAGGCAAAATTTGACTTCCAATTGGCAACATACTTTTAGTTGTACTTTCTCCAAGGCAAAGGGAAGAGAGTTTTTCCTGGAAGATCTTTGATCATTAAGGACACAAATAGCAATTGGTGGAAATGGAGAATACATAGAAATAGGAAAATATAAAACCTGGAGAAGAAAATGGTACAAAAATAGCCATCTTGCCCATACAAAAGAAGAGTCAAACTATGCCATAAAGATCACATACCAGCAATCCTATTGAAAGAACTGAAGCAGCAAATGAATGGTGAATAAGTTACTAGAATAAGAATACAAGCGTAGAAGAAAGATAAATATTGAAGGAAGCAACAACAACAAAACTATATAAATTACTGCATGTGAAGGAATGAGGAAAGCAAAATAGAAGATTATCCATGAAGCATATCCTGTTGAAGGAATTAAAAATTACTTAATATCGTAGAAATTTAGAAACTTGCCATGTTGATGTGGCTGTCCATCTACCGAAACACGTTCCCATGGTTTTTCCACTATGTTGACAATGGCAGCAGTGACCTAATAAATTAAGGAACAAGGTATGAATTAAGTAACAAGCATTCACAGTTAATGGATCCAAACATATAAATAGATGAACTGAAACTAAACTAGCTGATATGTTCAGACCTGAAAGAAATTTTTAACTCCAGTTAAGGCTTGCTAACTCTTTTTTAACATATTCTTTTATCCAAAATTTGAAGTTCCAAAGTTCATCTTTGGTGAGGATTTGAATAGTAAAGGACTAGCCCAGCAATGAGAGCCATATATTTTCTTTTATGAAAACATTAAATCCGTTATCCCAAACCTGGCTTCCTAGTATTCCTATAGGTGGAACATTCTTTTGTCCGTGTTAATTCAGCTGTAAAACTATGTCCACCAAAAATCTATATTTACCTGCTTGTAGAAAGATGTAAAATGCTTTGCAAGCAAAATTGCAAAATCCTCAGCTGAAACCTGTTCTGAACATTCCTTTGCTTTCGCATACACCTGTCGGAGCCAACCAATGCATCAAGTCCCAATCCAACAATAGGCAGTTCAATACAAAAACCGCAAGCAAATCACGCAGTTACAATTTATCAATATAGAGAGAGGTGTGTGCTTCCTTTACAGTGTTTTTCATGGAGTCCGTAGCGACAATATCGGAATTGTCATCGCGGACATAGGAGTTGATGCAATCAGAGAAAAGGGAGATGGAGACATTCCATTCAACCATGAAATGGACGCCTTGTTTGCTTCTCCAAACTCTTCCCACTCTCACTCTAGACTTGCCGTGCCTCTGCTCAAACTTCAATCCGTCAAGCTGGCTGTCGCTGGACATGGCTTCCGGGTATCGAGAAAAAGATTGGATTCTTTAGAGAGAGAGTGATCGGTTGACAATGAACAGTGAAATTAGAGTAAGAGAGAATAAATAATAAAGCCTTAATTGCAAGTTGACTTCACAGCTGTAAAACGGGAATATAGTCAATGTTAGCAAGTTTTTGTTAATATAATTTAATAAATATATCTAGACAAATGTTTAATATAATTTTTTAAACCAATTTATATTTTATTTAGAATATAATAATAATAATAATAATAATAAGATGACAGAATTCGAACATGCAACTTATGCGGGTCTACGTGTCGTGCAAGGAAGGCAATCTTAAAGTCCGAATTTTTATTTCTTTTTCTTTTTCTTTAGGCCAAAACAAAAGTCAAATTCGGAAATCAGTTTCTTTTTTATGCCCAATTCAAGTTGATAAACTTTCTTTTAGTTAATACAACATGATGATTTTGTAAAATAACCTATAAACCTTTTCTTTTTTGAAAATATAACCTATAACATCGCTGATTGTATATCCACCAGATCTTCTCAACCAATTAATTTCAACATATAGTCATTTGGAAAAAGGTTTTATTATATTTCATTTAATTTTAAAATAACTATTGAAAATTTTTATAAAGGATTTTCATTTCTAATTAATTTGTTTATGAAATATAATCAACATGACAAAGTCATTTGTTTTTCATTAAATTAAAATTACAATTACAATTATGATGATAATATTTTTATTGTCAAAATAAAACATTATTATAATCAAAATTTTCTTTTTTCTTTAATGTTGATTGAAAGACTCTATATCACTTTCAATTCAATTGGAATTAGTATTTTTATTAATAAAATATTACATATTTTTATGATAAAAATGTTAATAAAATAGTTCTACATTTGATGGAGCATGCAATATCTGATGATTAATTAAAAATTATATAGCAAAATATATTAAATAATTATTTTATAATTTTAAAAAATTTAGACTCTATTTTATAATTTTAACAATATCGTACTAAAATTAAAATTACTATTACGGTTTACCACTCACATAGTTTTTAGTTTTTTCTTCAATGAACCAAAGGATTTTGTTAAATTCAATATAGCTAACTATTTATCAGTTATATCAAAACTTATGAATTTAGGAACAATAAGACCAAATCAACACATAAATCTTTATCGTGTGATTGAAGAACTTGAAGGTGATGTCATGCTAACCTTCTCTAAAGTGATGCTACAGAATTCAAAAGTAGATCAAAAGTCAAAATTCGCCATGGAGACCACTCTTATGGTGATTATTTCACGGCATATCATAGGAATTGGTTTAAAGGGTCAAAATATCTGATCCCCTTTTGCCCTCCTTCAGGCTTTGAGAAAAGACTTTGTATCATGAAAAGGCTGCCTTGGAAAGAAAGAAAGGGACACATTCAGTGCATACCAGCTAGAAAATGAAACAATATTTGTTCATTTCTTACTATCCATTAATACTAGTTGGTACCATAATTTTTTGTTTGGTATCTACCGGTATCCAAAATATCAGGATATACCGGTCAGTACCATAAATTTCGAAAATGTTAAGGATCTATTTGCATTTTTTTAAAACTTACTCTAAAACTAAACGAACCCTGACTTGCCACCCCTCTCCCTAGGTCTCTGTCTGTGACTCTGTGTGACTCTCCTCTCCACTCTTCCGAATCTTCTTCTACCTTCCTTCTCTATTTTTCTCTCTCTCTCTCACCTACTCTCACTTCTTCACTCACCATTGTTGCCTTCGGTTGTTCTCTAAACGACCCCTGCTCCCCTGGTCTCTGTCTGTGTGACTCTCCATCTCCACTCTCCCAAAACTTCTTCTACCTTCCTTCTCATTTTTCCTCTATCTCTCTCTCACCGACTCTCACTTCTTCACTCACCAGCACCGTCGTTCTCTCTCTCATTCTCCTCTTCATCTCCAACGATACTGGTGACTGGTCCCTCTTCGGCGGTGTTACTCCCTCCCTCATCCTCACCGATCCATGCTAACATCAAAGGACAGAGATCCTCCCTTGGCTCCTCCCTTTGCGTTCCTCAAAGATGACACTATCTTCAACTCTCCTCCACAAGGACCATCGCACCATGTCATCGCCACTGAACGGCTGAAGGTGGAGAGAAGGTCGATGCTTGCCCAAATCTACACCCTAAGCCTCTGACCCATAACCCAACTTGAAGACCCAACCCAAAACCCGAATCTAGTGAATTATTTTTAGGTGTGATTTTTAAGTTTTCAAATTTGTTTCTCCTTAATTGCATTTTTTATTGTGTTCAATTGGATCTTAGATTTGTTAATTGGTTGGAAGCAAGAACTTGGTTTGCAATTTGCGATTTGCGTGCATCTGGATTAGATATTGGAGTTGAATGATCGCGATTTTGTCATTTGTGATTTGAACATGGGAGTTGAATTGAATAAGTCACTCACAATGATGTCTTTGTTTTCTGATTTGCGTGGATTGGATTGGATATTGGAGTTGAATAATTATTTGGTTGATTTTTAGTTTGGTTATAAAGATTGGTTTAAGTTTATCATAAATTTATGATAAGTTTTTGGATGAATGAAATACACGGTCTCACGTGAATATATGATGATTCAATTGAAAGTTTGTAAGTTGAAACTTGAAAGTTGAAAAAACTTAGATTAAAATTTTGAACCGAGATTATTAAAGTTGTAAGCTTACAAAGACTTAAATCATTAATGTAACATCCCACCCCCGAGGGGAAGGGTAGAATAGTAATTTGGAAAGGGCTAAGAGTGTTTAGTATTGTTTTGAAATATTCATGTATATTCTTACATGTGAATAGTGCAATTTGCACAGAAAAATGACTGTACATGCATTCATGACATTTCTCGATATATGTGCCTAAATGTGATTTTTGTGGAAAAGTATGATTTTGTGCTTGAAACTTTATTTGGAATGGACTGTTGTGTATTTTATGTTTTTGGGGAATTTTGGGAATTTTCTGAAAATTTTCGGGAAAAATTTTCGAACCGAAAAAATCGCCAAGTGGCGGACTGAATTGGTTTCTGGTACCGAAATTTTTTTCCCAATAACACTGGAATATTGGGTAAATGATGTTGGGACTGTAATTGGGACCATTGGTATTGGATGATCTAGAAATTTCATTTGTTAAGGTTCCTTTTATTTTATTTCAAATTTATTAAATGGACTTTAGTCTTTTCCCTCTCATTACATGCCAAGTGGCATGATGACTCACCTTAAACACATTTAATGCTTGTAGTTACTCATTTATTGCTTGGTTTCATACTCATTTACGACATTCATCTTCTTCATTTCTT
>JANZLD010000005.1:57282249-57295387 GCA_026413575.1 Erythroxylum carthagenense | reverse complement strand
ATTTTTTAATTTAATAATCACTAATAAATATAATTAAAATTTAAAATATCTTCTAAATATACAGATTTTAAATAAAATTTTTCTTTAACAATTAAAATATATATTGAAATTAAATTATTAAAATATCTAATTTAATAAAATATAATATTTTTAGTAAATAATATATATCAATAAAATTTTATTTATTTTATTTATTTATAAAAATAATTTATCTTTTATTTTTATCTAATATTTTATTATTGGACATTAACAACCAAACTTGTTTGTGTTTTTATTTAAAAAATAAAAAATAAAAGCAAAAAAACCATATAAGATAAAAGAAGTGAAATCAAACCACCTCTAAACTTCTTATATGTTAATGCAACTCAAAATAAGTTGAGTATTAGATCAATAATATTAAAAATAAAATAACAAAAAAAAAATTTCTTATCCTTTTGTAACCCACTATTAGTTGACATGTTTATAAGCAGAAAGAATCCGATCACGTAAATTTGATATGCTTATGTGTCTTGCCAGAATGACAGCCTTAAGCAATCTAATCGTCGTATGAAAGACTTTTAAGAATACACGAGAGATTGGACTGTTGATTTATACCCCATAACTAATTAGTTGTGGTAATTTAATGACATAATAATTTAAAAGAATTATTTACTTTATACATACTTAGATTTACATGATAAAATTTAAGTTATAAATATAGATCACAAATGAAATTATAATGAGATTATAATTATAAGATTCATATTATTTAAGTATTATTCTTAAATTATTCCTAGTCATTCTATTAAAATTGGACATTTATAGAGCATAAAAAACCTAGTACACGTTATGCTATGTTTCTTCCTAATAAAGGATAGTTGAACTTATATACTAAAGTAAGAAGATAATTATAAAATCTTTTAAATACTTATTAGATAATAAATTTATTGAATTGACCTGATTATGAAGATTTTAAATAAAATATTACTTATATGTATGTACATTTTCTTATTATAATGGTTATATAATTGATCCTTAGATTTGAAATTATCTAAGTTTTTCTTGTGACAATTACTACAGTTTAATGTTACTTATGACCTATCCTATTTATGATAGCTCAGTTGGTAATACTTGAAAACAATATGAACCTTATAAAAATAATTGAGTACGTCAATAAAAGATTTGTCACTTTAAAGTAATTAGAGAAAATGTTTCATTATTCTTTATTATTAGTTATTTAACGAATTCTTTGGCTATAATAAATTGACATTTGAAAGGTATTTTCAAATATCAATTATAAATTAATTACTAATTAGTAAGAAAAAATAATTGGATTTAAAAGAGTTGACATTCCTATACTTAATGTCTAATTGAAATATTGGGTGATAAAATAATTAAGTTATACATCATAATCATGTATAAATGAGTTAAGTTAAACTTCTTTGATATTCCTAATATTTGGATAATTATCAGATGCTGCTAGATGATAATTTTGATTTATAAATATAAAATTTTAATTGAAGAAATAAAGATAAATTAAAGGAGTTTAATTCTAATTATGAATTATAACTATAATCATAATCATAATTTATAATTATTACCAACATATTAGGAGCCTAATGAGTCACATATAAAAGAACAGCTAGAAAGAAAAAATAATTTAAATTAAGTCAGACTTAATTGTGAAATTTGGAAAACTTATAAGAATTAAATATGAAATATTTGATTTTATTAAATTAAATTATAATTATAATTGGAGTTAGACTTTAATTATAATTAGGAACTTTAATTTTAATAAGAAAGAAACTCTATTGACTTTTTCTATAAATAGGACGAAGGCATAAGAGAGCTAGCACTCTTATTTTTTACTCTCAAATAATGTAAGTTATTTTTCTCTTTTCCTTGGATATTATTAATGGCTAGGCACGTGGACATATTATGGTTGCCAATACGAGAAGAAATTTTTGTAGAAATCTAAATCAAGTTTTAAAAATATAAATCAAGTATGATTTAATCTATTATTTATGATTTATGTTTTTCAATTTGTTCAATTAAAAATATCTGATCAGGAAATTATAAAAATTTATTTTTCCATGCACCTCTTGTTTGATCATATTTAGTTTTCTAATAGTAGTATTAGAGTCTCCTTTAATTGTTTAACTTAACTAAAGTTACTTGATTGTTATTAGTTTAATACTATTTTACAATTTTAAAAATTACTTGAAATAAAACTTGATATTAATTGATAATGGTACTATATCATACTAAAACCAAATCTGATACTGGTATCATTACAGTTACGATATTCATAACATTATGTGTTACCCACACAATATTTTCTTCAATAAATCAAAGGATCCAATTAAACTTAAGATCCCTGATTATTTCTCAATTATATCAAAGACTATAAATTTAGGAATAATAAGACCAAAACTACACAAAAATATTTATTATGTGATTGAAGAGTTTGAAGGTGATGTTATGTTGACCTTCTCTAAAGTGATGTTATATAATTCAAAAGTAAACTATGCTTATAAATGTATGAAGCTTAATAAGACTCAAAGTTAAATGGAAACTATTTGAACTTATATCATTCAAAAGAAAATTAGGGATTTAAAGAGTAAATCTCAAAATCTCAACCTAAAAGATTCTAATAAAAAGGTCAAACTAAATTTATCTCTATTTATTGTAATTTAATGTTTTATACAATGATAATATTATAAATTTTAATCATAGTTAAGTTTTAATTAGTTGTAAATTTGTCTCTATTTATTATTTCCATTTATGTTTTCGGTTCTTGAGTTATCAGCTTTTAATTTTAGTTTTGAGTTTTTCCAACACATTGGATCAAAGGTAATGTAGAGCCTTGTAAGAAAGTAAGTCATAATGTGAAATAGAAAATTAAAGCATTGCTTAAAGAGTATCATTACGAGAAAGATAGAAGGCAAAGACTGAAATACAAATTTGGTAATGGAAGAATTTTTTCTAGTGGTTAGGATGATATTGGAGATGTTGAAAGTGGTTTTCCTTAACAATAAGAAGGAAATATTGCACTTGATGTGAGAAAGAGAAGAAGACATGTGTTTAACTTTTTTACACCACAAACAACTCCTATTACAATATAAAGAATTGGGTCATAATGTGGACATGACTATGGCTAGATAGTGGTATGATTCAAATATATCAACCAAGGTTGCCCAGTTCTATTATTAATAGCCTATGATGGATACTATTGCCTCTTATAGTTAAGGATATAAAGCTTCTTCAATTGATGATTATAGAGGTAAACTTATGAGTAGTTCTATTTATGAAACAAATAATAATTTGGGTGAAATAATGACTTGGGCAACTTATAGGTGTTCAATTATGTGATGGTTGGTAAAATAGAAGACATGAACCTATTATCAATTTTTTGTTTATTTTGCTAAAAGGACTATATTTTTGAAGTTTATTGATACATTTGACCTTGATAGAAATATTAATACTTTGTTCTAGATATTTGATGAATTTGTGAATGAAGTTAGGCTAGAAAATATTATTTAGTTTATCACTAAAAATGATTATGCTTACACAGCAGATAAAAAAATATTGCAAAATCTTTTTATTAGATTCCTTGTGCTACACATTGCATTGACCTAATATTAGAAAATATAAGAGAAGGGACCAACTTAATCTATAATCTTGTATAAGTCTTCAATTTGATAAGAAAGAATTTTACTAATGGTAAAATTTTATGTCGTCATATTATTACAAGATTTGCAACTTTTTTTTTTCACTTTAGTGTTGTTTTGTTTTAATGAGAAAGGAGTTAAGATAAATATTTACAAGTTAGTTGCATCTTAGTGTGCCAAGTATAATGTTAGAGTGGAGGTTTATAGAATTATACTTGAAGACTATGAATTTTGTTCTCAATGTCAATTTGTAATCCAAGCTTCTAAGCTTTTAATGAGAGTACTTCATTTGACTCGTAGTGATGAAAATAATGAGTTATTTTTATGATGCTATGAAGAGTGCGAAGGAAGCATAAAAGGCCAAGATGAAAAATAGATCTTCTTTGTACATAACTTATTTTGAAATTATCAATGAGAAATGAAAAAGACAACTTTACTCTCTCTTGCTTGCATCTGAAGCATTTTTTAATTCTAGTGTCTATTTTAAATCAAGTTTACAAAGAAAGTTGAAATTAATGTAGGAATATTATTAACTATTATTGCAATTTTTACCTATAAGATAATGCAAGATCTCCTAAGCTCACAAATGAAGGTTTATAAAAATGCTTCTGGTGATTTTAGGATACCCATTGTATTCGTCAAAGGGACAAACTTAATATGGATATATATTTTTACTTTTATTACTTGTTGAAAATTAATCATCACTTTATTTTGTTTATAAGGTTAATTTTGTTGTCTTAAAATTACTTTGGGAGGTCAATTCGAAAATAGTGTTCCAGAATTGCAAACATTTGCATGCCGAATTCAGAGTCAATGTGTGAGTGCTAGAGGGTATAAAAGGAATTAAAGCACAATTGAAATTATCTATTCCAAGAAAAGGAATATATTGGAACACAAAATATTGAAAAATTTGATCTTTGTTTGATATAATTTAAAGCTTCAAGAAAGATATGTTATTGTCATTATTAAATTTAATATATTTTTTGTAATTTAATTTAATTTGTTTACTAGGACTTTTAATAGAATAACTAGTTTTGTATATTCAATTTACCTTTATCATATCAATTTTTTAGCAGATTGAGTTTCTGAAAAACCGAGTTTGATAGATGAGAGTAACTTAGAAGATAATCTTAAATGAGAAAGTATTCATATATCATTTGGTACAATAAAATTTAATATTAGTGATGATGAGAATTCTTTTAATGGTAAGAATTTTATATCAAATAAGAATTAAGGTCAATAAGATTTGAGTGGATATTTGATTGAATAAAGTTTTAGGTTTTTATTTCCTCTTTTCTTTTAATTTCATTTATATTTGATGCATATATTAAATTCTATATATTTTATATGGATATAAAAATTTTAACTGTAATATTTTTGTTTCAGATTTCGCTTTTAGTTGGCTATGTTCCTTGACATGAACTCATTATAACAATTATGGTCGCGGAACTTTAATATTTTTTTATTTGATGTTTTGATGTAATTATTCTTTATTATATGACGAAATTATAACATTTTAAATATTTTATATTATCTTTATTTTTAAATTTATATGATGATCAATTACAGTCATTAACTATATGTGAAACATGTGGAAAGTAATATTAATAGAAATAAATATATTATTTTTATTTTAAATTTATATTATTATAATTTTTGGAGACAAGGTTGATATAAATTTATAAATTATGCAACACAATATTTTGAGGGATTATTTTGCAATTTTAAAAAACTTCAAAGACTTATGATTTTTAAAAGTTACCCAAATTAGTATTGTATCAAAATCAAATTTAGTACCGGTACAAGGACAATATTCTTAACATTAAGTGCTTATCATATTTTCTATAAGATTGCATAAATTTTTTTAGATAAAAGGTTTCTTTGTGAATTAAATAAATTTAAAAAATTTGAATTTTTGAATTTTTTTAAAGCAAAATTTAAAATTTCAATAAATATTCTCTTAAACTTTTTAAAATAATGATAAAACACACGCGATTTAAATATCATACGTGAAATATCATACATAAACCGATCAAAAGTTTTTAATATAACAACATAATTAAATTCTTAAACTTCACTGGAATTAACTATACATAATAAATTATTGATTTACATTGAATTAAATTAATCCAAATCAAATTTATATTAAATCCTATTCTTAACAATATTTGATCACTTCATATGTAATGTTTGCACCACTATTATTTTTTAACAGAAATATCAAAAATTATAAAAATTTATAAATCACAAATTTGAAAACTTGATTAAACTTCAAAGAAACCTTCAATATCTGTCTTTTACCATTTAGATGTTTAAATAACATTAAAATTATGTGTAAACTTGAACTTTAAAAGAGTATTATAATTTTTGCTATAATATTTGTTGTAAGTACTTTTCCTTCAGTTGATTATTTACATATTATAGAATGATTAGTATTTTTTTTAATATAATTATATTGTTTATATGTTGCAATGTTACTAAGGAGATATCCGTGTTAGGTAGTAAGCATGTTGAAAATCCTATTAAGAAAATTGAAGAACTACGTTTTGTGACCAAGGATTCAGCTATTAATTTACAAACCATACAGGAAAAGAGCAACTGAAGTTCACATTATAACCTATTTCTTTCCACACGTATTCCCAGTGTTCAATAATAACAATAAGAAAAAAGAAAAAGAGTACAACCAACCAGCATAGTATAAATGAATGACAAACAATTTTAGGTAAATTCTATCAGATACATTCTCCAATCCAGCACCGCATAATAATACACATGGATCCCAAAAGATTAGCTGTCTAACCACGAATGGATGCTCTAGGAACAGTAGGTAAACCTAGTTCATCCTCAGCCTGTCAATCATCACGCTTCATGAGTAAGCAATTGCAATGGAAAAGAACAAAATGGCCGGCAACCACAAATTTCAGATGCACAAGCAACACAACGTCAACCCACCCACAGACAATAAGCTCCTAAAAACTAAAACCATCCTCGGCTGAAAGGTTGAACACATTTCCTCAACAAATATACAAATTTTAAAGCAGATCTTTATGATAATTGATGTGATTAAGATGAATGGCGTCATCTGATTGTTTGAAATTTTCTAACATGGTACCCTTTCCTAACATGGTAGTCTTTCGGAAATTTTCACTGATCTAACCAACGCCGGATGAATAGAATTAGATATAAGTTTGAACAATGAACAAGTTCTTCAGGTTTTTGAAGTTGAAAAGCAGCTTGGTCTTCATTTCCCAAAAATAAATCTTACAGAGAAGCGACATTGAAGCAACACTACGATGGGGATTCTAGTATGCAGGTCTACGTGAGGTTTTAGGAATAATGCAAAGAAAGGTTATATATAACCACAGAAACACAGATTTCTTCATACCTATAGATGCACTTACATGGCTATTGACAGACAATTTTTCATCTAATCACATATTATTAGGTAACTGAACAAATGTAAAACATTTAAACCAGACCTCAGATTTACCTGGACATTGGATCTGCCAGCGGGCTGTGCTGCATGTCCTGTGGGTGCTGTAGGCAAGTTGAGTTCTGCGTCCAAATCAGGTTCTTTATCAGGCTGCAAATAAGAAGGCACACCATCCGCTTCAGTTTCGAAACCCATGTCTGCTTCAAGTGCATCAAGCTCTGCATCAAACATCCATCACAACAATGTTAAGATTTATACTAGCAAAATGTTAGCATTTCAATCACTACGGTTTCTCCTATAGTCAGACAGATACTTTCACTTCAATTCAAACACATTATTGATCATTTATATTCTGAATGCTGTTTCATACATCCCAATTCCAAAATTACTGCATATACCAGCACAAGCAAATTCTTCTCCAGAACTATTCAGGACTAAATGCACAAGTTCAGTACATGCTTATCTAAAGAGTTAAAAAAAGCTGCAGGTAAAACAACAATCAAATTTCTTATATTATCGAAGACAATAATGCCAAGATTGGGCTTTAGTGCATACCACCCATGAGTTCATCCTCATCAATATCATCAGGAACGTTGTAACTTCTGCCTAGGGTCTCTTGAACTTCATTACTCACATCCATTAGGTCCATCATCTCATCTTGCAAGTTCTACAATTCATAGCTTGAAAAGTTTAGCACTGATTTCTTAAGAAATTGTAAAGGCAGGAGGTGTCTCAAACTATCACTTACATCTATATCTTGGATCTTGACTGTTTTCATCATCCCTTTCAACTCTTTGTTGGCAGATTTCAAAGCTGACATCTGAAACAACAAAATAGGACAACCAAAATTGTAATTTGCACAATAGCCTCATAATCTTATATCTTCCTT
This sequence comes from Erythroxylum carthagenense, assembly GCA_026413575.1. Taxonomy (NCBI): domain Eukaryota; kingdom Viridiplantae; phylum Streptophyta; class Magnoliopsida; order Malpighiales; family Erythroxylaceae; genus Erythroxylum; species Erythroxylum carthagenense. The sequence goes on along the minus strand of JANZLD010000005.1, from coordinate 57,287,415 downwards.
CAGATTAAATTATTAAGAATAAATAGTTATCTAGACACCAATGACAAATTTAATCACACAACTTAAGAATGTGTTCCCTAGCAGCCACAAATGCTTCATTCCCTACCTCTTATGAGGTAGGCAGCAGGATCCAATCACAGTACAGAAAAAGCTCCCCGTGGACAACTTTGAACCATGGCCATTTGGGTGCTAACAAAAGAAATGAATACTGCAAGGTAAATATCAAATGGGCCACCATAATCTCATCTGGTAGTTTATATATTGCAATTCCTAAACTAGTAACTTCAGTGGCCTCAGATTTAATAATCTCCCCCACCTCACGGTTAATAATAGTGTCAATTCATACAAATTAATTAGTTAAGAAATATGATCAAACGACTTGTGGGCCCCTCCAAGAGCCTAATTGCAAAATGGTATTGGTTCAAGGTCTGTATAATTGATCATTGGCAGCATATTTAGTCGAATCAGTTCCTAAATGTGATTTGCAGTTTGCATGAAATTCGAAGAGTATAAGTGAATTTGAAGCTGAAGGTCACATATAACAATAATTAAGGACCTTCAAATTCCTCAGGTTTGTTCCCCAGTTTTTGTCTTCTCTTTTTGTGTTTGGTCATCAAATGTGAAAGGAATGCAACAGATACAGCCATTATATTTGTAGTAAATAAATGGTACTGGTGCAGAATCACATGCAAAGGTACCAATACAATTAATACAGAAGAATTCATTCTTCACATAAGAGGACAATGGTGCAGCTTCTAACTCCATTGGTAGTTTTATAATTGATATAATCATACTAAAAGACCCATCATACTTGCTAAATATCTTCATATAAACTGTTACTTCAGTTCTCATTCAAGCACAGATTTATAATTTAAGGTCCTTCTAAACTACTTTTAGGAACTTAACATCCGAAAAGGCTGGAGAGTTTCAGAACATACAGTTTGTTGGGCATCTTTAATGCCCTCAGATGCAAATGCAACTTGATCAAGGTTGAACGTTTGGTTGTAAAGCATGTCACGTTGTCCTTCATACCTGACCAAGAAAATAAGGGTAGGTCTCAGCAAACCAATTCACCCCTATACAAACACACACACCATCATCCTAGTGAAAACTTCAGTCCACATCACACATCTTAATCTGCCCATTAATATTGAAGCATCATGCTCAAGGCAACAAACAACATATATAAGCATATATACGAATGATCAATCTCAATTAGTTAAACAGATAACAACTTTTGTTTTGATACTACTTTTTAATGAACCCTGGCACAAGAAAGACAACTATAAGAAAATGTTTATATTGTTTGCCAGTGTTATGCACTCTTGGAGAGGTGATGGTGGATTTTCAATCAGTTGATTGATAATTGATATGTTCTACAAAGGGTTGCAAATAAGCTGTGGAGAGTTTAACCGAGTCCTGCTACATTCAAGCTTGATTCGTTACATGTTTTAAAACCCAAGTTAATCTCAAGCTTTCTGATTGAGCCTAAATTTTCTATTTGGACGCATGGTTCATTTAAAATTTTCTGAAGCTGAGAAAAGCTCAAGGATTTAACAAATCTAAACTTGATAATGGAAACCAATTTAGCAAAGAAATTATAAAGTCAAAATAGGCTAAAATTTCAGTTTGAATTACCAAGAATAGGCCAGATTATTTATTAAATATAGTTTTTAAAATTCATATATCATAAGGTTCTGCAATGAGACAATGATCAATTCATTCAGGAGTTTTAACTAACAGGCCCATCCTTATTTAGGTTTGATTAATTTATTAACGATCCTTAAATACAGGCTTTGGGATCATTTATTGCAGAAACAAGCATGAAGAAGCCCTCAACAAGTATATTCGTTGGTTTGAAATCTTACTACTTCTGCAGACGACTATGGGTAATCTACAGATTTGTGTGACCCTGAGAAACAAAAAATTGTCACCAATTTCTAGACAAGAAACCATTACATCTGAAGGTCTGTACTTGGATATTAGGTTTGTTTCCAAAAGGATTTGATGCATCCAACCTTTATTTACACAACTTGATCCAATTTTAATGAATATTAAAAGACGCAAGAAGCCTTGTGAGCCTTAATGGCACAACAAATCAGCAGATATAAATGAGTAAAGAATTTCCCTTAATTCATTCAGGAAAAGGAAATACAAAAAATGAGTCCCAACAATAAGTCAGTAACTGCTACAGCAGATTCACCCAATAGAATATTTTCAAAAGTACATCTTATTTTACAAAATATAATTAAGGCCAAGAAATCCATCACAAGAGAAGATCCTTTCTGCCTTATAGATTGTCCTAAAATTATGCAATGATCATGTCCAATGATCTATAATATAAAGATGCAAGTAGTCACCAAATAAATGGACCAAGTAAAAATGTTACATAAGAAGGTAATATTGAACTCTTACATTCGCTTTTGTTTAAGAACTCTCATGGCTCTCGCCTTAAGGCCCTCTTGAGCAGGTCCAGGACGTGTTTTCTTGATCTGTTCTCTGTATCTGGCGAGCTCAGCATCAAGTTTTTTTATCTTATCATCAACAGATTCTCCTCTCTTATTAATCTGAAATAAGAGATTAGCTTCAGTCACCAACCGATGATAGTAGGCTTTTCAACTATGGGGAATATGCCAAGTAGTCAAATAAAACTGAAGAAAAGAACAAGTTTTTGATGTGATTAAGCAAAATTCTCCAGTACTCGAAATGGTAGTTTGACAACAGACAAAAAGTGAAAGGTAATGAAATCCAGATTACGTCAATAGCCTACCGATTACGAGAAATGTAAAGCAGAAGCATTTTTTAATTTAAGATTTGAAAATGAAAACCCTAGCAGAAACTTGCTAAGCAAATTAATATTCAACGAGTCGATTGAAACCCTAGCTGAAATTATGCAAACTCAAGAAATTGAGGCCTGGATAGAAAAATCAAACCAAACAGATAAGAAAGAAGAATAGGGAGAGAGACCCTGTCAGAGGCGTCTTGAATGGACGGAGGAGGATCTTTATTTTTCTTAGCGCCAAAGATTCTATTCATCTTGAGGCAGAAAGCTGCTTCTCCAAAAACAGCAGACGGTGATTTCTTCGGAGAAAATACACACACACACACACACCAATAAGTAATGCTGGATTGTTTGATAAACTGATTAATTAACCAGTCGCTATGTCATGCCGAATCGTAGTCTGTTTAGCACACGAAATGACCAAGTTGACTTTTATCTCTCTTTTTTAATGTAAACCTTACAATTTAAGCCCTCTTTGGCCAAACAGCTTATTGCATCATTTGTTAGCTGATTCTATCAGCTATTAATTGATAGTTGATTCTATTAGTTGATTTGACCAGTGAATTGCATTAGCTGTTTAGCTGATTTTATCAGCTATTAATTGATAGCTGATTCTATCAGCTGATTTTATCAGCTATTAATTGATAGCTGATTCCATCAGCTAATTTGACCAGCGGATTGTATTAACTGTTTGTTATAAATGTTTGGTAAAATTAGTTGTTTACTATTAACTGTTTATGTGAAAAATGGCTTATAAAGACATGACTTTAAAAAAATATAAGAGTATGAATATTATATATTTTAGTATTTCGTTGAATATTCTTATAGGAATTTAAATTTTAGATATTTATTCTACAAAAAATTAAGTTTATAACTTTAATAATAATAATAATAATAATAATAATAATAATAATAATAATAATAATAATAATAATAATGACGATGATGATGATAATGATAATAATAATATTTAAGATATGTAATGTAAATATCACCTGAGTAGGGAGAAGGCTGAAGAGTTTTGAGAGAAGGTAAGATTGAGGTTTAGGAACTCTCAAAACTAGCTTCTCTTGAAGAGATGGCAAGGAGTCGGCAATTTTATATTGTAGAAGTCATTAATAAATATAGTCAAAAATATGGTTATGAAACCTTCAATTCAGAGAAGTAACAACCTATGATCCACATTGTTTTTTATAGAACTATATGCAGAAGAATGATCGTATCTCTTTAGTTGTTCAATTGTTGAATTTAGATTGATTGATTGGTAGGTATAGAATATAAACAAAATCTTTCAGATGCTCTGTTGTAACTGAATCTTCGAAGTAGGGCACTATAGATAATAATTCCATGTTCGCTTTGCTATTCAATAGAAGTTGTATAGATTTGTATAAGCTTTGTTTATAAAAGCTTTGAAATTCAACTCAAACCTTCAAAATCATACATTTCAAAAAACATAATCCTTATTTTCATTGGATTTATTTATAAGGTCATACAATAGTGGCAATCAATCTTAGCAGATAATTCACTCAAAAGCCAAACCCTAAAATCATCTATGCATATGGTCCTAAAATAGTAGTTAGAATCTATACTTATCTACAAAGTGATCTAGTTTAAGAGTAGCACAGACGTTCAAGACTTTGCTCAAGTCTCCATTGGGTGAAACCAAAAGTGGCAACTGTCCAATTCAATTGGGGGAGTAACCCTCTTTCTGATCAACATTTCAATAGTTGGGAATTTCCTCTTCCTCCCATCAACCCAAACCCATGATACGGAATATAATTTGATTGAGGCAGAGGAGCAGTTTCAGGCCTTTGCTTAGCTGGGCGATTAGGAATATCAATACCAGGACAAGATTTGGAGTGAGGGTCAGCCTGTGTTTTGCCTCCTTCATTAAGAGGAGCCAACTTCTCCTCTTGAATGAGTCTTACAAACTGGGCACTCATGCGACTACGAGTGATGATTTAACCATCTATACAGGCATGACCAACAGTAGAGATGACCACAAAGGGTCACAATTGGGTCTTGAGCTAATTCGAAGCAAATATTGCATTCAAAATCACCTGCTTCATCAACGTTGGTGCCCCAAAAATATGAGATTTTGTTAAGTCAAAATAACTTTACAGTAATGATTTTGATTAGGCACAAATAATGAAAGAACGAAAAACAGATGGAGAAGTGAAAAGCAGACGAAGATTAAAAAGCAGACGAAGCGAAAAGCAGACGCTAAAAAGTAGACGAAGTTAAAAAGCAGACAAAGTTGAAATACAGACAGAGATTGAAAAGCAGACGCTAAAAAGTAGACGAAGTTGAAAAGCAGACGGAAGCAAATCAAGAGTCAGTTCGAGTTAGTTACAGAACTCAACTGAATAACCGTTTCTTTCAAG
>JANZLD010000005.1:57254981-57276060 GCA_026413575.1 Erythroxylum carthagenense | reverse complement strand
TTTTATCAACTTTGATTGCAATTTTTGATGATTAGGCTAGATTAGACCTTTTTCGCTTGGTTCCAATTAAGTGAGACTACCCGAGGTTGCAACCTATACCGCAATCTTGGAATTTATTATATTTGACTGGTTTCCAAGAATCGATCGTAAGATCGAATCGACAGAGCCGTGATCAAGGAGCTTTCCAATCGAATTTGCACTCATGGCAAGAATCTATCCGACATGGTTGATGATCATGATTCCTCTTATTATTATTATAAGTCCCTCTATTTTTCTACATATCTTTTATGATGTGACTTTGTTCTTATCTATTTACTATATGATGTGACGTTATTCTTATCTTGAATAGTTGATGTGACTTTCTTTTTTATCTATAATAGTTGATATGATGTTTGTATCTATTTAAGTTGTGATGTGACAAACATATCTGAATAAGAACAAGGTTACATCACAGGACCTTTTCCATTGTAACCAAGTTGAAATGTAAGTTAATTCTTATCCAATAAAGTTGTGTGTTTCTATATAGATTCTCTCTAAACTCTCTCTCTCCCCCTTGAAACCTTGAGTCCTTAATAAGTTTACTTTTGTTATACAGAGATACAAGTATGCTCTGCACTTAACTTTGTATAAGGATCTTGTACATCAAAGAGTATGAGACCTATGATTCTGCTTAGGTTTTAAGTTATAAAGGGAGTGGAATGGAATGGAATGAAATGGGCTACTCCGTTGTTTGGAAGTTTAAATAAAATAAGAGAGGGACTCCTTTGACCATTGTTTGGAAGTGATACTAAAAATGAATGGAATGGAATGACTTGTAATATTTTTTTTCCCAAAATTACCCTTGTAATAAAATATGCATAGTTGCCATGAAACTATTTTAATAACCCCAAAGCATTTCAAATTGTAAGATGTCTAGAATATAGTTTTCTCATTATCCAATATAAGCAATTAACTTTCTTGTTCTTTTTCATTAACCTTCATCGCACTGTACTCTTTGTTAGGCATTTATTCATGTGTCTTGTTATGGTTGATAATCATTCTTGGCGTTGTAAATCTATTTCTACATTTCGAAGTGTATATTAATAATATATTTAAAATTTATGAACATTCACAATGCTAGCTTTATCAAGAACATTTGAGCCGTATTTATTAATAACATATTTTAAATTTAAATTTTTGACGTAATAGTTGAAAAATGAAGCTCGTGTCTCATGAATACATGAAGCTCATTTGCTGCGTACTCAAATATAAAAAAACCTTTTTTTTCATCTTATCACCATTAATGTAACTATTATTTATAGCATTGAGCTTAACAGTTCTATAAATTATAATGTCCTTTAAGCAATATTATTTTTGAGGGTATTTTTTGTCATTAAATTAGGGTTTGGGAGGTAAGCCATGCCATTCCATCCTTGACCCCCCAATTTGGGAGGTCACAAAATATTGAATTTTGGATGCCAAAGGATGGCTTCCAAAGCCATTAATTGCCATTCCATCTTGTTTCAAAATAGACTCCCAAACAATGGCCTGAGTCATTTGGGTCATTCCATTCCATTCCCTTCCATCCCTCTACCTACATCCAAACATACCCTAAGAGCGAAATTCCAGCTATTGTTGTAATTCCTTTTCTTTTATATAATGTTAACACCATGTGAATATCACCTACATAGAGATGTGTGTAACCTTGATCTAGCCATAATGGGATTAACTTATAAGGAAACTACAAAGTTATGTATTGTTTTGCAAAATTGGATTTTAAACCATATGGATCTAATCTAGATAAAAGCTTGACATGCCCATTCTAATCTGGTCGACTTGATCACTCCTTACTTCAAAAGTATAGCATATTCTTCTTGTGCCATCTTTAAGTCATTTGGATTCATTCTCGGGTGAGTGCCCTTTGTTGGATTAATGACCTCATTCTTCTTGAATGGTAATTAGACATAAAATTTTGAGTTCTATAATGACGGACATGGATGATTGAATTAGTCATGGCTTTCCTGGCAATGGTTCTAAAGCTTTGGTGCATATAGACGTATGCAAGTCTTATAACTATCAGAAGCCTATTCCTTGTTAGGAATGATCCATAAAGAATTCATTAGAGATTTCCAACTCATTGATCAATAAACTAGACATGAGTACTTTGAAATGAAGTACTGCTCTATGAATAAAAAAATATTTATAAAAGCAGTTTCAAAGAATGTTCGAAAAATATTATGTGCTTAATGGCTTCAATGATGTCAAACAAAAAACTTAGCCTAGCTTGCCGATCTCATTCAAATATCTCAAATGATGATGGTTGTTCCACACTCTTCTAAACGACTCACAGAAGTTGAACTTGAGGTTGACAATACTAGGTCAATAACTGAACTAGTCAAACCATAAGTAACTCTTATTTACAACCCTACTTTGGGACCATGATTCACGTTTGATGATTTCTCACCAACAAAATGGAGAAAATTCAGTGCCTGGATAAATCTTTAAATAATAAGGCTAGATATGTCTTTTACAGACATCTTGACAAAATTTGTCTCTAGTATGATGAGAACTTTAAGAGAATGGTTCCAAAGCCTTAATGAATATATACTGATAGATGCATAATTGATCATATTTATACCTCGTATTTGATGTATTTTATTGATATTTTATACTTTTATAGTATATTTGGTACTTAATTTGCTCTAAGTGTGTTTATGGTTTATAATTGCCTTCATGAACTTAAAAGAGAAGAATTCAAATGAAAATATGACATAAAACAAAGATTTGAAGCATAAAAGGGATATATAGCCATGCCTTTGGGTGTGCAAATCCCTCAGGTTGAGCAGAATCACAAATTTTGGGTATTTCAGGTTATATACAATCTAGTACATAGGCATGTATCAGACCGTGTATCCCAGCTAAAATTTACTATAAAAGGACGTGTTCAGAGGCACAAAGAAAGAGTAGACATTTGTAGGTGATTACAGAGGCTGAGATCATCCAAAAAGGACAATATTAATTTAAGAACATGGAGAATATAAAGAAATTATCAAAAGATCTAATAGATTACAACATCAAACCTCTACCATGTAACAACGTTTGATAAAAGAGAAAGGGAGATTTAAAATTGTGAACTCTTTGTTTACTATTTATTTTTCTTCCTATTTATTTTTGTTTTCATTTTCTATTATGTGTAACTAAACACTTTTTCTAGTTATAATGAACCCTAATTGAGATAACAATATGTTTTGATTCTTTCGTCTAACACTATTGTTTAGATTGATATATTGTGATTCAAATATGTGTTTAATATATGTTTTAATTGATTTAGAATAGTAGTGCATAATTTGATTTCATAATACAGAGATCGAGAAATATTATGTGTGAATAGATCTACTATAATTGGAAGGAGTTGATTGCGACCTTAGAGATACGATGATATAAATCCTCTAGATGAAGGTCAAATCCAATAGCGAGATTCATAAATCGATAAAATAATTTTATAAAATTTAACCTTAGTAATTTGGTTGATAACCTTAGGATTAGTTGTTATTAGACTCCAAAGTGAGCTATTAACATGCCATAGGAATCCCCACGATCTAATAAATCAACAAAAAATTATATAACTAAAGATCAATTAATTAAGGGCATTTAGGGGGATTTGGAACTTTGACACTAATTTATGATATCAAGGTTTTTCTAAGTAATTTGTTAATTTTCTATTCAATCTTATTGTCCGCTTTATTTTATTTGCTTAAGTTTTCTTTTCTTTAATTAAAAATCCCAAATCAAATTTGTAGGTTAGATAATAGGATAACAGTAACTACTAGTATTCATCGTCTTTATGGGATTGAACTGTATTTGTCGATACAGGTATTGGCTAAAGCTTATTTCATAATTGGAACTTAGAAATGGTCAACCAAGTTTTTGACGTCGTTGTTGAGAAGGGTGATATTTGGAAAACCTTAGTTTTGTTAATCTAGTCATTACTTTATTTTCTATTTACTTTGATTTATTTCTTGTTTTTATTTTACATTGTTTTATTTGTTTAATTTGTTTAGTTTATTTCTTTAGTTTAGAGTTAGAGTCCTAGTCGATTTATAACCTGAAGTACATCTGAGTGCTTAATAGAAGATCCTGAAATATAGAGAGCAATGCTAAGGAATCTTTATAGGACTCATATGAGAGAGTTTAAACTAGATCGGATATAAGGCTTAGAAGGTCACATGGATATAGAGGAATCTAACAACATGGAGGACCAATTCCATACGATGTTCGACTACGTTAGGCTAGACTTAACTGGTGTGGAATCCAGGATAGTGAGATGTATTGTTTAGGTGAACAATTTCAAGAACAAGCCAAGCACCATCTAAATGGTACAATAGTTAGTGCAGTTCGATAGACTCCAAGATGAAGACCCTAAAGTGTATATCTTTAGAGATCTACGATACATTTAAGATCAATGGAGTGAATAATGATGCAATTAGACAGTGTCTATTTCCATTCTCCTTAAGAGGAAAGGCTAAATAGTGGTTGAACTCTATGCCACGTTCGTCATTTACTATATGGGATCAAATGCGCACTTTTTTTTTACTAAAGTACTTTCCCCTACAAAGACTACAAAGATAAGGAATGACATCTCGTCATATTCCCAAACTGATAGTGAAACACTTTATGACACATAGGAGAGATTTAAGCAGATGCTTCGACAATGCCCACATCATGGATTACCTTTATGGATGCAAATCCAAACCTTTTATAATAGGCTAAGTCAAATTATGAGGCAATAGATAGATGTAGTAACTGGAGGGACGTTGAATAATAAAATACTTGAAGCAGCCCAAGAGTTTATTGAAGATATGGCCATGAACAACTATCAATAGTGCTTAGGTAGAGCACAGACAACTAAGCTAGTAGGAATTTATGATGTAAATGCAATGGTGTAGTTGGCAAGCTAAGTGGAGGCCTTTGGTAAAAAGATGAATAGATTGACAATGAATAGATTGACAGTGTAAAGTGTACAAGCTAGATCACCAAGGATAGGAATGTTAATTAGTTTAGCCCGAACACGTGGACTATTCAAGGAATGCTCTTAGACCCCAAAATAATCCTTACAGGAATATGTGCAATCTTGGATGGAGGAACCAGACCAATTTTTCATGGGATAATCAAGGATAACAACCAAATAATTGTCCACTTAGAATCTAGCAACAAGCATCACAACCCAAAAAATTGGAATTTACTCAAGAATTTATAGCAAAACAATATTAGAGACAAAGGACATCTATATTTAACTTGGAGGTTCAACTTAGCCAACTGACAACAATACTAGTTCAAAGGCAAATGGGGAATCTACTGAACACCACTAAACCTAACCCTAATGAGCATGTGAAAGTTGTCACACTTAGAAACAGGAAGGAGTTACAAGCAGATGCTAGACATTGAAACAAAGAGGAGGATCGTGAGGACAGTCAAGAGAAAACCAAATATGTAGAGAAACCTTCTAAAGTAAAGGAATTTTATCCCACCATACCATATACAACGAAGTTAAAGAAGGATTGCATGGATGAGTAATTTGGTAAAATCCTTAAGTTATTCAAATAACTTCATATTAACTTACCATTTTTCAAAGCTCTAGCATAGATGCCTAAGAATGCAAAATTTCTAAAAGAGCTACTATCTAACAAGAAGAAGTTAGAGGAATTGGCTATAGTGTGACTAAGCAAGGAATGCTCAATGATCTTATAGAATAAGTTACTAGAGAAACTAAAAGATTTAGGATGTTTTATTATCCCTTGTGTTATTGGTTCAGTTTAAAAAACTTTGGCTAATTTGGGTAACTTAATACCTTATAAGTTGTTTAAGAAACTAGGGTAAGGAGAACGTAAACCTACTAGGATGAGCATTTAACTATTTGATAAATAAGTTAAATATCCTAGGGGAATTATCAAGGGTGAATTAGTAAAGGTTGATAAGTTTATATTCCTAGTCGACTTCCTTATACTTGACATGGATGAAGGTATAAAAGTACCTTTGATTTTTAGGACATCCCTTTCTACTTATAACTAGATCCATCATTAATGTTATTGATGGTAAACTAGTTCTTCGAGTGGGAGAAGAAAAGGTAACTTTTAAGATATCTAATGCTATGAGATGTGCTCTAGAGTGTGATGATTCTTGTTACTTTATTGATGTTAATGATTCTGTTAATTCTAGCATCACGCAAAAAATTATGTCCAATGAAATGCAATAATGGTCTATGACTCAAGATGAGGACAAACACGAAGATAATAAGCTTTTCATGAGGACAAAAGAAATTGAGGAAATAGACAGAAATACAAAGATAAGGTTAAAACCTTCCATTGAAGAACCACTAGAGATAGAGTTCAAAACACTCCCTGATCATTTGGAATATGCCTTTCTTGAGAAGAAATCAAAATTACTCATCTAGAATATGCGTTTCTTGAGAAGAAATCAAAATTACTAGTAATTTTCACATCAACTCTAGAGGTGGCATAAAAGGAAAAGATGTTTCATATGAACATGAATGGGCCATTGCATGGAAGATTTCCGACATTAGAGGGATCAACCCTTCTTTTTACACACACAAAATTTTAATGGAGGAGGAGTTTAAACTTGTAGTACAACCTCAAAAGAGGCTGAATCTGAACATAAAGGATGTGGCAAAAGCAGAAGTAATTAAACTTTTAGATGCTTAAGTGATTTACTCCATTTTAAATTGTCCTTGGGTGAGTCAAGTATAAGTTGTACCAAGGAAAGGAGGAATGACAAAAATCTCCAATAAAAATAGTGAGCTAATTCCTACGAGAACCATCACTAGACGGAGAGTGTGCATCAACTGTAGGAAATTGAATGATGCAACTAGAAAGGACCACTTCCCTTTGTGCTTCATATATCAAATGTTAGAACTACTAGTGGGACACATGTATTATTGCTTATTGGATGGACTTTTGGGCTACCATCAAATCCCTATTACCCCAAAAGATCAAAAGAAAACAACATTTACGTGTCTTTATGGTACATTTGCCTACCAAAGGATGTTGTTTTTGTTGTGTAACACATTTGTTACATTTTAGAGTTGCATGATGGCCATCTTCAATGATCTAGTCGAAGATATAATGAAGATATTTATGGATAATTTCTCCATTTTTAGTGATTCATTTGATTTATGCTTCTATAATATAGGAAAAGAAGTGGAAAGATTCGAGAAGACAAATCTAGTGTTAAATTGGGAAAATGTTACTTTATAGTATAAGAAGGTATAGTTTTAGGCCATAAAATTTCTTACTGACGGATTGAGGTAGAAAAGGTCAAAACTGAAGTTATAGAGAAGCTACCACCCTTTCTTCGGTTAAGGCAATAAGGAGTTTCTTAAGTCATATGGGCTTTTATAGAAGATTTGTTAAAGACTTTTCGAAAATTGCTAAACCTTTAACCAAGTTATTAGAAAAGGATATACCTTTCACATTTACCAAACAATGTTTAGATGCTTCTATCATTCTAAAAGAAAAGTTGACAAAATTACCAAACAGTGTTTAAAAGGTATGGAATTACTTATAAAATTACCACCCCATATCACCCTCAAACTAGTGGCCAAGTCGAGGTATCCATTATGGATTTTAAAACAAATTTCGGAGAAGACTATAGAGTGTAAGATGAAGGGTTGGTCAATTAAATTAGATGATGCTCTATAGGCTTATAGGACGGTGTACAAGCATCTATTAGCACTACATCCTTTAGGTTGGTCCATAGACAATCATGCCATCTACCTATTGAGACAAAATAAAAAGCATATTGAGCTATTAAACTTATGAATTTTGATTTTCAAACTGTAGGTGAAAAGAGGAACTTCCAAATTAGTGAACTAGAAGAATGGTGGCTAATGGCTTATGAAAATTATAAAATATATAAAGCAAGAGACGAAATTTATTACGATTAAATGGTTAAACAATCACAAGAATTTAAGGAGGGAGATTTTCTATTTTTATTGTATATTTGGTACTTACTTTGCTCCAAGTGTGTTTATAGGTTATAACTGCCTTCATAAACTTAAAAGAGAAAAAATTGAATGAAAATGTGGCATAAAACAAAGATTAAAGACATGAAAGGGATACACGCCCATGTATCTGGGTATGTAAATCCTTTAGGTCGTGCAAAATCACGAATTCTGGGTATTTTAGGTTATTCATGATCTAGTACACGATTGTGTATCACCCAAAACCCTAAAATTTACTATAAAAGGACATGTTTAGAGGCAAAGAGAGAGAGAGAGAGAGAGCAGAAATTAAGAGGTGATTACGGAGGTTGAGATCATTCAAAAGGGATGATATCTATCTAGGAATTTGGAGAATGCAAAAAAATCATCGAAAGATCCAATAGGTTGTAAAATCAAACCTCTACCGTGCAAGAACATTGGATAAAAGAGAAAGGGAGATTTAAAATTATGAATTCTTTGTTTTTATTTTTTTCCCAATTTATGTTTGATTTTTTTCTATTATGTGTAACTAAACACTTTTTAGTGTCTAGATATGATGAACTCTAATTGAGATGACAACATGTTTTGATTCTTTTATCTAATGTAATTGTTTAGATTGATATATTATGATTCAATTATATGTTTAATCTTTGTTTGAATAGATTCAAAACATTAGTGCATAATCTGATTTCATAACATAGAGAATGAGAAATCTTATGTATCAATAGATCTACCGTAATTAGAAGGAGTTGATTGCAACCTTAGAGATTGACATAAATCCTTTGGATTAGAGTTAAACCTAATAGTGGGATTCACAAATTGGTAAAGCAATTATATAAACTTTAAACTGAGTAATTTGGTTGATAACCTTAGGATTAGTGTTTTAGACTCAAGAGTAAGCTATTAGCATACCATAGGAATCTTTACGGTCCAATAAATTAATAAAACAATTGCATAATAAAAAATCAACTAACTAAGGGTATTTAGGAAGATTTGAAACCTAGACAACAATTTTTGATATCGATAGTTTTCTAAGTAATTTCTTAATTCTCTATTTAATCTTGCTACCTGTTTTATTTTATTTGCTTAAGTTTTCTTATCTTTATTAAAAACCCCAAATCAAATTCGTAGGCTAAATTATAGGATAATGGTAACACCAAGCATTCATCATCTTTATAGGATTAACCCATTCTTATTGATTCTAGCTATAATTACGTCGTGCACTTGTGGTTATTTCATAATTAACATTTTAAAAAAGTCAACTATAGACATATGCAAGTCTTACAATTGTCAGAAGCCAGTTCCCTAACAGGAATGATCCATATATAATTCATTAGAGATTTCCAACTCATTGATCGAGAAAGTTGACATTTGTACTTTGAAATAAAGTGCTACTCTATGAACAAAAAATATTTACAAAAGCATTTCCAATGAATGTCTAAAAAATATTATATCCTTAATGGCTTTCAATCTTCGGTACTAATTCATTGCTTCCCTTCCTTATGAGATGCAACCTGAATTACAAAGAACAATCAATTCTATCCACATAGACATGTTTAAAATCTCTTTAGGAGAAATCTATGAATTAGCTTTGGTGAAGCTAGACAAATTATGTGAACAACATAAGTTCTTCAAAGCTATGTTAAAAGGTGGACTTTACCTCAAACAAGCATGCAAGAAGTTGTACTTAAAGAATAAATGCAAAGGTATGGAGAAATGTGCATGTAATGCAAATAGGGAGAAACACTTTTAAAAAAACCATTAAGAGTTCACCCTTTCAATATAAGGAAGAAAAAGAGAGTAAGTTTCTTCAAACGACATGCTTTTCAAATAAAAAAACTAGATTGGTATTATTTTTTTGAACAATTAGGTCATTATGAAAAAAATGTGCCTTAAAAATCTAAAAAAGATATGAAAATCCTACAGTCCATTGAAGCTATGATGCCTATAAGAGATGATGAGGAAATCAAATATCCTTTGGAGAAACAGTCTAATGAAGATGAAAAGACACTATTCATACTACCTAACTATGAATCTATTGATGATGAAGTCTCTTCTCTTGAATAAGAATATGATGAACTAGTATATGATGAAATAGTCTTATTTCAAACTAGAGCCTAGGAAGCTAGCAGTAACATGACCATACATTAAGCTCTAGTTCCTTCTAAAGAAGTATCATAAACCAATCCCAACTATTGGTTATGCGAATACAGAAGAATATCAACCTTATGAGGAATACTTTATTGCACCTAATGGTAAACCCTTCAAGATAGATCTTATCAAGAAAAGAAGGATTAGGATAAAGTTCTTTCTAAGTTGTATCATTTAGACAAAAATATTAGGAAGTAATCTTCCTGTTCCTAACAAATTTATTGGGACATATGCTTATTACCATGTAGAAAAGTTGTAAATCTTGCCTAAGGGGATTTGGTACAAATAAGATTTTTGTGAGTACAATAAAGAACACAACATCTTTGAGCTACAAGATGTTCCCACTAGATTTGAGCATCTTAAAGATCAACTTTTACAATATTGCCTAAAAATTCATGACCAATTCAATCATCCACATCCATATGACATAATTCTGAATTTTATATGGATTTGTAATTCAAGAAGAATGAGTACATTAATCTAAAATAGGCCACTCATTTGGGAATGAATCTAGATGATTTAAAGGTGGCACAAAAGGAATGTGCTAAACTTTTGCAAAAGGACTAATAGAGTTGAAAAAGTTAGATTAAAGATGCTAAGCATTCTATGTGGAAAAAAGAGAAGAAAAGAATAGAAGAAAGAAAAGGTTAGTTACTGATTACAACTCTCTGAATACTTTTCTTCAATATGAAAAGTTTCTTCTGCCTAAGACAAATACAAAAGCATTATTTTTGAAAAAGGCAAAAATATTCTCAAAGTTTAATTTAGAAGATAAATTTTGGCAACTGGACCCAAAAGATTGGCATAAGATAGCATTTTGCATTCCTAACTAGTGGATAGTCATGCCATTTGGGCTAAAGTCATCCTACTATTGTTTCAAAGAGCCATGACAAGGATCTAAGAAGGCATCCTAGTAAGTGATTTAATTTACACTGATAATATCCTGGTTTACTCTAAAACTCAGCAAAATCTTTAAGCCCTATTGAAACAAAATTTAGATCTTACAAAGAAGTAAGAGATTATGTTCTTAGACTGCAAAAATCAAATTGGATAAGCCCATATAAAATTTCATGGCACAAAGTTTCCTGGTGGTTTCTACCAGCTCAGGCCACATATAGCTGGTGAACTACTAATCTTCCCAGACACGAATGTTACTGTTAATAGATTCAATAGTTTATAGGAATTGTCAACTATATCAGGGATTTCATCCTTAAGTGTCAAAATATAAGGGGTTACAAGGATAACAGGGAACCACTAGTGATATGATAGAGCAGACAATTATAAGAGCTTTAAGATAAAGAAAAAATAAATACTATAACTGATAGTGTGTGTCGAGTGCAGTATAAAATTTTCCTAACATTGCACACTAAAATTTATAATTGTGGTTAGTTAGGATTGTATCCACAGGGAATGTTCGATTAATTTTCACAGTGAAAATAATTGATATAAAGGAAATAAAAGTGGTGGGGGTGTTTGGATTTGATGCAATTGAGAAAATAAAGAAAACTAAAACTAACAAAAAATTATAAAAAATAGTCAAAAATGATAAAAGTGATGAATATGTGTGAAACCAAGTTCTCGGATCAATCGCGACCTACACATAATTAAATATCTTTTATCGTTATAATGCTTTCACATCTTTCCTAGAACTATTGATCGTAGACTAATGCTATGCCTAATTTTTACTGATTTTGCTTACCTTTATATCTTGATGTTGGTTGCAAATTCTTATGTTTTAATCCAAATTTGAAATGAATTGAGTAAAAATTGCATGAATGTTGAATATAGTGTCTTGTAAATGTTGCACAAAAACAAGAAAAATTATGCATGAAAGAACAAATGTTAGATGTGAATTATGCATGGTGTAACATTAATTAATTAATTTATGCATGTTAATGGAGTCACACCTGTGATTGTGCAAGTCATAGGTGTGACAAGAGGAGTCACACTTGTGACTCCCACAATCATAGGTGTGACAGAAATTTTGTTAAGTGATTTAATGTTACGTGTCATCCGATGCAGGGTTTTAACAGCGTAAAAATCTAAACCTAGACTCGAGCTATAAATAGGAAGAGTAAGAGAAGCTGGAGGCAGACACGCATAGAGAGCAAAGAAGAAAAAGAGAGGTAAAGGGCTAGAAAAGCCAGCTAAACAAGGCAACATAGAAGGAGAAGGCAGATAAAAGAAATGGAGAGCAAAGGTGGAGAAAAGAAGAGAGACAGTCAGGTGATGAAAGAAAACAGAGAGATGAGTTTGGAGCAGAGGTAGAAGGTGAGAGTCAACACCAGAAAGGTGGAGCTTGGTAAGAGATAAGAGATCCACTGCCAGCTTACATCCGAGAGTCTTTATTTGTTTGTTCATCCTTATTTCTTTTTATGCTCTTATTGCATAACTGATTTATCTTCTCTCATTCTCATTTTATCTTCTGCAGCATTATTTGAACTTATTGGTTAAACTATTCTCCTCTTTTAGTGGCTTCAACAGTCCTATTTCGGTTTAGGACTCTGTTTATTACTTTAAGACTTCTCTGTTACTATTAACTGTGGGATTGAAGTACTTGAATATGATTACTAGTGTTTATTCCATGGTGGGCTAGTTACTTGTTCTTGATAGTTGTGTAGCTAATTTAGTTGATTATGCATGATGAATGGACTTTTTTATTGTCTAATTATTGAAGGTTAAAGTGATTCAAGCAAAATTATATCCGTTAGTGACTATGATCATCGATGATATTTTGAGTGTGTTCAAAAAGTAAAGAGAATACATTGAATACTAGAGGGAAAATGTGAAAATCGTATGAGTGATGATTGTATAAAGAATTTTTGAGGAACCATAACCCCAATGTTAATTATGCCATTCGGATTTGGAGATTTTATAGTATATACAATAGAGTTTCCCATTAGAGATTAAGATGAATCTGTTGCGACATTATAAAGTGATTATGCGTGCATAGGGACAATTGAACCCTCATGAGCTGAATTTTGATACATGAATTAGAACTTGCTGCAATAGTGATTGTTTTGAAAGTTTGGAGATATTATATGTAGAGAAACATTTTGGATATATATATGAATATACAAATCAGTAAAGATTGAGGTAATTATTGAGTTGGAAAAGATTGAAAGGATTGTACAAATAAGTAGTTCCTAATAAAGATAGTGTTTCAATCAAATATATTGAACAGAAAATTCAATAGCAGAGTATAACAATTTTGGATTTTAAGGTTATCAAATCGAGTGCGATAAAAAGTGTAAAATGTTAAGCTAATAAGGGGAAAAGGAAGTATTATTAGTTATTGAAATTTAAAATCATTTTTGCATAAAAGGATTAACAAAACTCAAATCGAGGATTTAGAAATTGTGAATCTTATCAAGGAAATTGAAAATGAATATGAATTTTGGAGTTTGAATAGGAAGAATGATATTTTGTGATTGAAATAAGAAGTATGTATACTCGATAAAGATAATTGAGTAAAGAGATTGTTAAAGAAGCGTAATATCAACCTATGATATACATCCTTAAGAATACATCGAAAGAGCAATTGATAGCTAAGAATGTAGAACCTAGTGATTACATGTTTGAGTTACCAACAGTCTTGAGTGTTAGAGACAGGTGTAAATCTTATATTTCTGGAGATCATAGGAATATGAGATTAATATATAGTTCAAACTGACTGCAAGCATAACAATCGTTATATTGGTAATACCATTGGAATATTGTATATGGTGTCATACGACAAAAAGAGTTGTTCGCCCTTACATTGTAATGAAGAGGGCCTAAAAGAATGGTTAAAGGCCATAAAAAATTTGAGATACTATTGATGAGCGAAATGAATCTGTAATAGGAGTTAAGTGATCCAAGATAATGACGAATGAGTTAAGTGGTTCAACATTGAGGTTATGGAATATCGTGAGATAGATATAAGAGTTAAGTGTATTAACACTAAAAAGATGTAAAATAGCAAGCGAAAGATGAAATACTTCTAAGAGTATCACCTTGCCAAGGTGCACTTAGATAGAGATAAGGGTGTAAATAGGGGAAATTAAGTTTGACATAAATTGGTCCATATAAAACTATGGTGAGAATAGGACTATGGATTTATGAGTTAGTATTAACCATAAAAGATGTTTCGGATTCACACAGTGTTACATAGATATGGTTAGGAAATATTGTGATGATCCGATATATATGTTATAGAAATTGGAAGTGAAAATTTGAGTAATCTGAAACTCATTAAGGAAATAATTAAGAAAGTGTGATATCTAAACAAGGGATTGAGAGACCTATTAAATTTATCAATTGTGGTCGTTTGGAAGAAAGTATTCGAGTGGTGAAGTTATATAGGAAACAAAGGAGCATATGAGGAAATAATACCCCTGCCTTATTGATTAATCATATATTAATTTTGAGGATGAAATTTCTTTTAAGGAGGGGAGAGTTATAACATCTCATTACCCATGGTAAGACAAAAACAATAAATGAGAGAAATTGCTAAGAAATTAGGAAACACATTACATGCCCATGCATAAAATGGCATACACATACACATGAATTTTGAATTTATAATATAAAAAAATTGATATGGAGAATATATGTATTGATTTAGAAAATTTGGTAAATTTTCAGGAAAATTTCTGAAAATGTTAAGTATTTTTGGACTAGGAAAAATACCACTTGGCAAGTAAATTGATGAATGGATATAGAAATAAAAGTTTAATAATATTGAAGAAATTTCATTGATGACTTTAGAATTTTTGAGAAAACGTCACTGGAAGATTAGGGTCAATTGGAGCAAAATTTGGAGTTTGATTGAATTAGTTAAGTGAGAACCTAGTTAAAACTTTAGGAATTGGACAAATGGGCAAGTGAAAAATGTCACTTGCCAAGCCAAGTTTTAAACCTGCATTTCTTTTAACCTTGAAAGACAAAGACACTATTTGTCTTGTCTTAAGAATATATTCTTCATAGCTTTCTTCTTTTTTACATTTCTTCCTTACATAGAGTTTTTCATCAAACTCCTTCCGAGAGTTAACCTTGTTCTTCCTTATCCCACGCCATGTTCCACTTTGCTAATTGTTTCTTCTACCCTAAGAAAAACCAGAAGTTAGTCAGCTTACACAATGAATATGTGATTCTTGCATGGAGTTAGGGATTGAAGATAGTTGAAGCTTTTGGAATTTTTAACAAGTAAGTAATGAATAAACCCTTTAGAGTTGTGGATTCATGAAATACATTTGATGAATTACTATCATATGCATGGAAAATGAAGTTTGCCTGTATATATTCATGAACACAGTGTAGACAGGATGAAATTTTGGTTTTAGTGTTAACTTAGTATTTGATGGATTGTTAGTGATTAAGTGATGTAAAAATGATTTTTGGAGTTAGAAATAGAAATGAAATGGTGTATAAGATGAGTATAGAAAATTAAAGTGTGAAAGGTGATATACTCTATTTTTGGTTTTTCTTCACTGTGCATGTAAAAATATATATATGCATGTGTATACGTGAGTAGATGGAAGCTTTAGGGATGATCAAGAAAATGATGTTTGAGTTGACGAGCAATTGTAAAGTCATGGGTTAAGATGAGAATGAGTGTTTAAATGAAAGTTGAGAAGAAAAATAGAGAATGTAAAAAGGATGATATTGTGATCTACTTTGTTTCTCTTCACTGTGAATATATATATGTATATCTATGAGTGTACATGAATATGTGAGTGTTTAGAGATAACCAAAAGAATGGCTTTTGAGTTGAAAAACAATTGTAAGATGATGGTTTAAAGTGAGAAAGATTGTGTAAATGAGAGTTAGAGGAAGAGAGTTAAGAAAGTGTAGAGAATGTAAAATGCAGAATATGAAAAGTGAATAATTGATATTTGGTTTTTGATGATTTTAAGATTTTTTGAGTAAACTTGTATATTTAAGGGTACTATGAAATTTATGGTGAATGAGTTGATTGAAATGGAGTGGAAATGACTAGAATAAAAATTGAAGTGTTGGATTTTGGAAAGTGGAAGTCTGGAAATTTTCTGAGAATGAACAGTGGAGAGTTGGATTTTCGATCTGAAACTTCTGTGATTTTTCTATATAGATCTAAGAAGATTTCAACAAAATTATCTTAATTAAATTGTATATCTTTCTTTTATCTTTCCATTGATATAAAATTTGTAAATTTTGGAGTTCTGGATCAAAAGTTATGGAATTTAGAAGTTGAGATGTTGGTGAAGAAGAAGAAGTGGAAAAGCACGACGGTGACTTTTAAGACTTTAAGCAAAACGCACCGTCGTGAAAAGACATGAGGGTAACTTTGAGGGTTATCTAAAAAGCATCGTCATGAAAAATCACAATAGTGAATTTGGAGGTTGGATAGCAAAAATCGCTATCGTGCAATTGCATGATAACAACTTTGAAGTTTTGAGAGGCTGATAAACATCTGATATTTTTTGGATATAACTTCTTCGTCCAACCTCCAAATGACTTGATTCTTGAACCATTGAATTCTTAAGACATTTTTCTACCTCTCCATAAAATTTTGTAGCCTTCTAAATTGAATTAAGAAATATTGATTGAACAAAAGTGCGAGAATCTGTTGGGATGGTGTGAACTAGTGATGTTTTACTGAATACCTCTCAGTATTTGGATTATATCTAGAACTATTGGATTCCAAATGAGATGATTTTTGATTTGGAGTAACCTACAGATATAGGCTTACAAATTTTCTCAAGAAGTCTAATTATGATTCAGTCTCTAAGATATTGAATTTCTGAATGGAAGTTGTGCATAGTACACTATTTTTAAATATGAACAACCCAATAATGTTTGAGATATATCTTCCAAATTACTGAACCAAATTGAGTGATTTTGTTCTCAATGAAAAGATAAGACTTATAGGAACACTTTCCTAGAAAAGAGTATGATCAAATTACATCCGTTTCACTTTCTAATTGGATGTGAACAGTAGACCTGAAAGTGTGACGTGGAAAAATCTGAAGTGATTCAATGAGAAATGAATCGTGAATTTAATAGTTTTAGTGGGGCATAAGCCTAAGTATAAATTATACTTAGATGAGTTTTTTTATAGGAATGATTTTGTAATGAAATTTAAGGAAAGATAGCCAGGATTGTCATGAACATGCATTGTACATAATTCATTTCATTCATGTGCATTGTTAAACACTTATAATTGTGCAAATTATGATATATGTGTATGTTATTTGATTTAGAGGAGCAATTGGAACTTCAACCTCCAGACATTGATGGACCATCCAGGCTATAGAATTTTAGAGCATACTGTGAGTAGGCCTAGATGGTCTTACCTTATTGTTTGTTTTGTTTATGTTATGACTTGAGTGATTATGAATGAGACGTGAATTGATTGTGTGATTCTGGACAATGAAGGTCTGAGGTTTCTGATGCTTGAATGTAATATTGGAGTGCTAATTGTATGTGAATGTGATGAACTAAATACTTCATGACATGAATGCATGATCACAAAGTGTTTCTCAACATAAATGTTGAATACTGGACTAAAGTCCGATGATATGTAAAAGTGAATAAGTGATCATATGTGATTGATGCATTTCATTTCGTGAATGCATGAAACATAATGCAGTTGTGACTAGAGTAGCCACCGATCAGAGCTTAAAGCTTAACGAGTGAAAAAGAGGCTCGAGCTTAAAAGTAATTAAGAGCCTCAGGCTCAACGTTTAATGAACCCTATACGAGACAGTTATCAATGAGTCCTATATGGGACAGTTTAGGCACTTGGTCACAACAAAATAATAAATGGAAAATGGGTCTCATGCACACTGCATATGCATAATATGAATGATTAAATTGTATTGCTTGTGAAATATGAGAAGTTGTAAATGTGATCTATGTGTTATGTGACCAGGTGAGCCATCGATGATGGTCACTCATTGAGTTCGCAAAACTCACCCAAAATTTGCAATTATTTTTCAGGCTTGAAGAGTACCCTATTAGACAAATGGGAGTATGCCTATGGCATGCAAGTAAGAGATAGAGGTCGGGATCAATTCACGTCTGCATTGTACTTTTTTCCCTTTTTGTATTGAATTGTATAATTTTCGCAATTTTTGTATCAAATAATGTATTCAGAAACTTTTGCACAATGTGTATACAAACGTATTTATGTTGTAATATAAAGACGTTATGACTAAAGTGTTTTGAAATTGTAATAGGCCTTAGTGGAAAGTGAATTTTTGATGAGTTGTGTATTGATTGTTTCACTATGATTCAAAATGTTTATGAAATAAAGCGAGCTCAAATTGATTACTGATTTCTGCACATTAATTGTATATATAAAAAAATTGTACTAAGTTTTGATAGTTTCAATGTGCTAGCACGCCCCCTCGCAGGACACGAACTCGAATATCACCCAAGATGTCAGGTTTGGGTCTTGTGGGAGTGGGGTACTACACTAACATTCCCACCAGTGCTCAAATCAACGAGAGTTTGGTTGTGATCAGTGAGACCATAGTAGAAGAACTGAGTTAACGAGTAAGTGTCAAATCTATGGTGAGGGCATTGGTTAAGGAGATCATTAAACCATTCCTACGCTTCAAGAAAAATTTCCCCTTCTTTCTATAAGAACCAATGTATCATCTTCTTGAGTTCGAGAGTTAGGTACCACTTCATTATGAAAGCCTGGGTACCACTTCATTATGAAAGCCTCCATTCCTTAACCCAAGTATCAATGGAATCTACCTCTAAACTCAATAACCAATTTCTTGCTAATCCCTTCATGTAATAAGGAAAACACCTTGGCCTTAGCTCATCCTCAGACAATCCATACAACGGAAAATTTTGAACTATCATATAGAAATCTCTCATGAAGGCTAAGGTGTCTTCATTAGGCATCCCATTAAATTGTGGCAACATCGACAAATGAATCTGCTTCAACTCATAATTCCTTGTTGCTGCAGTTAATCGAATGCAAGAGGGGTTGCTCGCAATAAATGGCATTTAAAAGTCTTGAATTCTCTTTATTGTCAGATTAACAACAACTAGTTCAGCTAGATTCCCTTAATTGAATTGCTCATTCCCTATATCTTCTTCCTCATGTAGAATCGCAGTTTGACTATTATTTGCCATCTTTTTTCTTCTTCGGGCATTGTTCCTTCTACAAGTCCGTTCAATTTTGGGATTTAACTCAATATGCTAATTGTTATTCAAGTTTCTTGAATGTCTTAAGTGCAGGCAAATCCTAAAATTAAACAAAGATAAAAGGTTCAAAATTAATTGATGGAAGAAAACTTCAGGTAAAAAAATAACTAGAATTAATGGTAGCAAATATAAACTACTTTATTGACAACGACGCTAAAAACTTAGTCAACAAAATCTGCATGTGCACAGAGCCATTCTTGGTACCTACAAATCGAGTATTCCAAGGTCGTCTCCCACAAGAACTAAAACACTCACCACCGAATTAATCCTAATTGTTTTAATAAAATTGACAATAAACTTAAAAGATGGTTGGATTTTGGTAGACAGTAAATTATAAATACAGGAAAATAACAACCAAGGATAACTTGATGTTTTAAACTTAGGGCTTGGGGTTCACTAACTCAAAAGATTGATTAATACATTATCAAATTGATTGAATGCTAGGTTATAATAACAACTGCACAACTTTACTCATATCCTCTCTCAAGACATATAAGAATATCTAACTAGTCGATTATCATCTTTCAATGTGCAAACTAACTAGTTAAATCCATGAAGAACAAGCAACCCCAAGTTATTACACTAGCTTAGGATATCTCTATCTCTAGGTCTGTTGTGTTTATCTTCCTAGTGCATAAACCATACTTCACCTCTCAATTCATCATATGATTCCTAAGATTGCATCTATAGAGATCAAGTATAAAGATAATAATGAAATGCAAGAGAGATAAACATAACCCAAGAACTTTCATTCAACACCAATCAATCTATAAAATACAAATCAATCCTTCAAATAGGTTACATCCCTCACCTTAAATGAGGGTTAGTTCCAGAACATGATAATGGAAGCCATACACATAAAGATGCTCAACATTCAAGAAAGAGTAGAGAGAGAAGGTAGAGAGAACACAAAACAAGATTACTCCCAATGCTTTAATTAATTCTCCAAATCTCCTTCTCTTCCTCTTTTTCAGTGCCTCCTTATGTTCTTGCCTCATTTTTAGTGTCCAACACCCTAATTAGGTCTTCAAAATGAGTATTTATAGTGTCTTAGGTTCAAAGAAACCTAGTTTTTGCTAAACAGGGGAAGGCAAATCATCATTGGGCCGACGAAGTCTGTTAGACGGACATGATGTCTATTTAACAGACCTTCTCGGATCTGGGAAGTGAAGTTGGCAGACAATGTCTGTTAAACTGACATTATATCCATTTAATGGACCATCCCTAGGATCTGGAGTGGAATTGGCCAGGAAATGTCCATTAGAAGGACTTGATGCCCATTAAATAGACCTTCTCGAGTCTCTAGAGTGGAATTGGCCAGGCAATGTCCATTAGATAGACATGATGACAGTTAAACGGACATATACTGGTCATTTACAAAATGTACAACTTTGACCCTTCATTCGACAGAATCTCTCCTCGGAATCTTCACAGAAGTTGTAGAACTCATAGTCCTTTTCGAAAGCATCATTGAATTACCTTAATCTGACATTCACAATGAAAGTTATGCCTTTTCCCCCGAAATCTATCCATTTGTGTCTATGAAGCAATAAAGTTGAAATTGAAGTGAATCACACGTTAATATATTGAACAATAATATGATCAAGATACACAAGAAGGGGGGGGGGTTGAATTGTGATAAACTTTTTGTTAATCCCTTCAATAAAAAATTACTTGTTCTTTCAAAAACTTATCGTAAATCAATTCGTAACTAGTTTAAAAAACTTTGTTAATATTGAAAACTACGATATAAGTAATATGAGAGTA
>JANZLD010000005.1:57135438-57157540 GCA_026413575.1 Erythroxylum carthagenense | reverse complement strand
TTTATACTGTCAATGACAAATGGCCTGGCCATGCTGTGCTCATTCCTCCAGCTCTTGAGTCCCAGGTCGCCCACAAGTTTGGTTCACAGGTAATAGGGACTGAGTTTTGTTGTTGTAACGTGTAGTGGGGTCTAGAAATAATCAATTGAAGGAAATCATTTACTCAAAGTTGCTTCTTCTAACTTCTTCACAATTTATAACGAGTTCATCTTGTTATTGATTTGCAAATATGGCAATATAAGACTCACAACAATTATGAAACTATATCTGCACTTATAATATGATTATAAAAACTCATAATTTGACTTCATAGTTCTCTCTTACTTTTGAGTAAGCTTGGAGTGGCAATTCTCAGTTTTCATTACTGTGTCTAAAATGGAAATGGTATTAATGTTGAGAGCTTTGTGCCCAAAGCAGTATTTACTAGACTTCTGATTTGGATTTGAATTAGAGTAGTCACAAAATTTAAGGAGCAACTTTTCCAACATTAATTGTCATCTTCAATGGGACAATGCCATTCACCTGATAACTCCTTAACAGTTTATGCCACCTTTTTCCTAGTGACTGTATTGGAATTCTTTGTCTCTTTAAGAGTTGGCTTTAACACATTATTGATTTCCATGCATAGGGATTTTTCAATTTCACAGCTCGGAGACCCTGCCACCTTCTGCAGATTTTGGAACTCGGTTATAATGTCATGTATAATGATGTAGATATGGTCTGGCTGGGAGATCCATTTCCTTATTTATTGGGAAATCATGATGTATACTTCACTGATGACATGGCAATAGTGCGTACTTTGATTTTGCTTTTGGCTTTTGGGTAATTCTTTGTGAATAATTTATGTTTCTTATCATATTTATTTGCACGAGAGTAAAGCAAAAGAAAATTTCTTTTTGAACATGGCACAAAAGTTAATGCATGTATATAATTTTGTCAAATAATTATTAAAATCGTCATGTTCAGGAATTCTGAATATTTTTAGATGCATGTACAATATTTCAATCACTTAGACTGCACGGTTAAAGTTGATTTCATTTGTGCATGTTGGATATTTACAGGGTTAGTTTGATAGATCTTTAAACTATATTAAAAAAGAATTCCAATTTTTTCTTGTGTAAGGTGCTGCCCTTTAATTCTTGATGTGTAGCTAGCTGATAACATAACGTGTTCAATCAATGTTGACCCATCATGGCCAATTGTATTTTGTAGTGGGGTAAACAATTATGTTTTAGAAATCAATCCACTTCTGTGGTTTCATGATATGATTGCCTTCTAAACTGGAGTAACTGATCCTTTCTGGATAATTGTCAAGCCTAAGGTAGTATCTGTATTGATGTCACATTGTATGCGATTTTCCTTTCTCATCCATCAAGTTACATTAGCTCTGGTTTGTGTGAATTTTACTTTTTGGGCAACTGGAAATTTGAAGAAAGCAATGGAGCTCATTGTTGCCATTCTGTTAATATCAGTAGTGACATTTTCTCTTTGGATAACCAGGTGAAGCCTCCAAATCACTCCCATGATTTACCACCTCCCGGGAAAAAGGGGCGAACTTATATATGCAGTTGCATGATTTTTATGCGTCCCACTAATGGAGCGAAACTAGTCTTGAAGAAGTGGATTGAAGAACTTCAAGCTCAGCCATGGTCCAAAACGAAAAAAGCAAATGATCAACCTGCTTTTAATTGGGCTTTAAATAAAACAGCTGGACAGGTTTGCCTCTGCTCTGCTTTGTACATTGTTGTACTTGAATAGTCAACTGTTATGCTTAGTCTAGAGGTTTTGTTAATCCTTGTTAACGAAGTGAAATGCGTAGTCTGTTTTAGGCAGGCTGTTAAGGCTTTGAGTACCCTCGTTGTGGATAAAATCAAACCATGCCTTGGCATGGAAAGTCTGCATTTATATCTTATACTGCTCCTATAAATTGAAGGATTTCATTTATGGCGAAGATTGTCATCATATAAACTTGCTGGAAAAGCCAAGAACTTATTTGTTAACACTCTTAACAACAAGAACACAAATGATAGCAGGGAAATTAAATCTTTACTATCGGCTTGGAAGATCACTTGGAAGATCAATACCTATGTAAGTTCGATCAAAATTAATTTTCTCATATTGAACTTTGTGTCTATCAGCAGAACGATTAATAATCATAATGAAAATAGTTGGAAATAAATCAGAAACCAAAAGGGTCTCTGTGGGTAGTTCAATTTGTAACTCCTCGGTCCAGATGAGAAGGGACAAAAAAAATTGTTGATGGAATAAGCATGGTTAACTTTTGAACAGCCAAGGTTGAGATATTGGGGGATCTCTGGCATTCTGGTGTCAATTTTCATTCTTGCCCATATATCATCATTTTTCCTGCTTGGGATGAAATTGACCTTCATACATCTAAGAAAATGCTTTGCAATGGTAAAGTATTTGGATCTGCTGTGAGATTCAGTAGCACCTTCAACTTCCAAATTGTTCTTGTAACTGCTGTAAGCTATTTTGAGTATGTGCCTTACGTTAACTAACTTTGGCTTGATTAAGTTAATTTTACAAAGCCTAGGTTTCTCGAGTGTTCTACTATCCACTAGCTGTAACAATATAATGGAAGTCAACTTAGTAAGAAGATTCAGAGTATCCTTTTGAGTTGTCAGTGGACTGCAGACTTCCAGGTCAATTGACAAAACCAGTTTGCCGTTTGCTATGCAATTATGAAATTCTCCATATTTGAAAACAAGCAGGCCATGATTAGATAATGAGTCTGTATAGATGATCTCTCCTATTGTAATCTGAAGAAATCAATATGAAAGTCATGAATTGTTTGGGAATAGAAGAAGTTCCTTCCATGTTTGGTTTTACATATCAATAAATAGAGATACAGCTGGAATTGCTGCAAATTTTCAGAGAGATTGATAATTTCCTAAAGTAAGGCCTCTAACATAGGGAAGAAAGCAGCCCCTTTTTGTTTGTGCATTATTGTCTTATTCTTGATGATGGTAAATTGAGTTGTCTTCATGATTCTCTCTTTACTATGTTTGTGCAGGTGGACCTATACCTGTTGCCACAGGCAGCATTCCCAACAGGAGGTTTATACTTCAAGAACAACACATGGATGAAAGAAACTGAGGGAAAGCATGTGATCGTCCACAACAATTACATCACAGGGTTTGAGAAGAAGATAAAACGTTTCCGAGATTATGGACTCTGGTTGGTAGATGGTCATGCCCACGAGTCCCCACTTGGCAAGTTGTAGATGATCTCCAGCCTTTGGTGGTCCTTGTGGAAGTTGAATGAGGACATTGGATCTGGCTTCTTCCCATACACTGCCACCGAGGGTAACGAGAATTAAAAGCTAACAAACAACATTCGGCTTGATATTTGTTATTCAATTTTGTGGTGAGGGTTCAATTGGCGGATTCAATGCGTTTTTGGTGCTATTGATATCGTTACTTTGATGTAACGATCATTTTGGAAATCTTGGTCCCCTGATTCCTAAATTTTCAAACAGGGTTTATTATTATTAAATCATGTTGGGTGGACAATGAATATTGGTTCCTTACTCCCTACCTTCAGCCGGCAATGAATGCTTCAACAAATAATAAAATCAATCACCAAAGCGTAGCACGTCAAATAATTATTTGACGCAGCTTGCAAAGACAAACATTCGAGTCCACAATCCGTGATTTTTAAGTTGTCCTCTGTAGTAAATAATGATTAAAAATAGAGAAAAAAATCGACAAAGTTTGACAAGAAGTGCATGTCATTGTACATGTTCATTTATGTTTGTATTGGGTATTCCTCATAAGATTTGCACTTTGGGCACCTTAAGTAGGTCTGTACACTGCTGCTTCTACTCTGCTACGTCCACCTTATGCAAGCGTACGTTTTTCATCTGAAAGCCCGAATCATTTTTCAATCAATAACATAGCTGCAATTAAAAGAATTTTATAATTTTTTTAAAACGGATTATCTTAATTACGTAACTAGAAACAAAAAGTTCACATAGTTAAATTAAAAAAGGAATCGAAAAAAATTAAATTGCAAGTATTAATATGGATAGAAAAAAGAACACAAATACCCCATTTGGGGATCAATATGCACCATGTTCCTTTAAAATATTGGTCAACTAATGGTTTAAATATGCTAGCTAGCCACATTAGGAGAACTTTGTGCATGGATGAAATTATAACAAGAAGGAGAAGGATTGGCTATGAAAGAGTTTGTGTTAGTGTAACCATCGATAAAGAACTTCCTAATGCTATTCCTCTAACGAGGCCAGGGGAGAATGATACATTTTATAATGATACAATAATGGTAACCTATTAATGGAGATCCATCATAGGACAAAAACTAGAACTAGAAACCTATTGGGAAGAGATTTATAAAAGGTGAATACAATACACTGATGAGTATTAATAACCATAAGGAAGAGACTCAAATCATATAATTCATAAGGGGAAGCAATTGGTATAAACAACCTTGCAAAAGTGATGGTAGGCGATAGTAATTCTGCAAGAAAAGAAAAACATGCGGAAGTTGTGTGATCTCAAGCAGACTTGGAAAGAGATGATTCAAGGGCTTAGTCAAATGATCGAAACTTGACTAGCTAGGAAGTAACTAGCTGTTGAACCAGTAGGTTGACCATCTATAATGAATGCTATGAATAACAACACAAGCAGATGTAGTCCCCGAGAGGTTCCAAGGAAGATAATAGGATGATAACATCATAAGTACAAGTAGTCCCCAAAAGGTTCCCAAAGAAGATAATAGGATGATCAAGGTCCAATATGAGGACCTATCATCCCCCAACCCCAATCTGATGAGGATGGATTTAGGAGGGCATGAAAGAGAATAGATAGGAAAAGAGGTTCCAAGGGACCTAAAATCTCTTCCCTTTAGCCTCCCAATTGTTACTAGGGATATCAGGGGCATTAACTGCCTTAACAAAGGATTAGTCTTTAAGAAATTTGTCAAAGGAATTAATCCAACCATCATAGGGTTGTTGTTCTATCAAGTGATTAATTGATCCATGTAATTATTTTCCCTTTATAAGAAAACAAGTTGACAAATACTACTTTTGTTCATAGGTCCAATTACTCCTTCCAAAGGAAATACTTATAGACAACCTAATCCCATAGAAGTACCATTCGTCTTAGCTCATAATTAGGGACTTCAATAGCATATTATTCATATTAAAGCTTAAAGATAATGTCTGTCTAAGAAGTTACTTAGGTGATTTTTGGGAATGTGTTGGAATAATTGAAGTTGCAAACCTAAAGGCTGAAGGGTTCTTCTACACTTAGAGAAATAAGCAATGCCCCAAATGGTATATTTGTAAGAAACTTGATAAAGCTATGTGTAATAAGGAGTGGTTACTAGAATTACTAATAGTAAAGTGGTTTTTGGAGACCCTCTTAGTTCAAACAATTCGCCCATTATAATCTAGAATCTTTTTGATAGATAAAAGAGGAGAAGCCCATTCCAATTTAACAAATTCCTACTCACGAGGAAGGGTTTGAAGAGGTAATAAGAAAGAGAATATCAACTAAAATCAAAGGCCAAAAGATGTTTATATATGTCTAGAAGTTCAAGTAATTCAAAAGAGAACTTAAGAAACTTAGTTTAAGAAGAATCTCAAGTACTGACAAGTTACTAAAGGAGGCTTTTAAGAAGTTGCACTCTATCTAAAGAGCTTTATATTAGCACCATAGGGACCCTACCCTAGTTGAGGAAGAAAAAGTAGCACTAAATGTTTGTCTGATTGAGGTAATTTTGGAATTCTTTGAGAAAGGAAAAGATCATAACCTTTATATGCTTAGTCCTTAAGTGTAATAATCTAGAAAAAAGTAGGGGATTTTAGACTAATTGCTTGTTGTAATTTAATCTACAAGATCATCTTAAAGTTACTAGAAAATAGACTAAAGTCAGCTCTAAAATTAGTGATAAGTGACACTTAAGGTGTTTTCCTTGGCTGTAGACTTACAGATTACCCATG
This sequence comes from Erythroxylum carthagenense, assembly GCA_026413575.1. NCBI lineage: Eukaryota > Viridiplantae > Streptophyta > Magnoliopsida > Malpighiales > Erythroxylaceae > Erythroxylum > Erythroxylum carthagenense. The sequence continues at coordinate 57,151,554 of JANZLD010000005.1, read as the reverse complement.
GGTTGTTAAAGTGGTATAGTAGGAAGAAAGCCCCAAATTGTATCTTAAGAGTTGATGTCCACGAAGCCTATGACACTATTAGTTAGGATGTCATCCTCCAGTTATTGGAGGATTTTGGCTTCCCTGACAGGTTCAAACGTTGGCTAAAACTTTGTATTATTTATAGATCCTTTAGTTAGTTGATAAATGCGGATCTTTCTACGATATTCAAAGGAGCTAAAAGGGTGAGGCAAAGACCCTATATCCTTATACATTTTAATCCTACCTATGAAATATCTAAACATGTTAAGCAAGCACTCCATTAAGATGGAAACATGCTTTAAATATCATAGTAGATGTAGCAAAATGGGATTGTTTAGTCTAGAATTTACTGATGATCTTCTACTACTTTCTAAGGCTAATGAGGATTCTATAAGTATCCTTATGAAAGCTTTACTCACAATCATGCATTATCATCCAAACTTTCTGGCATGATCGTGCATAAGGATTCATGATCGTGTCTGAGGTTCATCCTCATGCAACTAACATACAAGATTATACATCTTATTCTTTAAGTCCTTCATATTATCTTCAATCTTTCCTATTTCAACTCACTAACAAACACATTAATCAACCTTTGAAACATAATATTAAGATCAAATCCTTGATCTAAATCAATCAATAAGTTAAAACATATAAAAAACTAACAGTAATACAATTCTAAGTCCTAAACATATGATTATAATATGAAAAATACTTAAATATTTAGAAAACATATTATAATATACACCTATCAACATTCTCACACTTGCCTAAGCAAAACTAAAACCACAAAACAAACAACACACACAAACGTATAAACACACAATCATGAACCAACACAATAATAGTACAATGACATCAAATCTCATAAAATTAACTTAAACTCAAACATCAACCACTTAAAAATTATAAACATACTAACTTATATATATATATATATATATATATATAATTGACACTTTATTCATGCATTTATGACATTTGTAAGCAAGCATTTATTATTATTGATCAATTAAAAAGGTAAACTATCACTAAGTAACATTTCATGACAATTCTTGCTATTTTTAAAAGATTAATAGGTTTAATTTTGATGCAAGCACCATCTTTTTAAATTTTCTTTAACGATAACATAGTCTTCTAATGCGAAGGCAAACAACTTGTCATAAATGTCCCCTGGTTACTCAACTAGGTTACGTTTTTATTTAGCTTGGTTGAAGTGTCATTCTTGCCTTTTAATGTGAAGATAAACATTTTATCGTGAATGCCCCCAGTTACTCAGCTATATTGGAACTCGCAACTAGCTATTGACTCAATTCTTAAGCTAATTTTCTTAAAATGACTAGTGGAATAAGAATTCTATTTGACAAACTTTTTTAAATTTCTTAGTCTACCTCATTTTTTTGTAGTCAATCACTCTGATGAAAGGTTACTAATGAGGCTTACCAATTTAAATGAATGTAATTATAAATGTATTAAAAAATGTCATAAACTACAAGAATAGGTGTCATATCCTAATTAACATTTATATTCATCCTAAAGACTCTTAAAACACCAAATTCACAAGTTAATATGCCTTTACAATGTAAATGACCATGTTCAACGGTAAGCCAATTCTGCTCAATCCATGCCATCAACACATTCACATAATGCACTCATCATGTAATCAAATGTTCACCTAGTGCCAGCCTAATCAAAAATTAAACCAATGTAAATGAAAAATTCACACACACAAATGATATGCAAGTGTATATATGTCCCCACATTTAAGCAACATACTATCTTCAATGTGAAAAAGACATACAACAAAAATTAAGAGAAATAACAGTAAATAAAAAGTAAGAGCATGAATACTTATGACGATTCGAGTGGTGATAATGTAAAATATGGAGCATGGACACCTTGTATAACAAAAAATTCAAAAATTTTTTTGATAGCAATGATGGCACATTACCTCCTTCAGCTATGTCTCTATAATGTCTATACTACTCTTAATCAAGCATCACAATCATCGGACCTTTTGTCCGAAAATCAATACAATCAATCACATCCATATAATCATTCATAGTCAATTAATACAAAATTAAAATAACAACAATAAAGTGAGACCATCTTGGTCTACTCACAGTACGCTCCAAATTAGCATTTGCTTTCAAATTCTAGGAATGCCTGAATGCGGACACTTGACCTGCACAACCTATTTATTCAATACACAATTCACACGCGTTATAAAACTCATTTATGCACAATTAGCTATATGGACTATGTATAATGCATGCTCAATAACAATCTTGGGTACTTTAATGCACTTCATATCTTAAGAACATTCTCATTTCATAAGTTAATCACTCATCTGTTCTTTGACTCACAAACTCAATTTCTTGGTAATTTGATTGCACTAACTTATCCACTAATTTTTCCAATAAACTTCCCGTATGTGAATAGTGGAGAGGAATTAGAGTCTCCACACACACACACACACACACACACACACACACACACACATATATATATGTATGTATGTATCACTATCGACTTTCTGTTAACTCATAATATCTCCTCTTCATTCCTATTTCATTTCAGCTAACTTATTACAACCCAATCAACATCTGTCATTTTTCATAATCATCAAAAGCAGAAGCATTCACTATTCATCACAGTTTTTGCATTTTCAACCTTTGCATTCGCTTCACCTTCTTCTTCTAGCTATCACTTTAATCTTTCTTTCTCCACTCTAAACACCATCATACACTCTTTCATTGATCTTTCAATTTCAAAACTGGTTTAACACTATCCCATAATATTACAGTCAATAATCCAAAGAAAATCAACATGTACGGCACACTAAATCTCCTCACTCATTTTCTAGCAAATTAGAATATCACTGTTCTTAACCATTTAACAGTGAGCTAACATGATGCATGCTTCATTTCATGCCAAAAATACATAATCATAACAAGCTTACTTGGTTGAAGCTCCAAAATCTTTAACCATTACAAAGCCCTAACTTTCATGTAACTCATGTACCTCATCTAGAAGGTTGACAGGGAGGCTCGACTTTTCTTGTAATAGAAAAAAGAAATATCAGAGTGGAAGTGGGGACAAACAGAGACAAGCAAGATTTAATTTTGGCGAATATTTGATGAAAAGCTTTGGGTTAGAGGAGCTCTAGAGAAAGAAATTTTGAGAAAAGATCAAGATAAGAACAACAACTTGTCTTTCAAGACAATAAAAATCTTAACTTTAGCTAGGACACCTGTCCAATTCTTATCCACTTATCCACTTCCTTTTATTAAAAACTCACTTAAGTATAATTTACACTTAAGTTTATGACTTAATAAAACCACTGTAATCACAATTCATAACCCCTTACTCACTTTTAGATTTTTCCCATAACACATCATTTCAGGTCAACTTTACATGTTCTTTTTGACCCTGATACTGAAGTCATTTTGCAACACTTTCTTCTAAAAACATATTCCCCTTTGTCTTATGTCTCCATTGGCACCAAAATCATTTTTATATTGAACCTTTTTCTTTTTGGGCCACTAGCATAACTTTTCACTATAGGTATCGGATTAATATCATTGTTAGATGGTTTGAAAGAGGACTTATAGGTCTATAACTTTCCTGAAGACTTGGAAGGCAAATTCTATCATCTAGAGAGTCAAATTTGGGCCAGACAATGCAAAATGAACAGTACACAGAAGCTGTTTTACAATTGGCACAACTCTCTCTAGAGATATAGGATTGAAATCATATTAGGAAAATTTCAAAGAGGACTTTAATATTTGCATCTTTCATGAAGACATCGGAGACAAATTCTATCGCCTGAAGGGTCAAAGATGGACCAGATGATAGTATCAGATGAACAGTGTATAGAAGAAGAAGTTTCGGTCACATAAGTAGAAAGCAAACGAAACAAAGCAGATGAAGCTAAGCAAATGAAACAAAGCAGACGAAACAAAAAGGGCAGACGAATGAACGAAAGCAGACGAATGGCCAAAGGCAGACGAACAGTGTACAGAAGAAGAAGTTTCGATCACATAAGTAGAAAGTAGATGAAGCAAAGCAAACAAAACAAAATAGGCAAAAAAGGGGCAGACGAATGGCCAAAAGCAAACAAATGGCCAAAAGTAGACGAATGGCCAAAGGTAGACGAAATAAAAAGCAGACGAAGCAAAAAGTAGACGAATGGAAAAAAATAGATGAATGCAGAAAGCAGACGAATGCAGTAAGCCGACGAATCAATAAGCAGACGAATGCAATAAGCAGAGGAATGCAGAAAACAGACGAATGCAATAAGCAGATGAATGCAATAAGCAGATGAATGGAGTTAACTTAAGACAAAGCAAAGTCAACTTAATACTATGCAATACTTAAGACGAAGCGAAAGACAGACGAAGAAAAAGTCTTAAGATGAATGACGTCATCACATATGATATGACTTTATCATAGACGAAGCATCTTTACAGACGATACATCCTTACACTCCTAAGCATTTTCCGTTTTAAAGACCATAACTTTCTGCCCCACTTTCAAAATCTCCTATACTATATATTCTGAGGAAGCTTCTCCACTGTATTTTCCTTCACTAAATCCAAAACTTAAATTTTATTTCTAGTCTTTCTACTCCACTTCATTCTACTCATTCACTATAACCACAATCCTCAATCTATCCCATTACTATTCAATATACCTGAAATGTCAAAGAGTGCATGTATAATTATTTTCATGTGTGCAAAGGTTCAAATTCACATGCATATATGTTGACATTCTGTTGAGCATGTAATGCAAATTTTTTTCTAACTCTTACATTACTATTCTCTCCATTATTGAAGTTCTAACCCTTAATCTCAGAACGGGATGTTACAATATTAGTTGGCATAGATTCTTATAATTGAAAAGTAAGAAGGAAAAGAGTAAGTGCAAGAATATGAGGATTTAGTGGAATAATAATGATTTATTTTTTTATTACTTTACTAGTTGTGAATAATTTTATTTCCTTTATACCCTTTTCTTTGTTAGCCTATTTAATCATTTGGCCTCATTACGTCCCTACTAAAGTCCTTTTAATTTTCACTTGTACATATCTATTTAGTAGTGGAGATTAGATGAAATTTAGGCTTATGATAACTTTTAATAGAAGATAATGAGAGTATCTCACCCAAATTTCAAACACTTATATGAATAAGTGATACCTTATAAGGACATATCAAATTTAAGTATTTGAACTTGACAAAGGAGGTGAAATAATGTTTGTCTTATTTTCATGGTGATTTCTTTATGAAATACTATGTGTTTAAAATTTACAAATTTAATGAGACTTGAATTTTTATATCTTATGTTGCTAATTATGAAGCTAAATAATGAATATAGATCAATTCCTATTGGTAGCATTCAATTCCTATTGGTAGCATTTAAGTAGACCTTTATGAGATTATAACTCCTCTATTAGGGATACCAAGGTGCTTAAAGGCTTGTAGTAAATGCTAAATATCACCGTGCAACTATAAGACTAAAATCAATCTCATTTTAGTTTAATCTAGGTTAGTAATTAGGGTTTAGTTGCTAAAGGATAGGCAACAATTTAAGTGTGGGAAAATTTAAAAGGTTTATATTTTACAAATTATTCAAGATTAATTTACTTGGTATTTAGAACCTTTAAAATGTGTATTATATAGGTTTAATTATGTTTTCTATATTTAGTTAATTGTCTTATAAGTGACGAGTTTAAGGAGATAATATAATGTTTAGTAAACTTTCTCCATAATTACCCTAAAATAGAAGATGAGAAGATGAGAAACAATTTTGTAAGAGACTTTGAGAGCTAATTTTAACTCAAAGATGTCAAAAATAAAGAAGTTGGAGTAAAGCACAATAGGTGAACTTATTAAGATAATAGATGCTTGTCTTTTGTGAAGGTTTGAGAAGCTGAGAAGTAGAACAAGACTAACACTAAAGTTGGTCGTAGATCACCTTCACATTTATTTTAAATTTATAAAGAAAAATGTTACAAAATAAATGTTGATTGCAACTTAATATCTAGAATTATCTATAATTTTATTGACAAAGATTAAAATTCCTAGAATAAGACTAATGTTGGTGTCGGTATTGGTCCAACATTGGTTTTCTAACATAATTTGTGAAGATTTGTGATTCTCAAGTTCAAGTCATTTAGAGCTCTATTTTCTAATCTAAGTTATAAATACTTATATTAAAAGTAACTTAGGTATCTTATTAATATCTTTTTAAGGACTTCATATTTTCTTTCCTTAATTTTTTCTTCTTTTGTGACGAAGAAGATTTGGAGCAAGGATCAGAAGAGTTTATGGCATCTTCTTTATTTATTTTCTTATATTTTTCTATATTTAATATTTTGTTTTTGTTTTGTTTCATTATTTTTAGTGACTATAAACCCTAATTAGGATTAAAGATGTAGCTTGTAAAGAATATTCAATTATTTATATATGATAATTTAATTATTTAAATTTTATTCTTTTTAATATGAATGTTGGATTTATGATTTGCCACCATAGATTTAATCTTATGAATTGTATAAAGGACTGATATATGAAGTAAAATCTATGCATTAGAAGAACGAGTAGTTTGGAATTACAGAAAAATGTTATCCTAGACTTTAATGATGACTATATAGAATGACTGTGTTTAATAAGTTTGATAAGGTTGAATTATGCATCAACCAGTGGTATTTACCTAATTAGATAAACTTATGTGCCTTGGAAAAGGGCATTGATACTATAGGTTAACTATTATTTAAACATAGAAAATTAATAGTGTATAATGATTGGAATTCCCTGTAAGTGAATCCTAAATCCTTAACATTTGTTTTATTAATATTTCTTTAAATCCTTAACATTTATTTTATTAATCTTTCTTTATGCTTTTTTTTGCTTTATTTTCGTTAGTTTAATAAGTAAATTCACTTTAATCAATTCTTCATTTTATTTAATCCGTCTATGATTAATATATTTAGTGACTAGTTCTTTATATAGTCAATACTTTGGAATCAATATAATCTTAGTAAGTTATCTATGGTTGACTCTGTATACTTGTAAATTAGAAAGCAGATAAAAATGTAACCTAAAACTCTCTTTCTAAGGTCAAAATTTTCCTAAACACTTCTTAAAATATGTAATAATTCAAAAGAAATCCTTTGAATTATTATATTCTCTTCTGAAATAGCCCCTCTTGTTAACTTTCTTCTCTCATTCACAATTTTGGAAACTTATACTTAAAAAATCAAATTTTCAACTATTAAATGTTTTTAAAATTGAAAATCTTGGGTTTAGCTAACTTACCAATTTGCCTGGCTAGTTGAACACCAATATATGGAAAGTCATGCCAACATCAGCTAGAAATTGGTAAAAGTCTAGCTAGTTGATGTTATTTCCATGTATTTTCTTAAAGTTATATAAAACTCTCCTGTATTTTTATTTGATAATCTTGATCAAACATGCCTATCAAAATTTTATAATCTAAATTCCAAACAATGTTTAATGGTAATAATAAAATGAACCTATGCACTTATCTCACCAAATTATCTTATTTACATTTGATATTAACCTTTAATATCTTCTTATGTAATGTAAATATTCTTAAAGTTTGGTGAATTCTTATATCACCTTGATTGAATTCTTCTTCTTTAGGTCATAACCATGGAAGTGGGATTGAGCTTTCCAAGACTTTGTAATCTTGTACCTCCATCTCTATCTTAATCTTCTTCTTTTTCTTCTCGAGTTTTCTTAGCACTAATTCCTTACTTATCCTCCTTGCTCTCCTTCCTCAACCCAACTGATTCTTTGCTATTATTGCCCTCTTCTCATAAGGGTATTTTTGTAATTGGTCTAGCTCTTTTTATTTCTTACCTTTTAACTTACCATTTTTAAAATGATTTAAAAATGTTCCTTCTTTTAGCCTCTGCTTCCTTTTCATTACCAATTTCCTTTTCAAACTTAGACATTGCATAGAAAAATTATAAGGAAAGACAATCCTCTCCTTATAATGTTGCCTAAAACTTTGCCTTAAAAAACCTGATTTATCCCTCCTCAAGCTATGTTGTGCCGTCCCACAAATAAAACTCTAACCTAACAATTGATGCAACCTTCTTACGTAGGAGTTCAATCCCCTCCTCATCTATTTAAGGGAGTAAAATATGCTCTTAGGATGTTGGTGACAAATCCTCAAATTTAAAGCTACCTTATATACCTCATGCTTATGAGAAATACCAAAACATTATCTCTCCCCCTTATTAAGGTGATAAAATAAGGTTCATCAAGATGGATGAGCTCCTTATTTGGATATTTTTTGGTAATAGAGACTCCTATAACCATTTATGAAAGCTTGGCTTGATAGGAAGTGGTCTAAGTTTGGTCTAAAAAGATTTCCTATTAGGTAAGAGGATTTTTCCCTATTCTTCTTTACCTTGAAGGTAAATGCTATTGGAGTGCTTAAGCTTACTCCTTGGCATTGCAATGGCAAGTCTATTATTCTAACGAAGCTAGAAGTCAAGAATGGAGCTACATAGGAGCAAGCTCAAAACTATTCCAATGTAGGCTCATTTTCACAATATTCCTTTAGAAAATTATAGCACAATAGAAATAAGTTGTTTCGCTAGTTTAATTAGGAAACCATTATTCATGGTTGAAAACACAACTTCTATTTGATGCATTAGTTATGCAAGGATACATGGGGAGGATGAAATTAACAAAACCATACATGATGTGCTTAAGCTTAAAAGATTGGATGCTTATAGGAACCAAATATAAAATTCAATTTCTATCACATACCGATAAAGGCCACAAGCCATAGTCAAACTTGAATGGAGACCGATATGAATGATTTTTGAAAAAGGGGATAAAAAACAGTTAATATAGAAAGGAAGGAGTAAAGTCAAGAACTTGGACAATAAAACAAGTTAGATCTTATATAAAGAAGTGTAGCTGAGCAATTAGAAATGCAAAATTTAGACAATAATCCCTAAAATGATAATGAGGTTGAGATGGTTAACCTTTAATCTATAAACTATAACTAGGCTTATATAATAGAAGTACAAAATGGTGTCTGAAGTAAATCAACACAGCAAATGGAGACATAAAGATAAATGAGAATACGAGCTTGGAATATTCTTCAGGAAAAGATAAAGAAAAATTTGAAGCAAATAGGAAAGCTCTAACTGAAGGAACAAGTGGAAATGGCATTGATAGCTTCACCCTTTACTAAGAAGATCAGGTAGAAAGAAAATAAAAGAAGCAACGCTTCAACCCCTACCTAATGTCAATCTTAGCCGAAAAGTAAGGGGCTTAAATAACCTCAAAGAAGCAAGTTGTTTATGGATATCTCAAAGTAATAAAGCCATTTATATTTGACCTTTTAAAAACTAAGATTAAAGAGAACAAATGTAAGAATTTATGGTTCATACTAGGTAATTGGACTATTCTAACCAACCATAGAGCTCTATAATGGCATAATAATAGTTGGTTACAAACATGATATTCTTGAGGTTAGTTCTTATAGATCCAATACATAAGCTATTCACATTGGAATGACTCTCAAGCCGACTAATCAGAATTTATGCTTAAGTGTTATTTATGTTGCTAGCCTTGGTTTGCAAAACTCACTATGGCAGGATTTATGTGATGTCTCTTTAAGTTTAAGTGATCCATAATTGATCATAGGGGATTTTATTGCACCTTATAAAACTCTAATCTAAAATGGGTATGAAATTTAGAGCCCTTTGTAAATATTTTAAATATGTGTAAAGAAATAAGAGGTTATAGATCTAGCCTATGAAGGGAACCATTTCACTTTGTCCAACAAACAATAATGACGTTGGTTCTTAAGAAGGAAATTAGATAGGGTATTGGTTAATCACAAATGGTTGATGGTATTTTAGGATAGTAAGGTTATATTTAACTGTCTGCTAATCTCTGATCATTCTCAAATGGAGTTACATAACCTTATCAACACTCTAGTGTGAATTTCCCTCTTTATGTTATTCAATTTCTTAACTAAGCACTAAGGTTTCTAGGGGGTTATTGAACAAGGAATGAATGTTAAGATAGAAGGCTTTGAAAAATTAAAAAATGTTAAAAAGTTCAAAATCATCAAGGAAAATATCAAGGAATTGCACATGTATATCTCTAGCAGTAATATACTGGATGTTAAGGAAACAAAAAGAATCCTCGATGTAGCCTAGACCAATCTATTTAGAGATCCAGGAAATAAACGGTTGAGAATTAAGGAAAAAAATCTTACGAGAACTATAGCAAAGCTCTAGAGGCAAAATACCTCATTATAAATTAAAATTCTATATTTTTATGGATACAAGAAGGGTACAATTACACAAACTTCTTTTTCAAAGCAATTCTTTTAAGAAGAAACTTCAATAGAATCTAGTGCCTTACTAATAAGAGAGAGTGAGGATATGGGGGCAAGAAAAAGTCAAAGAGAAAATCATTAAATTCTTTCCTTCCTCTTTAATATCTAAAGTTGAGTATGAATTCTTAACACAAGCTTTGAACTCCTTCATAAGACCTATAATTATCCCTAAGCAAGCAAAAGTTATGGTGAGACCGTTTGTGTTAAGTGATGTAGAAGAAGCTCTTAAGGAATTTAACCCCAACAAAGCCCTATGTCCTGATGGATAAATGCAAATTTTTAAAACAATATTAACATTGGATTAAGCATCAAGTCTATAGTGCAATGATGGAGTTTTTCAATAGTGGATCAGTTTAAAAAAAATCAACCAAACCTATATATGTCTCCTACCTAAAATCCCTAACTCAAGTACCATGAGAGATTTCAAGCCAATATCATACCATAATATATTGTACAAACTAGTCTCCAAAATACTGATGTTAAGATTAAAACCAAATTTAGGATCTTTCATTGGTAAAACACAAGGGGTTTACATACAATGTAGGAATATTTGAGACAATATAATAATTGTACAAGATTTTTTCAAAGTCTATATGAAGAAGAGAATTGGTAAGAAGTGTCCAGTAAAAATTGATTTTAAGAAGGCCCTTGACTCAGATAGCTGAAAATTCCTGCTTCACTTTCTAGAAGTTTTTGGAGTGTTTATCAAATTCATTAATTAGATTAAGCAATGTTTTAACTATAATATCCTTCTATTTCCTTATAAATGGCGAGCACACTCAATGGTTTTGTAGCAAAATAGGTGTCAAATAAAGGGATCCTCTCTCACTTTATAAATTCTTAATGTGTATGGAAGTACTCCCTAGTCCAACTTCCTCTAATAATATTAAGAACAACTCCTCCAAATATCACAAAAAATGTAATAAGATGAAGTTATTCAACCTAGAATTTATAGAGATTTGATAATGTTCTGGAAAGCTAATCAATGCTTAGTCCCTACCATTCTTAACTCCATCAAACAATTCATTAAGCTATTAGGAACTAAGGTCAACTATTATAAAAGCTTCCTAATGATCTAAAGATGTATATCTCATTAGCAATAATCTTACCTCACTCACAAGAATAATGGTAACTTACCCCTTTTCATAAACATAAAGGTTTCAATTACTATCATGAGGCCTTCTTATAAGTATTGCAAACTGTTTTTTGGAGTAAGTTGAGAAAAGAATTAACAAATGCAACAAGAGCTTAACTTATAAAGGCAAACTCTAGTTGGTTAAATCAGTATTGAGAAATTTGTACAATGATTGGATATCCCATCTAGTACTGCATAGGAAAATGGCTAAAGATATTGAAGAGATGTGGAGGAACTTCCTATGGATTGGAGATACTTAAAAATCCTCTAGAGCTAACTTATCGTAGACTGAAGTTTACATACTAAAGGAATAAGGGGGTTTTGACATTAAATCCATTTATGTCTCTAGTAAAATCTTATTTGTTAAAGGGATTTGAAATTTATTGACAAATAAGGAGAATTTATGGGTTTAGTAGATTCCACAAAGAACATTTAGGAGAACAACACTTTTGGGAGTTAAAACTCAACCTAATATACTCCTGGATCCATAGAGAAATGATGTTTTTCATTCAAAAGCATATTAAGTAATGGAAGATCTATATGGTTGTGGTTTGACATTAAGTGTGAAAAAGGGCCTCTATATATGATCCTTGGTTTGTTGCACTTAAGGTAAATGCTAAAACCCAATGCAAAAGTCAGTGAGTTGCTAAATGATTGATAGTGCCACATCAGATACAAGGTGTTTGAACTATTGTAGACAACTTTGCTTAATTGTCAACCTAGCTAAGATATTGAGGATAAGATGTTCAGGATAATTCATAAATAAGTCTGCTTAGGAACTGTTTAAGTAGCCTATCCCTAAGGTATCTTGTCATAAATTGGTTTGGTTTATAGGTAACAATCTAAGATGTGCTTTCATTATGTGGCTTGCAATTAAAAACATGGTAATGACTATGGGCATAGTCAAGACTACTACCATCACTAATCCTCATTGCGTGCTTGTGTTGTACTGCACTAGAGACAAGAGATCATTTCTTTTTGCAATGCTGTTATACTAGGGGGCTTTAGGAGAGGATCCAAATTGCTTGTGACTTTGATGCAAGTGAAGACATATAGGGAGACATAGTTAGTTTGGTCTACAATAGCTCATTGCCACGAGGCAATGTTAATCTACTTAAGTTAGCTTTGTTTAGTGGTGTATATGAAGCGTGGAAGGAAAGAAATAGGAGAAGATTTAAACAAAATCAAACAGATAGGATCAACTTTTATTCAAGCACACTAGCCTAAGATAAGAGAGCATTTCTGTTATGCTTTGAAAAAGAGAAGGTGAGCACTGCTGTTGCCACTAGATGCGGGCTTAATTAACTTCGAATAAGCTTTGATTCTAAACCCAATTAACCCTAGTGCTTAGAAAGTGATGGAAGTTATGCTTGGTTGAATTAAATTCAATACATTACATGTAACAATTTTTGAATACATTTTGCTATAAGCTGATATATTACTCCTTGAATACATGTTGTGCTTTAAAAGTTGTAAACGTTATTTTCAAAAAACTTTTAAAACACAACACTTCAACCATAAATTTATAACTAAAATAAAATTATAATAAAAGCAAGAAACACAAAGAAGAAAAATAAGAAAAAAAATCATGATTTCACAATAAGTACAAAAAATGGAATAAATTAGTCTACTCAGCATTTTCGACGCACAAGATAGCCAGGTTACCTTACCTAATGGCTTACCTAATGGCTTGTATACTAAGAGACTGTTAGTTTATGGGATTGACCCAACGTGTCAGTGTCTTGGTATTAGAGATAATATTCTCTACAAATTTGTCTTTTTGTGGAAGACAATATGGAATCTAAAATGTAATGTGATAAAATATTAGTCAAATTGGTCCAGCATGTTAATCTCCATGGGATTATCTGAACTTATAATTTCTCAATGGATTATGTTAATATGTAAAGTTGGAAAAGCCCACGGACAAGACAACCAAAAGTTGTGTGTGTTTATGAGAAACGTAAGTTTCCTCACCATGGCAAGATGTTTTTGATTGTTGCAAGTTACAACAGCTTAGCTTCCCCCAATTTACTCATTTGTGTTCCACTGCTGACCTTCCTCCCTCTCAGGCCTGCATAAAAATATACTTTTATTTCTCTCTCTCTCTCTCTCTCTCTCTCTCTCTATCTATATATATATATAGATATGCAAATCAGCAGTGACCCTCTAGCCTTTGTATGACATCTTTTCCACCCCATCTCGCATTGGTGTTTCTATAAATTTGTTAGAATATTGAAGCCAACTTCATTTTCTATATAGTTCTATTATATTTCTGTGTTTACCGTTCCAGTTTTCAGATTCTGGAACTTGGAAAAGGTGTGTTGAGAAAGGGACGGCAAACTAAGCATGGGCTCAGAAGGTCATCACTTGTCAATGCCTGAACTTGACCAACTTCCCAGAGAGTTTTATTGGGGAACCCTTGATATTCACAAATTTGAAGGGTTCTGGTACCATCCCCAGGTTCTTGATCCTTTAATGGCCATGCGAAGGCACTTCCAAGCCCGAGATGATGACATTATACTGGCATCCTCCATGAAAACGGGCACTACTTGGCTCAAAGCCCTTTGCTACTGCATAATGGAAGACAAAAAAGACTCTACTTCTGATGATCTTCTTGTGAAATACCATCCTCATGATTGTGTTCCTAGCTTGGAGACAAAGATTTACGAAGACAATATGAAGCCTGACCTTACTGGTATGCCGTCTCCGAGACTCTTTCACACTCATTTACCTTACCAGTCCTTGCCGAACACAATAACAAAATCAAGGTGTAAAGTAATTTACATCACTCGCGACGCCAAGGACACATTTGTTTCGATGTGGCACCACAACAACAAGATTTTTGGAGCCTTCTTTATTCCGCAATTTTCCTTGGAAAAAGCCCTTGATAGCTTCTACAGAGGGGTCCATTTTTTCGGGCCTTTTCACGATCATGTTCTGCAGTACTGGAAAGAGAGCAGAGCAAATCCTCAAAGGATACTGTTTCTGAAATATGAAGAGCTCAAAAGAGAACCTAAGGAACAGGTAAAGAAGCTAGCCTCTTTTCTTGGGAAACCATTCAATAACGAAGATGAGATTGACAATGTGCTGTGGAGGTGTAGCTTAGATAGGCTTAAGAACTTGGAAGTCAACAAAAATGGTGAGCCAGTGTATCCATACGTGCCCAACAGCTCGTTTTTCAGGCTTGGCATTGTTGGGGACTGGAAGAACACTCTCACCACAGAAATGGCTGAACGTATTGATGAATTGACAAGAGCTAAATTCGAGGGAACAGGTCTTGATCTTGAGTGATAATGAATTAAAAAATTCACATGCTGAAGTAACTGTTAGCTTTTGTCCTTCTGGTTCGTGATCATAAATGGTTTTACCTTTGCCTTTTATGTTTGTTTAATTTGGTTTCTAATGTCAACTTGTTTTGTATGCTGTCTTCTAAAAGTTCTCCCTTGGCGATACTACCATGCCTTGTATACACGCTGTGTTGAATTATTATTTGAAATTTCATTTGCCGTCCTTCACTTTAATATACCTTTTTTTTTTTTAGCTACGGACAAGATTCCTCCTTTCTGGAAAACTTCATTTCATACAAGAGTCTAGCTGGCATGCCTCTCCTAGTATTTTATGTTGTAATTTTATAAAGTAATAATCATAAAAAGACAATGAAATTTATATTATTTTTTCAATAATTTTAAGTTAAATAACTAGTGAAGTATGTAAAAATCATTTTTTGTTAGTTATCAAATTATAATGACATTTGAGATTAAATCAAATAATAGAGAATAAAAAAGAACAAAAATAGCTCATGAATTTTTATGTATAACCACCCTTACACTTTTTTTTTTTTTTTGGTAGAAATACCCTTACACCTGATGCAACAAAAATTCCAAATACACTGATAACATCTTTCTGTAGTGAAAAATTCCACATACACTGATAACATCTTTCTGTAGTGCCATTCTACATATTTGAAGTACCGTTTTTTTTTGTTGCATTCGGCCTCCTCTTGTCATATAAAGAGCTACAAAAGATGTCGCTCGAATAACACCAATAGAACTTCAAGACATAGGTGAGTTGGTAAGAGACTCTTTTAATTTAAGCGAGGTTGTGAATTCAAACCTTCCTCATATATGCAACCATTTAAAATTTTAAGCCAGAGTTTTGCCTCACGCAAGGAATCTACCCTGCTTGAGCAGGAATTAGTTTAGGTGTGGATGACTTAAAAGTACCTTCCCATAATTGAGACCCACTTAGAACATTTCGTGGGCAACAAAAAAAAGAATAACACCACTATGCAATGTTATGAATACCGTACCGGATTCGGTATCGGATTGAGTTTTGGAATAAAATTGTATTAGTATCGGTTGGTACCGAGTACTGTTTCGGAAATTTTTTTAAATTTATGAAATATTCCCTAAAATTTTTAAAAATTGCAAAATAGTCCATATTGGTATATTATACAATTGTACTGTATACTTTACTAGTTTACTATTTACATCAACCATGCTTTCAAAAATCTTAATAATAAATAATAATGACAATTAATATGAAATAACAATAATTTTTAA
>JANZLD010000005.1:56898429-56911000 GCA_026413575.1 Erythroxylum carthagenense | reverse complement strand
TAACTTGTTCTGTAGTTATCCAAATAAGATGATCTTTGATTTGGATTAAATTAGAGACATAGGGCTACATTTTGTATAAAGATGTCAAATACAAATTTTGTCATTTCTAGTTTCCAATTTCAACTTGAAATTCAATACTAGGTATAGGAAAAAAGTGCAGAAAAACTGGATACATATTGGGTTTTTGTTCTGTTTTCTCGATGAATTAATGTGAATCTTTTTGGGTGTTTTTGTGATGATTTAAAATGAGTCTAAAGCTAAAGAAAGGGATTAATGTGGTGTCTTGAAATGTGAAGGATCAAGGTGACAGTTAGAATTGAAATGAAAGAGGAAATAAAGTTAAATATGTGTAGGAAATGGATGATGAATGCACATATATGTGCATGTTTTGTTATTAGTGTTTATGATCGATCATGGGCTATAATTTGATTTTGGATGATATTGAGTTGAAAGGGAGTTAGAATAATGGATAAATGATGAGCATTGACCTAGAAATGATAGATTAAGCATGAGGAATTGAATGTTGTAAGTAAAGAGTTAAAAATATTTTGATCTAAAACTTTCATGAGTTTTCTGTACTGATATAGAGAGGTTTTGACAAAGTTGTCTTCATATAAGTTGTAGATAATTCTTTAGCCTTTCCATTGATATAAATTATGAAATTTTTGGACATTATACTAGAGAGATATGACCATTAGAAGTTTGTGATGCTGCATGGGATGGACATTCGGGATAGTTACATTATTTTGAAATTTTGACCCTTCTAGAGGCAAATTTTGTTTTCTAAATCTTCATAGAAGTTGTAGGTCTAGAATTCCTCTTCAAAACAGTCTTTAAATGACCTTAATCTGATATGTGTAATGAAATTTATTCCCATTTTACCGAAACAGATCGAAGGAAGAAAAGAAAAAAGAGAAAAGTCGTGAATTTCGCAAAAGTCGCGATGGCAACATTGCGCGGACGTCCAGACCTGAACACCTCTTACTCTTTTGGCCATCACGTTTTCGTCCGACGTCCAAATGACCTGATTTTTAAAGCATTGGATTCCTAACACATTCCTCTATCTCTTCACAAAAATTTATAGCTTTTGATTTCGACTCGAAAAAGATTGATCGAATCAAAGTAAGAGTATCGGTTGGAAGAGCATGAACTGGATATTTTATTGAACATGGTCCAGTATTTTGATGATATCTTAATCTGTAGAATTCTAAATAAGCTGATTTTTACTTTGGAGTAAACTAGAGATATAGTCCTACAAATTGTCTCAAGAAGTCGAATTATGATTCATCCTCTAAGATATTGAATTGATGGAAGTTGTACATAGTACACTGTTTTTAAATGTGAACAACCTGATAATGTTTGAGGTATATCTTCTAAATTACTAAACCAAATTGGGTGATTTTGGTATCAATGGAAAGATAAGACATATAGGAACACTTTTCTAGAAGATAGTATGACCAAATTACATCAGTTTCACTTTCTGATTGAATGTGAATAGTAGACCTGAAAGTGTGACTAGGAAAAAAAATTCTGAAGTCAGTCAATGAGAAAGGAATGGATATTTTAATGATTTTAGTGAGGCATAAACCTAAGTATAAATTATACTTAGATGAATTTTGAAATGGGAATGATTTTGTAATGAAATTGAAGAAAAGATACCCCGGATTGTCATGAACATGCATTGTACATAATTCATTTTATACTTGTGCATTATTGAACAATTATAATTGTGCAAAGTTGTAACGTGTGTGAAATGTGTATTGCATAAATGAATTGTGCAGATTAGAACGCTCGCATTCAGACGTTTTCAAAATTTGGAAGTAAATGCCAAACTGGAGCATACTATGAGTAGACCTAGATGATCTTATTTCATTATTTGCTTTGTTTTGTTTGATTTTTATATTAATTGACTACTAAATGTCGATATGAATGCGTCTTGATTGTTGATTCCAGACAGAAGGTATGATGATTGTGATGATTGATGAGATATGGAAGTGTTGCTTGTATGTGAATGAGAAGAACTAAGTGTACTTAATGTGACTGTTAAATGTGTTCTGAATGTGCATTTACATGTAACTAAAAGTGTGATTCTCAACTTAATGTTGAATGCCGGACTAAGGTCCAATGATATGGGAATGAGATTAAATGGGAATATGCAAATGTAATTAATGTATTCCATTGCATGAATGCATGAAATATAATGACAGTTGTGACTAGAGTAGCCAACGATCAGAGCTTAAAGCTCAACGAATGAAAATGAACCTCGAGCTCAAAAGTGATTCAGAGCCTCAGGCTCAACGTTTAATAAGTCATGTATCTCCCAAACGGATAAGGGACGGTTATCAATGAGCCCTATATAAGACAATTTAGGCACTCGGTCACAACAAAGTAACAAATAGAAAGTCAGTCTCATGTGCACTGCATATGCATAAAATGAATGATTAAGTGTATTGAATGTGAAGTGTGACATTGAATATGAAATGTGAAATAATGTGTTATGTGACTAGCTAAGTCATCAATGATGGTTACTCATTGAGTTCACAAAACTCACCCAAATTTTGCAAATATTTTTCAGGACTCAAAAGAATACATCGTTAGGTAAACAAGAGTCCCTACAACATATAAGTAAAAGATAAAGGTCAGGATTAATTGGCATCTGCAATAGTATTTCCTTTATTTTTGTATCAAATTAAGTCT
This sequence comes from Erythroxylum carthagenense, assembly GCA_026413575.1. NCBI lineage: Eukaryota > Viridiplantae > Streptophyta > Magnoliopsida > Malpighiales > Erythroxylaceae > Erythroxylum > Erythroxylum carthagenense. The sequence goes on along the minus strand of JANZLD010000005.1, from coordinate 56,908,303 downwards.
TCCTCAATTTTTGTAACTTGTGTATTCGAATTTTCTATTTTGAAATAAATTTCCAAATCGGAAACGTTTGTATATGGCTCTTGCAATGTAATGAAAATTTACAAATATTTTGTATTTGTAACGGGCCCAAATGGCTATTGAATTTTCTGATGATTGTATTGCTATGATTGGAAATGTTTATGAAATAAAGTGGGCCCAATTTGGCTATGGATTTTCGCACTTTATGTTTGTGGTTTCAAAAAAACAAATTTGTACTGAAATTTGAGTGATTGAGTGCTCTAGCATGCCACCCTCGCGGGGCACAGACTAGGTTATCACCCATCGATATCGGGTTCGGGTCTTGCAAGAGTGGGGTGTTATAGTTTATGAGTCCTTCCCCAACTATTGTTGTGTGTGCAAACAATTTGGGCATAACCCCTTTATCTGTACTAATGTGGACACCAAGTCTCATTCAATACCACAGCAGAACCTTCTTGTTCGGGGTAGAAAGACTTGGCCTTAACCGAAACGTGAAGTTAGTAAAACTAAAATCGTGAGTAACCAAGGTGGGATTGAGGAGTTAGCGGCTTCAAATGGGTTGCAGGACAAGAGTCCTACTCGTACTGTGGTGAAAGCGACTGACGGCACTGATGTACCTATTAGCACAACTGGAGCCAATAAGATTGCCAAAGTAGTTCAACCCGCAAATCAGACTAGGAAGGAGCCAGATGTGAAGGGGGTGCAAAGCTGACTTCTCAGCCTGATAAACATTCGAATAAAGGCAAGGTAGTGGTTGTTAATAATAACTATGTGGGCTATAATCAGAAAAAGAGTATTAATGAGGGTGCTAAACGAAGTGTGAGTGACTTGCGAAGTAAAGGAGGGGCCGGACCCTCCTCATTGCGGAAATGACGATTCTATGCTGGCATGTCTGGGGCTTAAATATAGCCTCATGACAACTTAGTGTTAGCCTTCTTGTGAGGCAACACCGACATAGACTTGTTTGTTTACTTAAAACTAAGTTGGATTTAGCGAGTATAGAGAATTTGATCCATAACAGGTTTTATGGTTGGGAGTCACGGACTAATTTTGCAGATATACATAGGGGTCGAATGGCTCTTGCATGGGACCCGTCCTACTATGAGTGCAGCATTTTGGATCAAAGGGATCAATTCATTCATAGTCATATACGGTGCCGCACAACCCAAAAGGAATTTCTAGTAACTTTTGTCTATGGCTTATATAGAGTTACCCAGCGACGAGCTTTGTGGGAGAAACTACAGGAGTTAAATATCCCTTCGACAATCCCATGGCTGATTATCGAAGACTTTAATTGTGTTAGTGTTGCTAGTGAAAGGTTGGGATGTCCCCCCAATTTGCTTACCTATTAAAAGACCTCAATGAATTTAAGATTGCCATTGGGCTAGAGGATGCCCCATATCGAGGAGAATTTTTTACATAGCACAATACTAATCGATGGGCTAAACTTGACCAGGTTCTTCTTAATCCAACCTGGGGATTGCATGATCTACCTTGCCTGCTACCTTCCTTCCCTTGATGGTCGATTCTGACCATTGCTCGGTGATTATTGACTTCAGCTCTCATGATATTTCTAGACCGATTCCTCCCTTTAAATTCTTCAACATGTGGACTCATCACCCTTGCTTCTAGGAATTGGTTACCACCACATGGAGAATAGGCCGGGTTGGTACTGCCCAATACTGCCTTTGTGTCAAGCTAAAAGCTCTTAAATCCCCTTTGAAGGAATTAAATAGGCAGGAGTATGGACACATCTCGGTGAAAGCTAAGGCACAGGCTGAATTCCACACTGCTTACACGGCTTCCCTTAATAGCCCTACAGATGAGCATCTCAGCAATGTGGTCAACTCTAAACGAAAACCTGCTAAATTTCTGCAAGATGCCGAGCGCCTTTTTTATCAACAAAAAGCAAAATGCACTCATTTAATGGAAGCTGACAGGAGCACCAGATATTTCCATGCAGTAGCCCAAAAGAGGACCTAACAAAATGCCATTACCCATATTATTAGGGCAGATGGGACTGCTACTTCCTACATGCAAGAAGTTACCGATTCCATTGTGCAGTATTTTACAGATCTATTGAACTCCTCCCCCCTCGGAGTTAGCTGATCCGTAGATTATAAGAAATGGTGCAACCTTGGACATTGACATGCAAAATAACCTAATCGTTCCTATTACGGCAGATGAGATAAAGCATGCCATGTTTGATATTGGGAATGAAAAAGCTCCAGGTCCGGATGGGTTTACAGCTGCTTTCTTTAAAATCAGTGGAATCGAGTTGGGTTAGATGTTGTGGATGCTATTCGGGAATTTTTGAAAGGGGAAAATTACTTAAGTAGCTCAATCATACTATTATTGCCCTCATCCCTAAAACAAGTTCAGATCCAAAGGTCACTGACTTCCGACCCATTGCATGCCTCAATGTGGTGTATAAGGTGATTACTAAGATTCTATCGGAGTGCATGACTAGTGTTATTGTGAAATTGATTGATCCGGCCCAAATGGCTTTTATCCCAGGGCGCAATAAGATGGACAATATCTTCCTTGCACAAGAGCTTGTTCGAGGTTATAATTAAAAACGTATTTCTCCACGATGTATTCTTAAAATTGATATTACCAAGGCCTATGATACAGTTTCTTGGGAATTCTTGGCTGAAATGATGAACGGGCTTGGTTTCCTCGATAAGTTTACTCATTGGGTGATGGAGTGTGTTACTGCCCCTTCTTTTTCGATCACGATTAATGGCTCATTACATGGGATGTTCAAGGGCCGAAAAGGGCTAAGACAAGGGGACCCTATGTCTCTAACCCTCTTCTTGTTATGCTTGGAGTACCTCTCTCACATTTTGAAGCAAAAGACGAGTGTCGTGCCATTTCATTTCCACCCTAAATGTAAGCAACTCGGTAGTATTCATTTTGCCTTTACTGACGACCTTATGTTGTTTTCTAGAGGGGATGTCTCTTCGTTTGAAATTTTATTAGATGGCTTGAGGGAACTCCAGGAGGTGGCGGGGTTACAAGTCCATCCTATAAAATCCAACATTTATCTTGGGGGTGTGTGGGGATGGAAGCGTACTAAAATTTTACAACTTATCGAATTCCCATTAGGAGAGTTTCCTATACGCTACTTGGGGATCCCGCTAGCACCCATGAAGGTTTCAGTTGCTCAATTTTCTGTCCTTTTGCAATTGGTGGAACAATATATATAGGTGTGGAATGGTAAGAGTTTATCATATGCAGGGCGTCTTGAGTTGGTGAATTCGGTCCTTCAAGGTGTGCTGTCTTTTTGTTTCCAAGCCTTCCCAATTCCTGGGGTAATTGTAGACAAGTTAATCTCCATGTCTCAGCTTTTCTTGTGGGGAGGCAAGCATTTTTGGGTTACATGGGATAACATTTGTCCCCCTCGTGAGGAGGGCAAGCTTGGCCTCAAAAATTGCAAGGTATGGAATGTGGCTTTGCCGGCAAAAGTACTTGGGAATATACATGAAGATGTTAATTCACTGTGGGTAAGATGGATTCATACTGTCTCCTTAAGGGGGATTTCTATTTGGGATTGGCAACCTCATAGCCGAGACTCCCCCTTAGTAAAAAAAGTTAACCTTCATTCGAGACGCCTTACTTGCTAATCTGAGTGGGTGTAATGAAGTGGTTCAGGGTATGCAACACCTTTATGTAAATGGCGTTATTTCTTCCCACAAAGTGTATGAAGTGCTAAGATATCATCACCCTCGCAGACCTTGGATGTCCTTTATTTGAAAACAGTATGTTTTGCCCAAGTAGTCCTTCATTGCATGGCTTAGCTTGAGGAATCGCCTTCCCACTGTAAATAATTTGCAGTTTTTGGAGCTAGATTGTATGTGTGCTTTGTGTATTGTGGAACCTGAATCGGTGGACCACTTATTTTTCAAATGTTCTTTTACTGCTCAAATTTGGAATGGCATAAAAGTTTGGTTGGGTATGTCACACAATATGTCCTCCCTGACAAGTGCTGTCAAATGGATTAGGGTTGATTATAAAGGGCTCTCCTTCCTTACAAAGCAGCTCGTTTAGGCCTATTGTGCACAATGTACATCATCTGGAAAATTAGAAATGAAAAAAGAATGGATGGTGTAGCCCATACAACCCCGAATGTTGTGATCAAGATCAAAATCGTTGTGTATAAAATCCTTTATTGACTCTACCCAGCTAAATTTATATGCTTTTGACACTTGGTTCCGTTTGGAATAGGGGGCTTTTAATTATGGAAGGACACTAGTATGGTAGGTGTAAAAGACATGCAGGGATTTTAGGAGGGTTTAGGGAAGAGTTAGCTACCTGTTGCTGCTTTCTTGGCTACTACCAAATGACAGCACAAATGTTCTCATATTTGGTGTTTTAACACTTCCTGTATTACAATGTTTCCTGCTGTAATTCTTGCTTGAATTGATTGTATTGGGGTCTTGGTTTTTCCTTGTTGTATTATGGTCTCCTACTATCCTTTTACGTGTAAAATGCCATCAGCCCTGTATAGTATGTATACAGCTCCTCACATGGTCTTCCTGCGGACGAAGGCACTTTCGACAAGTTCTGCATGGCTTGGGATTCAACCAGGACTAGTGGGCCAGAGGAGATTTTGAAGGGACACTGGTTGCGGAGTGGATGTTGTAGGTAAACTTACGTTGCTGTATGGGATGGGCCATGAAAGGAAGAAACTTCTGCTAAGGAGCGTGGTGACTATGGGCCACTAAGTGGTTGTTAGCCTCATGATGGAATTGCTTCATATGGATTACTTAGAATTTTCATTTGGTTGTAACGTGGGCTTACAGACTAGTCTCTACTGATCATTTTGGTCACATTTGATTTTTTGTTGTCATGGGTCTGAACATTTGTTTTGAGTTCTAGGCTCAGTTTGATTATATTTTTGGACATGAGCTGATTTGTAGCATTCATGAAATTTGGGGTATGCCCCAATGATAGATGTACATACCATACTTTTGATGCAATATAAAATTTACCTTGTATCAAAAAAAAACAAGAAGACAATAGCAGTCCTCCACTCATGCATTAACAACACAACCCAAAGCTCCACTACAAATGCACCCCTCATGCAAGAACACAGCAGCAGATGCCCACCTATGTCCTCCCGCGCAAACCAAAAGCGTCGTCGCACAATTCAGCTTCAGCCATAAATGTTTTGGTCAATCAACAACATCAGCCAACACAGACAGTAGCCCACTGCACCCACCTCCACTCTTTACCCACGCCACAATCTTCAACCACGCCGCCCACGCAAAGCACACCTACGTTTCCCTCAACTTACATCCCTCATAGCTACATTTTGTTTTAATTCCACAAACACCCAGTTAACTCACAATTCAAACAACACTCCTCTACGAACGCATAACACCAAGCCAATAGGATAAAGCCAAAAAATTCACTCATCCAATAACGATAATAGCATCTCAACAACACGCTCATAATAGCGTCTCAAAAACACCTTCACACTTCCCCTAGCATTTTAATTTGCTTTGTATTAAATACTTTTGTTTTGTTTTCAATTCAATTTTTATTTTTATTAAGTTTTTTTTCATTATAAGAGGAGGAGAGGGAGGCTGTACAAGAATTGGCGAGAAGTGATCAAGGCAGATATGTCAGAGTTAGCCCTTAATGAGGTAGTTGTTCATAATAGAAAAGTTTGGCGTGATCGAATAAGGGTAAAGGATTAACTGTTCCAGTTATCCAATCCCCTTACTTGGTGAGTGACAAAGAGAGATGGACTTTATATAATACTAGGTTCTCGCAGATCTATCCTCCTTCAGGTATTCCCTCTCTTTTTTCTTTTTATTGTTTATGTATACCACATCATTCCTATATTGTCTTATTTGCATGCAGGTCTACCGGAAACAGCCTCTCTATTATGTAGGGGTAAGGCTACGTACTATCAGACCCCCCCCAGACCCTGTTTCATTGCGGAATTTCAGACTGGGTGATGATGATGATGATGATGATGATGTTTTTCATATTTTTCAAAATAGTTTTTGTTTATCTTGTTCAGTATTATTGGACTTTTTAAAGCTAACACCAAGATCGCAGTAAACGAAAAATCTGCTATAGACTTTGAAATCATTACTAAAAAGAAGCATGTGAGGATAACTTTCAAATGCTCACAATTCAGCAGAGTCCTCTATTCTTTATTTTGTTGGATTATTTTTGTTGAGTTATGAGTATCTTATGCATACATTAGGGACAATATATGATTTAGGTGTGGGAGAGCCAATGTTTGTAATATGATGAACATTATAATTTATGTTTGGACTCATGATATGTTGATTCATATATTAATTATTTCTCATAATATCTTAATAATTTTTTTATTGTTGTTCATGAATAATTCTTAAGTTATGATGCATTTTTTGTTTAAGATCTAATGCATGAGAGAGATAAGCATGATTAGTTTTTTTTATTAAATTATTTCAAGTATCTCATTGGTTTTGTTCAATGAAAGTGTGCAAGACTTGATGCATTTTTTGACAACTAGGTAAGCTTTGAGCTTAAGAGCATTCATCACATATGTGCTCATGCACATATTTTTGTTGTGTTATCAAACATAGCTTGTTTATGCTAGAACTTGCTTTTGAGTATGTGTTGAGACCGCACTTATGATGAATTTGTGTATAAAGATAATGGAGGCATTTAAAATAACCATTTTTGACCAAAACAAACCTACCTTACCTTTTGTCCTTAGAAAATCAATTTGAGCCTTAAACTTTCTTTTCTTGCATAATAACCTTGTTACAAGCTGAATTTACCTTTTTTGTTAGTAATATCCTTAATGATTTTGAGCCCCCTAAATTGAAGAAATTATATCGAGCTCTTTTTGTTTTTAATATGCTTAATAATTTTGAACCCCGTAAATTGAAGGAATTATATCGAGCTTATTTGCATAGGATTTTGACTATTTCTATGAAAAGTTAATTAGATAATTCAAGTCACAATGTTTTGATTTTTTATAGAATGGAAGAGAAGTATAAAAAAAATCTCATCTTTGATATTTTTGTTTAAAAAAAGAAAAAAATGATTGAGACATATGCTATTTGAATTAAGAAAATTTTGATTTAAGTTGAAACTTGTGTGGATAAGTTTGTATGATTCCCTTTAATTTATTTAGCCAAATTTTTTTGTCATACCTCACCTAAGCCATGTTACAAGCCTTATTAAGTCCCTTTGATTTATACATTGGATTCATTTTGTTTAGTGGTGGAGATATGATTCTTGAGTAACCTTATGAAAATAACTAGTTATTTTTTATTTGAGAGCTTAATGAACCTAAACACTTTTAAGCGTATAGAGTGAAATCCTTGTGAGGGTGTCAAGTCTTATTCATTTGATTTTCATGGAATTGATGAAATGCTATGTTTTAATAATATGTCCTATGAGTGTTCATTCTCTCAATTGTTATTTTATCTTAACCCTTAAATGTGAATTAGTTTCTTATTAATTTTAGCCAATCAATTACTTAAACAAAAACCCCCCATTTGTTCCCATTAGCCAGCCTTAGCAGGCCTGCGCAAAGCTGGAGTGGCTCAAGAGCAAGAGGATAAACAGTGGCCAAGAAGAATAGGCGGGAGTTTAGTTTCTGAATTTGGTAAGGAGGTAGGGACAGAAAGGGAAAAGTTTAGAGAGAGGCTAGAGGGAAAAGTTTAGAGAGAGGTCACATTAAGCTCGTCCTAATCTACTTCTTGTCCCACTTGAATTAAAAAAATAAAGAAAGAGGGCTAAGATAAAAAATAAGCTGAATGTAGCAATTTGTTTAGAGCAGTAGGCCTAGACGCAGGAGAGGTGCAGGAAGAAGACAACACAAGCCTAATTAGCGACTTGGGTAACATGGTGCATCAAGCTCGTTAATGTACACATGAATACAAAGTGTTACTCCCCACAAGAACCACACCTACGATTCCAAACTGAAGCTCCGCTTTTGAACCTTTATCATACATGCATTCACCGTGCGTTGGATTTTGACACCATGATTTTCCCAAACTTCTGCGCAAAGCTCCATTTAGTTAAGCCACTGATTAGAAATTTACTTCCCATCAACACGATATTTCAGAACTCAGCTGCTGGTGAAGTCCCAAGGAGTATCCATCTTCCGCATTCAGCGACAATTACCGGATCTTCATAAGTTTCCGACAATAACTTTGACCATTCCTTGGGCTTCTGATGTCTGGTTTGGTACCCATTCCTTGACCTTGTGTCTACTAACCAACAAACAATATCAAGTTCGAAGGGATTCATGAAACATTACAACAGTGGTCAGACGTAAATAATGGACAAGATTACAGAGAGAGAGAGAGCATGTGCAACCATAGAACATAGACATGAAAGTGAGATAATGATTGGATTCAATTTAAAATTTTGCAGTTCCTTGAGCTAAAAACAAGTGAACTAATGAAGCCCAAGTAAAAGTGGGAGCTTCATTTCTCCCTCGCTCTTCCTTGAAGGTAAAAGAGGTATCTCAGCTAAACATTGAACTGTTGAGGCTTGGCTCTATTTGCAAGCAAGCTTGAGCTTTAGGCTCTCAAATGAAGCCAATTCAGGTTAGAAGTACAAGACAACAGAGAATTAAGTTCATACGGTGAGAAAACATCCCTAAAGCTCCAAGAAATGAAACATGAATCATACAGTTCACAATATTTAAATGTCAGCAGTCTAAAACTGTTAATTTTTTTTATTAAAACGTGTTACAACTATTAAACCTCAAACAAATAAGAAAGCCTGATCAATTCTTTTATTCAGAATATTGCAATTCCCATGAATATCCCTTTTTATTAAAAGCAGTTCCCAACTACTTTCTTAAGAATCATATAATAATAAATGGCCCATTTCTCGTTTATCTCTGTTACTTGTCTAGAATTAAGGCCTGGTCTTAGGATGAAATGTAGACACGTCCCTTGGATGGCACTAATGCAAACACCCAATGTTTTCAACCCAAAAGCTGCAACCTAGTGGTTTTTCAAATTCATACAACATCTCACCGCATTCAAAGCCTGATACATTCCTAAACTGGAATCTGCTTATACTTCAATGAGATTGCACTTCATCCATCTTTTCTTTTCCTGTTACCTGAAGACAATCTCTTGCACTTTTTCGTTCAAAAGGAGATTCTTCTTTCTCTCTTCATGCCATTCAAAACAATTGACCAGAAACCCTCCTCCATTTTATCATAAAAGCAAGATCGTCACATTGCAATACCACTATAAAGGCTCTTCCATCTCAAACCAAACTGATTATGAAAGTATTAAACTTCTCAAGTATCGTGCAGATCAGAGTATGGCCTCATTCAAGTATCATGCCCCTCAATCCATGTGTTTTAAGAGGGTTGTTATCAAACCAGGAACGCTGTCTGCAAAAGAAATATTATTGTTAGGAATCTCGATAGAGATTGTATAGCTGACAGTATATTGATAGTATAGTAGGAAATAACAACTGGAGCAAGCTCCCCCTCCTGGACTATCCAGGCCAACTTTCCCTAGCGATGATGATAGTAAAATCGTTGCCCTCTCTCTGTTCTCCTAGACAGCTCTATATTCCCCTCCCTCATTCTCTCTCCATAACAAACTTCAAACAAACTTGCCTTGTAGGCAATCATTCCCCCTCCTTTCTAGCTTGCTTCTACGAGTATGTTTTGATGGGCTTAGTTGGTATGGGCTGGGAAGAGGGTGGATTGTGATAGAACTCTCAAATTTGAGAGTTGCTGAGCTGAAATATTATTGAGACTGAAAGATAAAATGTATCAAGATACGAACAATAGCAGACAATCCGAGAGGTCTGCTCTCTCCTAGCCTTAGGCTCACCAGTTTTCACTTAAGACAAAGAATGC
>JANZLD010000005.1:56828940-56842400 GCA_026413575.1 Erythroxylum carthagenense | reverse complement strand
CGTTCTAAAAGCAAGATTTCCTATACTTAAAAACATGCCGAGTTATGATATGAAGAAACAAAAATACATCGTTATTGTTTGTTGTATTGTATACAATTATATTATAATGTATGGACAAAGGGATGGGTTACTTGACAGTTGTGCCAAAAATGAAAAACAAATTAAGAAAAGTGAAAATAAAAATGCAAGTTCTCAAGTGGAGTATAATATCACTCAAGCACAACTTCGATGTATGTCTTGAAAGCAAGATGAAATTGCTAGTCAAATGTGGAGTGATTATTTATTTCTAATTGATTTATGTTTCTTTTAGTAAATGATAGCACTATTATGTTTTCAATAATTATAATATGATAGACATTTTTTATTGATTAAAATGACTTAATATAATTTTCTAGTTTATGAAATTTTATTATATACAATTAATGTGTACTTTTTAATTACATTTAATTTGCATATATTTTAATTTTAACTGTAATGATAATTAATTAATTTAAAAATATAATATGTTATATAAAATTATTAATATAAGAGTACAATTACAAAAATAGAAATAGGATGATAAAACAAAACATATTTTTATTTTTGTTTTTTAATTACAAATCTCAATCAAATAGGTTTTTATTTTTTGTTTTTATATTACAAATCCCAATCAAACATGTTTTTATTTTTTAAGAAAAAAACAAAAATCAAAAAATAGAAAATAAAAGTTAAAAATTACAACAGAAAAACAGAAGTGAAATCAAACGGTCTCTTAATAAACATCTAATGTTAAAATATAAATATCAAATTTATAGCATGTTATTTAGTAGTTTTTATGATTCACTATTTTAATAAGTATAATGAAATTCATTGTGCAATAATTGGTGAGGAGGGAGAAATTCATTATTCAATCAAAATTGTGTGCTGTTAACTAAGATTTACCATTTGCATAACTAGAGCAAAAAGTTTGGGGTCTTTAGAGTGTTTGTAAAATATCAAAGGAAAAAAAAAATGTTCTTTCAAGGTACAATCGAGTAGATATGTAATGTGTACAATCGTGTAGATATGTAACGTGAGTATTTAAAATAAACCTGAAGACAAGAGGAACACAAGAGGATGAACACTTGCATTATATTCTTTTCAACAAAAGTAACAAAAGCGGACGTACCTTGATATAAAGATTCCATATGTGTGTCAGATTGAGAGTATTCGTCTCCAATACAAGTAAATAGAGAAGGGAGGTCAGATTAAGTACAATTATGGAAGAGTTGAATGCTCTATAAATGGCAGTCTATGCAACATAAGCCAACTCGGACGTTGAAATATCAGAAACTGATATCCCTTTGGAAGATTATTCAATAAGAATGTGAGCCAAATGAGTGTAATGGAACTCGATTTGAAGGCGTTGATGAAGAGGTGTAGATGCCATTAAGCCTTTCTTGATATCAGCTTTCAATTCCCTTATAGGAATTGCAGCCATGAAGCTCTTGATATATTCCTTGCAAGACTCCCTCCCTTTGAACACAATCTCTTCTTCCATCCGAGTCTTGTCTACCTCGTTTGGAGTAAGCTCCCGAGTCCCTTTAGGTGAACCCTTTTCCTTCAAGTTACTTGGTTTTACCTTGTCATTGATGGACTTTTCATCTGATGCTTTAACTTTCTTTGGTAGACGCTGGATTGTTGTATCTTTGTCAAATTTTAACACATAGGCTTCATTACATCCCTCATAAAGCCTCTCCCCCAATGTGTCAATGATATAGTAGGCATCATTGGTTACCTTGAGAATGAAGAAGTGATCATTCCAACTTACAATGTAGACTAGAGGCGCAGAGCTACCATCCCATTCTGAGCCATGTCTCCTAATTTCATCCCAAATGCTGTCAAAGGACATTGCATCATTAAGGAAGTCAAAATTCCCTCCTTCAAGTCCTTCCGGTTGGAAGAATCCAATAAAAGACTTGTCCGAGGCAACAGAGAGAGGGCGAATTTTGGCTTGGAGGACAGTCTCAAGATCAAAGTGCTTGTCGGGAAATTGTTGTATATAGCCCTCATTCTCACACAAGTTTCTCCACTCCAGTGACCCGTCTCTGATTAAGCTATCAAATTCAGACTTGTTTGGCACATCATATTGGCTAGATTGCAGCCAATTTGCTATAACAGCTACTAGAGTTGTGCAAGCACTCTCTCCTGCTGCACGCTCGCTTCTCTGATCAATTGAAGCGAAAAAGACTTCAACTTGAAGCTTCATCATTCCATCACGGCTGATTATTTCTTTATGCTCCCAACTGCCTACGGTAAAATTGTCGTCCCCGAATTCTGAGAACGATGATCGACTGGTTGTGGAACCTTCTTCTGATGTATTCCACTGCAACAAAACATTTTTAGAATCATATAAATGCAATAACAATTATATTCAAAGCAGAAAGATAAAAAATGATATTGAAAGTTTGAAATCTACCCCCAGAGTGGACTCATCACAGGAGCTGAGATGCCGTCGATCAAAGTCGATGTCATCACCACCTTCGTCTCCATAGCCTTTTTTCAGAAGAGGCTCTCCTTTAGTTTTAGGTTTAGAAGAATTAAACCTCAGTTTCTTCGTCCTCCAAGATAGGATTCTGCCTTTCGAGTTTTTCCTTGAATACTGGTCATTGCCTGTTGCAGTAAAATATTCAACACAAGAGGACTCCACCTTCAGTTTATGGTTGGGATAGTGTATCCAACTCTCATCTTCAATGCCATCTTGTGTGTTTGAGTATGATTCCCCCACAAAGTTTGCGTAGGGCAATGTATTATAATTGACTGACAATTTAAGATCAGAGTCCTGATTACTCATCTCATCTATGTCCTGCTCATTATCGTCAGCAAGCGAATCCGTATCAAACGGATGGTTGTACTCAGCATCTTCATTTCTAGCACACTGATTAGCTTTACAATCTTCGAATTCAGTACATGGTTCATTCATCCCATGGCAGAGTCTCACTTTTCTCAAACTTGCTCTAAAACCATAAAGCTCGCTTCTTCTAGGTGATGATGTCTTTGGAGAACAGGGTTGCTCTAGAATAGTTTCAGTTGATCGTTGAACTGCACGCAATGATTCTTGAACAGCACCCATTTCCATCAATTCAACTGACAACTGCATACCATTTGAAGCAACACTAGATATGTATGAGAGGCAAATGTTGAGAATGCTAGTTGTGTAACATATTGAGAGACATAAAAGAGCACTTACAATAAGTTTGGGATTATCCTTAACCGTCCTTCTGGAAGTCGCTAAAGAAACATTTATTGCAAGCTCTTTCTCCTTAGGTGTCGCAACAAGTTCCCCAAGATTCAGAGCAGCAGTTCCGACGACAACAAATTTATTTGTCGACCCTTGATCCAATTCCTAAACAACAGAGATAGTCATATTAACAAAAAGTAACTCATAATCATAAAAATACCACAAATTGATTCTCATTTTTTAGCTATTGTTTCACTTTTACAGAGAAATAAAAATGAACAACACAAAGTTGTTTCAGGGCCCACAGTTGAAAAAGCATTGGTTGACAAAATTCTAGGGCAGGGAATATGCCACTACTTGTCACCAACCAATGGATGGCAGGATCATGTTTGATGATAGCATTCACTTTATGTGAACCCCATCAATTCCAAATTCATCACCACAAAGAAAGACCTCACCAAAACCTAAAGACAGAAAATGACATTGAATCCCAGAAAAAGAAAAAGTTAATGATTCCATTCCAAGGATCACCGTACCAAAACTTCTGTAGCAGTATAAGAAAAGATGGAAAATAACGGAGTAAAATACGAATCATGAGAAGATGTAAAAGTCCTCCGGGTGTAACATACATATATATAAGAAATAATAACAAAAGTTTTTTTAATTACCGAAAAATCTCAACAATCTCAAAGATTCAGATTATAGAACTCCACCAACATAATCAAGAATTTACCTTGAAAACTGTAAATAACACCTCCCATGGATGAAAAGCACCCTCCTTGTATCCTGAAAGATTGCACACACTATTGAATTCCTCATTCCATTCAAAGACTCCATCACCACACATCCTACCTTCCTCCGTTAAGTTTCTCTTTATATAACGCTTTAAACGACCCAAAACAATACTCCTTGGACCGTTCCATTTTATTTCAATCACCACCTTCTTCTTACTTGCATCATCGTTGTCACAATCAGATTGTTCAAACTTCAGGCCTTCTAGCCTTTTCACGATTAGTTTGGCTTCAAATCTTCTTGATGATATAGACCACGTTGGCCATCTGATCATCTTTACCACCATTCTTTCTTTTGCTTTAGTGCATCAACCACAGTTTTGTACGCAAACAGATATAGAAGTGGAGAGGAGTACAGCTTAAGATTGATACTTTTTGGATGAGACAAGAATTTGGAGAAATGGGTATTGAATACTTAATGAAGATCACTTGAAGAAAATTAACAGGTGCAAGACTTAAATGACGATGAAGACGATAAAGAAAAGGAAAGATCGGGCCTTTCTCTTTTTGAATGATAAAATGGCAGGGAAGTCATATATCGTAATATTGCAGGTTGGGTTTTGAAGTCAAAGAATGGATTTGGTGGAGATATCATATCATAAAGAAAGATTCAAGTCAGTACAGTAAAGACAAGAAAGAAACCAACTTGGTTAGGCAAATAGCACGAAATTGGAAATTTGGCCAGTACAAGGATTCTGAAATTGAATTCAGGAAAAGTCGGACACTGAAGAGAGATATATCTTGTTTTATGTACAGAGAACATGGAATAAACAGTTGTTTGTGTATATATATGATCACAAACACAGGCCAGCATAGAATATATATAAATATATATATAAACAGTTGGTTGTGTATATATATGATATCACAAACACAAACACATGCCGGTATATATATATATATATAACCACAAAAAAAAAAGAGCACTAAGGTCTCTTTTCCCACCTATAACTTTGGAACATCCCATTTCATTTGTATACACTTCTTCCATATTCTACTGTGTCTCGTTGGAGTCTCTCAGATTACATGTGAAGAAGCCAGATGAAGTTTCAAAAGTCTTGTTCTCGCTCTCTCTCTTAACGTGAGAATACAGCGTGATCTTGTTCTTGTCACCTGCCAGGTTTATATGAACAAGTGTTATTGTTTGATGTCGTTTTTGGCGTTATCATAAGTTACGAATCAGCAACAAAAATCTCAAGTACTTACAACCTGTACCTTTGAATTTGAATCTTAACAACATCGACTTCTCCAACATTTAGATTACATGATTAAATTATTTTATTTTTAGTATTCAATAATGGGAGCATTCAGCCAATGTACTCTACTTGATTAGCCTTAACCAATTTAATAAAAGCTAAACCTGCCATAACCATGCCTTATAGATGTATTTGCATTAAGATTAAAAAAGTAGTTGCTAATTTCTATTTGTAGAAATATAATGACTCATACATCATTCTCTAAGTCATTTACAGCTTATCAATTTTGATTGTTTTCTGAAATAACAGTCATTTTTATAAGCCATTTAGTTATTTGAAAAGAATTAAAGTTCTAACCAAAATATTATAGAAACTACTTAAGTTTCATAGAACAAATTAAATATTCCGTGTAGAAGTATGAATGGTATCATAAGCTTTAAATTAGTGCTTCTTGTTTGTCCTTCTCTCCTATTCCCATTCTTGTCTAATTTTGGTCCAAAATAGATCTTAAATTGAATCATAATTTCTTTTTTTTTTTTTTGCCAACGAGGTGTTTTAGGAGGGTCTCAATTATAAGAAGACATTTTTAAGTCATCCACTCTCAGACTAATCCCCGCTCAAATTGGATAGGTTCCTTGTGGGAGGTAAAGCTCTCACCTCAAGTTTTAAACAGCTGCATACATAAGGACGGTTCGAATCCGTGACCTTACTTAACCTAAAAGAACCTCTTAATAACTCAACTGCGTCTTGAAATTTTAAAATCAGAATTTCTAAAAGCAAATTTTGGTCGAAGTTTTAAATTGAATAGTAGATGCGACCTATGCTGCAAACATCGCTTGCTTTGTACTACTTCTGTAGGCCACCAGGCGCCAACCACCTATCCGATAACAAGTTGACTTTAAAAGCGAGGAGTACAAACATTTAATTGCGTAGTGCAAATATCAAAATCAACAGACAAAATTGTCATACCAATGCAATGTAAGTTAGAAATTCACGTAAGGGGACAAAACAGACCTTTTAATCACTTGAAACATATTGAGAAAAATAGGTCAAAACAGTGAAAAAGAGTTACGAGTTCAATCTGTACGGACGTAATTTTTGCATTTTAAATCAAAGAGTAATATTGCTTAATTGATCATGTGATTTCATATCTAATGAATGAAACATGAGAGATTCCATAATTTAAAAAAAAAAAAAAGCAACAAAAGACCAAAATTTTGCCAGACAATGGATGATTGCACAACTCATTTCTAGTTGTAAAAATGGTCAACGTGGACTTTAGTTTGCTTCTCCAAATGCTAATCGAGACGAGGGGAAAATATCTTCTTGAAAGGCACAAATTGAAAAGATTGATCTGACACACGGATATCTCATCACCCATTCCTGCATTATGTTTTGTTTAGTCACGTTCATAAATCACTGGAAGTAGCCCCATGCTCATCAAATTTGGATAGATCGATGAAAAAAATAGTTTCTCAAAAGACAATAGAAGATTGATCTTTGCTTTCCATGCAATTAGCTGTGCATGCATTTATGCCTATCTAAATTTCGCCGTGTGATGTGCTGGGTTTAGATTATAAGACGTTGTTTTATAAAATTTGTACATAATATGATATAGTTTTTACTGTAAAATAGTATCGTATTAGGCACAGAACAAAACTAGAATAGAATTATTGAAACAAGAGAACTAAGTCCTGTGACGCTATTAGCTGACATAAGAAAGACTTCCTTCTTTTTTTTTCCGTAATTCCACTCTTTGTTTAACGTGTAGTCATTTAAAAACAAATCTGATCATGATCAATTTGATAACATTTGTATATCTCGGTTAATCACAAAGTAGGATGATTGGCCCGTACTCTTTTGTTAGGTCTACGGACAACTAAAGTAGTGTGGGATCACATTTTGTATTGTTTGAGAATTGCTAGGTAAGCACACACAATCCACTTTAGAGTCATATATTGAAAGATAACTGAAACTCAAACGATCAAAATATCAACTATCCTCCATCCAAAAAGTCACGGATGTGTACAGTAATGAAACCAGTTTTTAACTTTTCTAATTATATTTCTCATGGAAAAAGGAGGGAAAATGATGATTATCTTTAATTAATAAATTTGAAAATTGACCGAAAAAATCTTGAAAACATTCAAAGAAAAAGCTAATAAAACGAAGAAGATAAAGACATATATATATATATAAGAAAGGTACTATCAAACCTCTTCAGGTCTCGCTTTATTGCTTAATTTCGAATTGAATATGATGATGATATATACAAGGATGAAGAGAAAATTAAAAAGAACACTTAAAGAGGAAGTATCATCCAAAGATGAATAAAATGAAATATTGAAATTTGTGTGTTTAAAGTAAACTAAGAAGAAATCTATCAAGTTTTTGTAAAAGCAAACCTCAAGTGTGAAAAACTATAGAAGATCCCTTACAGAAAAATTTGGAAGTTTGTAACTTTTGATATAATTAAAATTTTCTTAAGATATAATTATCTTTTTAATATCATAAAATTAGTCTAAATTCTATTTGTAGTTAGCACTTCGAAATCTCAACTTTTAATTCCATGTTAGTTCTTATTACTTACCATCGTGACTTACCACATGTACTAATTTCTACTTCTTAAAATACTTGGCACACTACTTGTATTATCGTTTTCATTCACTACAAGAACAATGTCATTTAACGATAGAAATTATTGGCAAAAAACATCTAGATTATATTACCATCGGAATCAACCGACGGATAAAAGTGTCGTTAAAATAGCTATACATAAGTTTAATGACAGACATATTGTGCAATTATCGGTAAATATACTAACGGATGGCTATGACCATCAATATATTTACCGACGGATTTGTTGTGATCGTCGGTAAATTTACCTACAAACTTTTCCTTTCCGTCGGAATATTTTCCCACATAATTGGTTATTCCGTAAGTAATATTTCCGACAATTAAAAAAATCTTAATGGCAATATTGACGAGGACTATCAATATTACCGACAAAATAAAGAGTTACCGTCAATAAATATCTTACATTTTATCAACGATTTATAGTGTTCAGTTAGTAAATATAGTGTATTTTATCGATGAACTTTTATTTTCCATCGGTAAAGAAATTTTAAAAAATATAAAAAATCTTGACATTAAATTTTATTTCATAATGTTATGGTTAATGTACAATTTCAACAATTATGAATTATCTATGTATAATATTTTGATTTGTTTATATATTTAATTTGTTTAAACAAAAAGTTGATTGATAATATAAAGTTAAAATTATTTTAATTGATAATAAAAACATTATAATATACATAATAAGTCTTTGTAATTAAAAGCAAATGACTACAATAATTCTATTGCCTTGGTGATCGTGGATACTCTGAGGTGTTATCTCTCCCTTTCAACTCATCCACCTCATGTCTTAGTTGAGTTATGTACTTCATCAATGTCTCTACTGTGATCCGAAACTTATTGACTTCATTGGTTTGCAATCATCTACTAGATAGTTGTACTAGACATGGAGGATTGCCAATAACACGTGTTCGGAAATGAACATAGCCCGAAGATCCTTCCACAACGGTCCCTATCACTCACTGTATCACTTTTCCTGAAAAATATTTTAAAATTTTCAAAATGAAATTTTGATAATAGATTTATCTAGAAGAGATGAACATTGGGCTACATAATATGCTTTTCAGAAACAAGTTTTCAAAGTTAAAAGTGAATAAAAACACGACAGATCGAGTTCATTGCGTATTAAAATATTGGTATAAAGGTTGTCTTCATATTGATAAAGAAAAAAATATTTAAATTAAAAAATAATGAAAATAATGTTTTAAATGTAATTATTTGAGTATTAAAAATTTAATACTTAATTAAAATTTTAAATATTACAGTAAAAAATTTAAAATGTTTTTTAGAGTTTTTAATCGTTATCTCAATATATTATATAGATTATAGAGGCAAGGGTTAGAGTGGCGAAAATCTTAAAGCTTTTCTCTTATTGGATTGTGAAGGTCAATGGTAAATCATGTGATTTATCACACCTAAATAACAAGTGCCGATTTCAAAAGGCTTTTGGTGCTCGCTGAATCCACCATGGCCCTTGAGCAACCAAGAGGAGTGCCACTCGCAAACCACATCTTTAATTAGATTGTATGGTATTAGGCGTACGACTTCAAGCCTTATTTCCAAAGCTAAATATTAAACGACATTTAAATTAATCAAACTATGAATAAGAATTGATACAGAGTTGACTTTTGATACAGAGTTGACTTTTGTGTATGACGAAATTAAAAGTTGGATGTGAAATTAGATACGACTATTCTGCCCATATATTATCAAAACATATTTTTATTTGTAAACACTATTGTTTTTATAAATTATAGTTTCAATATAAAGGAACGATACATGAAAGATGATTCCTATAATTTTTTAATAAAAGATGTGATTTTTTATAATTTTAATTATTTTGAGAACTTTTTTTTGAAAATTTGATTACATAAAATGGATTAATTAAATTTAGGTTAAATTATGATATAGTCAAATTTAAAATTCTAAATGGACACGTCATGTTTTGCACTCAATTATGTGGTGATCTTGGTTAAAATTTTCAATATAAGACCATACTTTTCAAGAATTTCAAATACTAAAATATATTTTTAGAATAAGCAAAATTTTAAAAAAAGAAGTTCATACCTCTTGAACTAAAAGTTTTATATTTGGCATAGATTCTTTATCTACAACGGAAGAGTTAGCCTGAAATTGGTCTAAAGTTATCCTTGATCACTAATGATAATAGTAAAAGGAACTAAAACAGGAAGCGAACTTTCTGCACAATAAAATTTGGATTTATCGGTGAGTTTATAAGGAACTCTTTTAATTTAAGTGAGATTGTAAATTTAAATTGTCTTCATATATACAATCGTTCAATATTTGAAATCAGAGCTTTGCTTCTTATAAGAAACTTAAAAGTAGATAGTTTAAAAATATTTTTTTATAATTAAAATCTTTTTAAAATATTTTGTAAATAAAAAAATGAAAATGTAGGGGTAGGGTGTTTCATATTTTCAATTTCCAGTTTGTTCTCGTTCATCATTACAAAAGGAGAAAAGTTTGAATTTAAGATGGAGTGGAGATATCAAATTCCAATACGATCAACCGATCCATTTTAATAGCTTTTGATTTTGTAAAATCACGCCCAAAAAGTATAAAGGAAGATTGACTCACCAAATGAGATGACGATACTTAGATCACATAAATCAATAATTGATGAAAGAATTAAACCGATGGCCTCTCTCTCTTTCCTGGAGGATGCTAAGTCGAATGCATAACCTTTTGAGTAAAGAAACCTCTATTGTCACGACTTCTTTTGCTGTGCGTTGATTTTTCTTTTGTGGTATGGTGCATACAATTTCATAATTTAAGAAAGCAACCCAAGCATGCGACTACATCAATGACGGAAGCCTACAAAATGTCAGTCTGACCTAAAATGTAGTGGACAGAGGAATAATTAATACCTTAACTCACCACTCCTCCTTACCATTTTGCAGTTAGTCATCAAGTTGACAACACTTTGTCCCAAAAGGGCCAAAACAATCCAATTGCATGTGCTTAATCGATTTACTTTACGATCAAGAATATTCATCAAGTTAGCGGATTTGCTTGTCCATTTCACCTCTCAGTTTTCTTTCGGGATTATCAATCTTGAGCATCCACTTAGTGGATATATACCTATCCTCTTAGAGGATACATCGGGTATCTGTCATCCGAGAATTACCATGCAAATTTTGTTGTTATCTTTTTTTATATATATAAAAATTACTTATCACCTCCAATTTTAAACAAATGGCAAATCAAAGCACTTAGTTTAAAAAATTGGAGCTTATCACTTTATACCTAAAACCCTTAATTTTGGGTGCGGAGCCTCCAAAATTGCCTACCTCTGCCACATGTCATCTTCTCCTCTTTTAAGTATGTGATCCTAAAAAAGTGGCAGAATCTCTTATCTTAGTTAGACCCAATATTATGCATGGTTAATGGTTATGCATGCATAATGCCAGCCCATGCCTTCCTTTCTCATACATACGGATCTGTATCAAGATTCAGCGTCTTTAAGTACCAGTGATTAGGAACTGGGATCATTTTCCATATCTATTTAGGATTACGCAGTAATCCGGTTTGGAAGAGTCTTTAAACCTAACTGATTTATTACCATCAATTTTTAAGTACTTTCATTAAATAAAAAATCCAAACCGAATCAATTCAAGATGTGTTAAAATTGTTCATATCATCTTCATATCAGGCTAGAATTTTGTTCCTCAATCTCATAAGATTTTTATTCTGCCCTAATGCAACTTTAAAAGGATCCGTCCATGACCTCTTCTATTATGAAAACACAGAGTTCTATTGTCGTGTAAAAGATGATCTTGTTATAATATGTTCTCAATCTCATAAGATTGATAATAGATAGAAAGTTGCAGAAGGAATATGTTCCCATTCAGTTATATTCTCCGACTTTAGCAGAAGAAAAGGTAAAATTGTAGAAAGTGATTTCAAATTTCATTTTAATTCCTGGAGATAATCACATAAAAGTCAATGAATTTAAGATAGGATATAGGTAACGCTTGCTTACTGATGAGTCTTTTCTGGAAGAACATCTAAAAATCATATTTATTTTATCTATCTCTAACTCCAACTGGGAGTAATAGTAAAATCCCATTGATCTACATCCCAGTTTATTTGAGGAACATACTCAAATCTGTAAGAAATACATTCTAAAATTTCCCCATCAACTGTTTCTGTAATTGATTTTTAAGCAAAGGATAGCAGAGCTGTAACCTGTACACTAAAAGATATGAAAGAATTTGTGATGTCGAATTTTTTAGTCCAAACTCCTTATCTGTTGAGGTCAGTTGGGAGAATGACCATCAACTTTAATTTCAGTCTCTTCCAACCTAATATTCATGATGAGAATACCTCCTGCTACACCTCATTTGATGCAAGATAAAACAAGAAATTCATACCATCATACACAGGCAAACCATTGGTCATAAAGTGGCATTACCTAGCGTTATAAAGCATTAAATTCGACATACAAGTTATGAAGCATTTTCGTGGTGTACTGTTTCAGCTCTCTGGCTTTGCCCAGACATACCTCATCATCCTTCCAGCCTGAGAGCCTGGACTATAACTCTGCTAGAGCATGCCAAACCTCAAAATTCGATGACTTTATCGTCCAGCCCATAACACAAATACAGGAAAAAGTCTAATATCTCTAGCAGTCAATCAGTATCCTAACAATGGTTGACGTGAATGGAATTGATTTTACTAAGCCTTTACAGAAACACAACAGGATACACGACTTAGTATCTATTTGATTAAGCTTTTGAAAAGTAAAAAAGTACTTTTCTTTTCACCATAAAAACTATTTTTAAGAAAAACGTGTCATCATCATCAAAATCACCACCATCACATTTAGTCTAAAGTCTCGCAGTGAAGCGAGGTCTGATAGTACGCAGCTTTACCACTATATAATATAGAGGCTATTTCCTGTAGATCCACATGCAGATGTAACAGAAAAATAATGATACAAGTTAAAAAGAGTAAATAAGTCAAAAAAAATGACACGCAAAATATTTAAGTAAATAAAATTACCATAAATGCATAAGGATAATAATAATAATACTAAAAAATAATTAAAAATATAATAATAATAATAATAATGATGATGATGATGATGATGATGATGAAGCTACTACTAAAACGAAACTCAATAAAAGGATAATAATAATACAAGTGCTTTTTTATACTTAAATGACCACAGAGAGCAGCTGGAGAATGGGTAAAACACATACCGGGGTCGATGATCGTGAAAAACCCACTACCAGTTGATAAGTGCATATTTGTCTAGTTTTGTTTTTTTTAATTGTTCCTTTTTATTTCTCTTGTTGATTCAATTGTTGGGACTTAATTGATTTAATATTTTCTTGAAGGGACTTAAGTGGACTTGCATTTTAACGGAAGAAATCAGTGTTTTGTTCATCAAATTAAAATGGGCTGGAATGTAGAAATTAAATCAACAAAGAAGGGAGTCACGCATAAGGAGCATGGAACACATGGACAGCTAGACAATTAAAAAGAATGGGACAGCAAGCAGCAGAGAGGAATTAAAAGGGTCTTGGCCCCACATCCCACCCGTAGGTGTTTGCAGGTTATACTGCGGCGTGTGTTTGCGGGTTATACCGCGGCATCCAACACAAAACACAT
>JANZLD010000005.1:56816600-56828840 GCA_026413575.1 Erythroxylum carthagenense | reverse complement strand
CCCCATTTACCACTGTGCGCAATTTATTTTCGTTTGGTGTTTGGGATTTATTTTTGGTGGATTCGACACCCATCACCAGTGAATGATATTAGTGTCGATAATGAAAGCGCAAACAACATTAACTTTTGCACATTACCCAAAATAAACACATTCCTGTGACCTTGATCCAACTATGCATAACATGAGGCATTTTTCCATTGAAGCCTTACATAGTATCGCAATAAAACCATGCAAAGAAAGAAATGAAAGAGAGCTACATAAAATAACATGATTAAAGAGAAATCTAGAAGTCAGACACATAAAGTTGAAATCATACATACACATGATATGAGAAAAAAGAAAGAATAAAATAAAAAAAATTATTGGATATCAATAGACAATGACAGGAAAACGGAACCATACACCAAAAAATCCCAACGAAGACGCATCATCTTGAGAATGCGAAGATCAAAGGGAGTTTGAAGCAAGACCCATGAACAATAACAACAAAAAGAAGGAAACTTTACTATTTTAAACTGAAGAGATGTACCATTGGCCTATTTACAGAAAACAAAAGTACCCAAAAGGCAAAAACAAACCTGAGGACTTGAAGATCTTCAAGGCTACGAGGGAGCATAGTATTTTCATAACATTTCATTTCTAACCCAACCCCACATGTAAAAATCAAATCTTGATATTAAACCACAAAAGAACCAGCAATCAAAAGAAACCCCGAGAAGGTTTGAACCCTGAATGATCCAACCAACAACTTACGAGCAAAAAAACACTTTGACAAGAAAGGAAAGGGAAAATCCAAATAAATCTAGAAATTCCCAAACCAAAATTTTGAGGTATGGAAAATTCAAAAACCATAGAGGATAAATCAAATATAAATATAGGTTAGAAACACTAGTCAATAACAGATCTAGCCACGACAAGATTCGAGAGAAAACTTCGAAAACAACCAAATCGTGAACTGATTGTGGCTGAGTTGGCAAACGGACCCATCTGAACATCTAATCTACCACCGTCGAAAAATCCTTGCAAGGTCAAATCTTTCTTCTAATCTCCTCGACAACAAGAGGATTTTAAATAAATAAGGAAGAAATAATACTGATACAAATAGACAGGGCACATTCTATCTCACTCACACACTCGTTGTACAAGGGCATACACCAACAAGCCAAACGAAAAGAAGAAGAAGAGAGGAAATCAAAACTTACAAAACTATCATAGATACAAGTATGACAAAATAAATCGATCCATAAATGTCTAACATCAACAACTTCCTTGCCCATAAACCAAGTTTCAACGAAACTTGTAGCAAAGGGGCAGATCTTTTTGCTTAAAGGACAAGACAATTTACTTGCATGCAAAAACTGAAATTCATCAAAACCAAACTCAAGCTGTTGAACAACTCGAAGGGGGCCACATCTTCAGTTGTTACCTCGACAAGTCTAGAGCTTGAAAATATTCAAAGCAAGCTTGCCACTCTACCTTCGGATCAAACACTATTGGATAGGGAAAAAGTGCCCTTTCTAAATACATATAGGCTGTGCAAAACCATTCTTCTTGTCTTCAACAGAGAGCCTGGATTAACTGGTTCAAAGATGGGACAAATGCGTAAACTTCTTCTTCAATATAATCCTAGGTAGAAAACATCATAACAAGCTATACTCATTCACCTCTACTGATGGAATACTTTAACAAAGAGCCCAAGACATTCAAGAAGAAGTTGTCAAATTTTTCACCTCCCTACTTGGCACCACTAATGCATTCGTTGTATCTTTGGTAGATTTTCACAGCCTTAACTTTTCCTAAATAACCCCACTGGACTTTGCCAATTTAACCAAACTGATAGAGGATGATAAGATTTAGAAGATGGTTTCCGATATGAACTCCAAGACAGTCCAGGGCCAGATGGTCTAAACAGTTTTTTCTTTTAGAAATCTTGGAACACCATTGGCAACTTTGTCAAGATGTAGTCCATGAATTCTTTTCCAATGGTGTCCTTCTTAAGGAAATCAATCACACCTTCTTATGTTTGATTCCTAAAGGCCCCAACCCTTTAACCTTCCAGGACTATAAACCTATAAATTGCACTAACTTCCTTTAGAAAATTATTTCAAAGATAGTAGTCAACCGACTAAAGATAGCCATTGCTCCTTTGATCAATGACAACCAAGGTACTTTTCTGAAGGACCGACACATTAGGAACAATGTTCTTATTGTTCAAAAATTATTAAGGGGGTACTCTAAAAACACAACCCTCCTAAATGCACAATGAAGATCGATTTTCACAAGGCTTTCGACGGTATGAATTGGGAATTCTTATGGAAAATACTCACTGCTTACGAGTTTCTAATCAAATTCATCACATGAATTTGAAAATGCATCTCATCTACATCCCTATTTGTGTTGATAAATGGTAGTCCCACTAAGTACTTTAGTAGCCCATGGCCTCAGATAGGGGGATCCCCTATCCACTTATGTGTTTATCCTATGCATAGAGATCCTTAATGCCATTATCAAGCATGAAGTGCAAATCAACCTAAATTTCAAATGTCACACCAATTGTAACAAGATAAAACTAATTAATCTCTATTTTACAGACAATTTGTTTTTATTTTTTTGGGCAAACATGGATTCCATTTTCACCTATAATAGGGTTCTTTAAACTTTCAAACAATTTTTGGGGTTGGAGATCAATCTATATAAAAGTCATTTCATCCTCTCCAAAAGTGCAAAGAACTTGGAATGTCACATCGCTGCTACTACAAGCATGCAAAATAAATGTCCTCCCATCTTATACCTTGGCCTACCAGTGTCTACAAAGTGTCTTAACTATGTGGATTGTATCCTCCTGATAGAAAAAATTGAGAAACAAATTTAGCCATGGGTCAACAAATCCTTATCCTATGCAGGTGGATTGCAACTCATTTAGTTTGTTCTCAATTCAATGCACATATATTAGAGCTCCCATATATTTCTATCCCAAAGCATCGTTAAATCATTTGAAAGAATCCTAAAAAATTTCTTATGGAGTCATTCAAATGGTGCCCTAGTATCTACTAAGGTTAAATGATCTGACTTATGTTTATTGAAGGAAGAAGGCGGTCTCAACATATGCTCTAACAAATCCACTAATCAAGCATTACCTCTTAAAAGTTTATGGTAGATTTTTACTAACAAAAAATTGAATTGGCTCAAATAGTTGCGCTCTTATTTCCTCAAAGGTAAAAGTATCTCAATCATTAAGAAAAACTTATTGAATTCACACTTTCTTAATCAGCTCCTATAACTCTGAGACATTGTAAAGCAAGAGATGAAATACAAAATAGGCAACAAAAAACTAATAACCTTCTAGTATGATAATTAGTTAGGCCAAGGATAGATGATCAACTCTTTACATCATTTAGGGACTCATATACTCCCTGTATGTACCAGGTTAAGCTACTTGATAAAAGATAAGCAATAGAATTTCCCAATTTGGTTGAGGCATTCCAACCTGGTAATCCCTAACCTAGACCAGCCTAATACATTTTTTGGAAAGACAAACTTGTCCACAACATCATAAACAAGGATATCAAAAAGTTGTTATGGTTTGGGAGGCCCAGAGTTGACTAGTCCAAGATAGTATGGTGTAAGGCTTTAAATCTATGACTTTCCTTCATCCTCTAGCTAGCTATTAAAAATAAACTGAGCACCACCAATCGCATGACCTTCTTACCAGTTAATAAAAAGTGTACGATTGCCTGACATACGAGGAAACAAGAAACCATCTCTTCTTCAAATATTTTTTCAAAAAAGATACGTGGGACTATATCACCATAAAATGTCAATGATTCAATTCAGGAGACTCACTTCTTGACATTATCCTATGTCTATCAACTTAGAATGCGCCCAAGAGAGCTTACCAATTAATCCACTGTGTTACTCTAGCCCTCTATGTCTATAGCTTATAGCCAGAAAGAAATCCCACACGTTTCACTAACAAAATTTCTTCCAAAGAAACATTGAAATCCACGATCCATTATGAATTTAGGGAGCACATCTTGCTGCAAAACCTGACTCACAATGGTAGCTCAAATATCCTAGCATCTCTGCACCTCTAGCGACCGAGCTATCCTCATCTAAAACATTCTATTTTTTTGTTCTTAATATATACCTTGTATTCTGAGGTTGTCAATGGTACTCCCCTATGGATTTACTTTATTTTGTAACACTATTATTTCTAATCTATTAATTCAATTTCCTTTTTTAAAAAGCTACATTTAAGTTCTGTTACTCTAGATATTGAACTTCTAACTCAAAAATTAAATCTTGGTTGTTTTCTCAACAATATTTACACCATCCAATGATTTTACTACTGCAAACTGAAGAGATGACCTTTCAGAATTTGGGGAAGAAAGTCTAGCTTGCTTCCTAAACAAAGACCCAACTTGAGGAACCAAAGTGGGCAGATTGGCTTCTACTCCAGTGTTTAACAAAAACAAAGCAAAAGCTTTTTTTATTATTAAACAATATTCATATCAAGATTCCATTGTATAAGGAAAGCACACCTCTATATAGTGTGTTGAAAAATCAGGACGAGATCGAATCTTATATGTAGTAGACAAAATATGAAACTTATTAAGATGACTTTAAATCTTATAATATAATTAATACTCAGACATAATAAATCGTAAGTGTAAATTCATATCTTATTATGCATCTTTATTCTTTTCTTAAAATTTTGCTCAAACCATTTTTTTTCATTACAATCACCATAGTCATACAATTGTCCGGCAGCTAATGGGAGAAGTTGAGAGAAATCTATAAATAGTATTAGCAAGGGTTGGCAAGAAGTTTTAACTCCTTTCGAATCCACATCTATTTATAATAGGGTTTAAACCTTTTAGTAATTTAAGTGAAATATAATTTTTATTTTAATTTAAATTACAATAAATTTTAATTAAATACCAATTAGCGCATATAAGATCTAATATTTCATATTAGTCTTTATTTATTAAATATCTATATTTAATCATAAAGTTTCAGAAACTTTACTATTAAGTTTAACGTGATTAAATTACTTTTCTCTCATAAAGTGCCTATTGTGTGTGACCTGTTAGGTTCCTAAATATAATGACAATAGATATAAAAGTTAGGATTAGATAAATTAAATTTGATCACCCAAATATTAAAAATTTTAATATGATTTTGATCAACTTTTTTGTGTATGATTTTTTCGTGTAATTTAATCATCTCTTCACATAATATTCTAATTATACATGAAACATAAAGTTAATGTACACTTTATATTTGAGTCTAGTCATGAAAGTTTTCCTTTATTAGTAATCATTTCTTTTAAATTTGAAAACTATTTTCAAAATTTCATTCTAACTAGGCTAATCATTTATTGAATTAATACTAATCAAGAATAGTAAACACTATTTTATTTATTTTAAGATGATGAATCTTATATTTATCACTCATTTATCTCTATATAGTTCATGTTATTATCCAATAACTACTGATTGAGCTATCATTGATAAGAATAAGTCATAAGTAGTATCAAAACATATAAAGTTTTATATGAGATACTTTAGAACTTTCAAGTCAAAAGATTATGTATAATATCATCTTAATAAGAATTTTTATAGACATATAATTAATATTTCAAATATAGTTCTCATATCATGTCATTTCAATAAACTCATTCTTTAGCAATTACTCACATATTTATTTAAATATCTCCATACTTTAATTTATGAGATCAACTACTTCTTTTATAAGAAAGAAACATAATGCATGCTAGTCTTTTTATGCTCTATTAAATGTCTAACCTACAAAATAACAATGAATAGAGACAATATATAAATGTAATATAAATCTCATAAGTATGTTCTTACTATAATTTTATTTGTGATGTATATTTATTTGAAAGACTTTATACTAATTAAACAAATATGCATTAGATAAAGAAAGACTTCAAATAATTATTTCATAAAAACTACAACTAACTGATTGACTATAGGATATAAACCAATAATCTCCTACTTACACTAAGTTAATTGCTTAAGTATATCATATCATATCTCCATATGACGATCATGCTACTAAGGCTATGTTTGGTAGGGCAATTACCAATGGAATAGAATGCAATGTAATATTATTCTATCGTTTGAGAGAAGGGTTTATAATAGAATGAAATGGGATATGATGGAAGCGGAGGGATTCACATTACATCCTATTCCATCCTAAACAGTGAAAATGAGTTACCTCCGATTTGGGAAGTTTAGGATAGAATGTAAAATGATAAACAAGTACTACCTAGTATACCTTAATAATTTTTTATAATACCAATTATACCCTTAACCCTAATAACAAGCAACAAGACAATACAACAAGATTATTCTATCATGAGTAAAATAGCCATTCATTATTATTATAGGTACTTTACATTACATTCCATCCATCTTCTAAAACAATATTTCACTATATTACATTATGAACCGTTCCATCCCTCCTAAACAATAATTTTCTAATATTATATTTATTTACATTCCATTCCATTCCATTCAAAATCTTATATCCAACCAAACATAGCCTAATAGGATAATGATTTAGTAAGAGAATTCTATAAGATTCTATGTAGTGAGCATCTACTTAAATCTTATAACTTTTATCTTAATCATTATTATAATTAATAGAAACTGCCTAAATACATACTTATATCTTTGATAAGACCTTAGCTCCTTTTACATATCCAATTCTCTAATGTTTTACAATACAATGTTGTTTTGAGAATGCACGAAACTATACCGAGTGCAATAAAGAAATTTTTGATCCAAATAATTATATTCACTAAATGAAAAATGTTCTATAACTTGAGTAGCAATTGATACTACGTTAAGACCTTTCTAACTCAAAATAAAGTGGTTCTAATTAAAATATATCTTACTGAGGAACAACTTTTTTCAAAGAAAAGTTCATATCCATAAGAATTTGATATTATACATATTAACTTATAGATAGAATAATAGTCATTTTTAATACTTCATAAGTACTACATATCTTAAATAATAAATAATTTTAGTACAATATCTATATATTTTAACTAAAATAGGTCTATAACTTATGTATCTATCTCCATACATCTCTTTTTGAGAAAATAAATTTACTAATAAAGGAATAAGAATGTTCACACTAGGAAATAAGCTCCGTACAAGCACCTGGCTATATAAATGAGAAACTATTTTTGATATTTTGAGGATAACATAGCTAGAGCAACAATTTAAGAATTATCTTATTATAGATCATTGAGCTTCAAACTCCTCAATAAGATAATGACAAAGGAATACTTCAATCTTATTTCAATAGTTCTCTTGATTAAAATGTTTACTAATCCTCATCATCATTACTAGATCATTAGTGCTAGACCTTAAATGAATAAAAAAAAGTTTCTCAATTTAGGTTAGTTATGATATTCATGACAATTTAATGTTCCTTATCAGTGTAAAAATTTGCAGAAGAACATATAGTTTTCTTTCTATTGCTCTTAAAATAATATAAGGTTCCTTTCCTTACAAATCTCATAATAAAACTCTACCAAAGAAGATTATAAACTTATTATATTTCTCTTTACACTTCCAATTTCTTTGAGTAATCTAGGTTAGAATAACCTTCTAATAGATTTATGGGCCTAATAAGCTAAATGTCTTAAGGGTCTTATGCTAAAATGGTCATGTTAAAATGGTCAATACTTTATGGACTCAAGCAACTAGGAGCATAAGTTGCAAATGCTAAAGATATAGTTGTTGCCATGTATTTTATTGCTGATTGAGAGTTTTCCACTAATAACTAACCAATGGATAAATGTTATTAGTGATATTCACATCCATAAAATATACATAAAAAAGGAAACAAAGAATTTACCTATCGTATTATTGATGTGGTTCATATGCCTAAAATATGATAAGACGTGGCTTAATGTTTGTTCTAAAACTAATATTTTGCATGATGTCATTATATGTAAACATCAACGAAGATTCCAACTAATAATCTAGGAATATGGAATAATATTCATAACCATATGCTTCAATATTTATTTCATTATAAAATAATTACTACATTAACTTGTTTTGGAATGAATTTTTCTTTGGAGGTATATAATGTATAGAAACTCAAAAGTGGGACATATCTTATAAGATGTAGATTTCTACCAAAAAGTAACCAACTCTTTGCATATAAAATGCTCACCTTTGAACCCTTCCTTTCTTACATTTCAACTAAAATGTTAAATTTTAATAAAAATGTAACCCGAATTTAACAAAGGATTGTTCAATAAATGTCATTTTCTTGTACTTCCTCTTGTGAGTTGCTATGGCTTATGCACACCCTCTTCGTTATCCTTTTATTTCATTGACATCCCCTTACACCTCAAGACATCATCCTTTTTTTGATCCATCGTTGGTGTTTCCTCATACTTAAGGACAAATGTCTCATTAACTTTCTCTGTCGTTGACACCTCCACATGCCTTTAAATAACCTCATCAGTATCTTTCTCCCTTACCAATATATCTTCTCACTTTGGGATATTTTTCCATTTATTCAATTGATCAAAGGTGTCTTTTCATGCCTCAAGACAAGTTATTCATGATTGATCTCCATTATTGATACTTCCTTATGCCCAGGACTTTTTATCTTCTATGAAATAAAACAAAATTATGAATAACTATTCACATACAAAATAAATATTAAACAAATACATTAATCAAACAAGTTATATAGTCATTAACTTTACATCACTTACCTCCCACACAGCTTTTCGCACTATCCTTGTTTTTTCCCAATCATTGTGATGCTTTATTGGGTGATTCTTGTTGTAATCAATCCTCCATGTCTATGATAATATAACATATTAGCCAATTCAAATCTATATAAACACTTTTGATATATTTCCAGTGGCAATAATATCCTTAACTCCCTACACTTTTGCTTTGAGACCATATTAGCATTCAATACCTTGTTAATGCTAATATCATCATAAGTAGTAATCTAGCCATCTTCCCCTACTTAAGCGGTCAATTTATTTTTAACTAGTCAAGATAAAATGTCTACAAACAAATTATAATTCAAGCCAATTTAAATTATTTCGACACTATATACAGGTGCATAAATCCAATGATAAATTGGAAATTTTCTATGATTCATGAATCACCATCAATATAGTAATGCATTCACCCATGTAAGTGCAAAATCTTTAGCCTCTACAACTTGGTAGAACTTGTGATCATGTTTATAAAGATGCTCAATGTGAAATTTCATCATCCAAGTTACTCATAGTCCTTAACATCTATTATAATATGTAGCATATGTGTGATGTTACTAAAATAAAAATCCCTAATATATATGGAAGAAAGTTTCGCTGAAAATTTTCTTTTGTCCATACCCCCCTTACTTTTTTAAGTATGTAATTTACAATGATGTATTGATCATTGAGTTTGTCCTCCCAGCCTAATATCCTTATCATCATCAGCTTTAATGCATACTTGTTTGGTCCATTTACAACCCCTAGAAATCATGTAACACTACTGCCACTAATCTTTTGCACTATTGTCATTTATTTGTAGTGTTTGCTCATCTGAATCAAATTGATAATGCAACTAGTAGCAAACATCCCTCCTCACCCTAAACCTCTTTATATCTTAAAGTTCACTTAATTTAAACACCTTCTTCGAACAACATCACATTGGAAAACTGTGTAAATACTTATTAAACATATTCGTAATTAGAAAATAATAATAATTAGTGACCAAACTATTTCAATTTATCTTTTTGAGCCAAATATCATACCTTATTCTTATTGCCACCATTTCATTCACTTATCCCGTAAGTGATAAATTCATCCTTGATCTACATTTTTATGTTTCAAAACAACCATTCAATTTTTTGATTTTAATAAGATGCTTGCTCATTACCTTCCTTTTCACCTATATCAGCTTCTTTTGAGCTTCTACTAGAGGAGATGGTAGTCTAATAACTACTTTATCCAAAATTTGTAAAATCTAAAATTAAAACAAAAATGTCAACTACACCAAACCAAGCATCGTCACTAGACATTTTTAGCAAACTAAATGCCCTAAAACGATATCTATATGCATATTTAAACATATTCAATATATACCCAAAAAATAAACATAAAAACTTTATAAGTACAAATAGGAATATTGGAGACATATTGTTTGCTTATCGTGTCTAATTATCAATTTATTATTGCAGAGGCATCTAAATTGCAATGTGTTTAAAGAATTATGCGAGACTTGGGTTGTTTGGTACTACTTGGGCTTAAGAGATGAACGAAGATGATGGAACATACTGCTAGGTAGAAAGAGATTTTATGAAGCTTCTTTAGGAAGTTTTGGACAAAAAATTACTTTTTTATCTTTGAAATTATGAATTACAATAATGGATACAATTTTAGACATAACTATTTACTTAATAATGTCTCACCAAATATTAATTTCATGTAGTTTGGTACACAATTATGAAACAATATATTTCTACATTGAATTTCCATAAATGGTAATAACATATTTGACCACATGAATGAATAGTTAATAACACCAAAAAAATTGTTTTTTCACATAAACGTATGCCAATTTATCTCTTTCAAAAATTTATCTTCAAAATTTATATGTAGAAACATAGTTCACCATAGGGAGAATAATTAGTGTAGAAACAAAACCTTTTATAGACACAGAATGATGCATAGCATGTACCAATCCTTATCCTTCACAATAATGCTTTGTATTACATTTCCTCAATGATGATAAACCCACTTTTTACTGCTATTACTTAGCCTTGATGTGTCATAGAATTTTTTGCTTTTAAAGGTGGTATGGAATGTATTTAGATCTTTCATAGTTTGTATTAAGGCATGATTTCCACTTTGTCATTTTATTCCCATCTTAAGTTGTAAATGTTACTTATTGTAATAAATGATGGTATCTTTTGTATGTATGTTTCGTATTAAATTAATAAAAAACTAGTATAATTTGTATTATAGCAATGTATGGTTTTAAATAAGAGATGATATTCTCATTTTTACTAAATTTTTACTTATTTTGAATGCATCATGATAACTTTTATACATAGTGTTGATATTGGATGTATTGGGTGTTGGTATATTATGTATTGATCCTTCTACTGACTCATTATATTCTCTTTAAGATGTACAAGAGTTACTTATTTATAATGAATAATGGTTATTTTGTTTTGTCTGATATTGGATTAATAGATTACTAGTACAGTTTGTGCTGGGTTAAGGTTTGGATTGTAACATTCCGTTATCCATATTAAGGCCAAAATAATTTATAAGTGAGTTTAATGAGAAATTAGAAAGTACATTTCATCCTTATGCAAAATATGACATACACATACACGTGAATATTGAGTTTTGCGTATTAAAATGATTGTATACGCATTCATTGACTTATTCCAGGGTATAAAAAACATTAAGTGACACTACAACAAAAACATGCATTTCGCGTCGTCTTCCCAGTAGTCGTTGCGAAATGTAGGAGGAATTCGTGACGTGTTCCCAAGCGTCATGAAAGGAGTCAAGATTCAACGACGTTGTATGCAGATGTCGTGGAAAAACTAAGTGTTTAGCGTCGTTTGGTTAGTTAGACGTTGCAAAAAACTTAGCCGGACGTTGGGGAGAGTTAGACGTCGGGAAAAGGTAGCTAAAAATCGTTCTCTGGCCCGTTTGGCCCTCCAGTACAACACGACGTCGTTGTTTTGATTTTCAACTCCCGCCCTCCAAGCTGATGAGACGACGTCGTGTAAGTACTGGTAAATGAAAAACAAGCTAGCTTCATCTCTCTCCCACGTTTAGCTCTCCGTCGTGCCACTTGATCTCTCCCTCGAGCCACCGCCCTTGGAATCGTTGGAGGTTGCTTCACGAGTTGACGTCCTTCTGTCGTCTACAGTCAGAGTGTTGGTTGAGGTAAGTAGTTCAATGATTTTGGTTGCGATTAATGTTGGCTAAATTGTTCTTTATTGAGTCGATTGAAGTGGAGGGTTTATTCTGGGTTTAAGACTGCTTAATCTCTTGGTTTTCTGATTTGGTTTGCATTCTGATGAATTGATCGATGTTGTTTTTCAGGAAACCAATAACGGGCACATCTTACCACCAGGCTTCTTCATCTCTGTAATTGCAAAGTTAATCCCACTGAGTTGCTTCTTGTTCCCCCTTTGCAAATATCAGTACAT
>JANZLD010000005.1:56794033-56807522 GCA_026413575.1 Erythroxylum carthagenense | reverse complement strand
AGTTAAGTATCTAGCTAGCAAGAATTTGAAATCGTCGCTACCATTAATAAGAAATGATATTGTTTACACAAATGATATTTCACAGTTGAAGTTCAATTCGTTATCTACCACTGAAGCAATCAAGATATAGAAAGAGAAGAAGGAAAAACTTTCTACCACTTTAGTACAGGTCGCAGGATATAATTCTCCTTTTCTAACAATATAGATTTCTAAAGGGCTAAGGGAGAACTTGCATTAATTGTGATGGAAGTTGTTGAGCGTAGTCATCCTTAGGTTTCTTCATCTATAGAAGAAAAATATGTTCCTCCTTATAAAAGAGATGATATTTTTGCTTTATTTTTGTGTACTAATTCTGGAAATAGCTAACAGATTGTTAGGTCTCAAGCTCCTAAAGACATTATTTTTTTAGAAATGAATGATATATTAGTATACATGAAACTATTACAACATTACATGAAAATGGGGTTTCAAGGCTAGCAAGCATAAAATAGATTACAAAGATCTAAATGAGACAAAAAGGAAAGAAACAAGGACTAACTAATAATTATAATAGCCATCTGTTCTTTATTTCTGGGGAAAGGGAATGTTGCATTATTGGCAAAGATGCCAACTTTGACTTGATTGATGATTCGATCTGTAAGCTGATATTTATCTTCTTTTTTATCGATAAAGAGGCAACTATTATGTTCTTTCCAAATGCTATACACTGTGATAGTGAAGTCAGCAGTGAATAAAGGAACATTTGGATGTCCTGTCTTAGTTTTATTGATGACTTAACATAGCACATGATCCCAATCATAATGTCCATTGTAAGATGAAAGCATATGCAGAAGGCAACTCCAAATGGCCTTAGAGTAACTGCATATAAAATATAGACGATCTCGATCCTTTGCTGCCCTATTACATAATAAACATATATCATCATCCCTACCATGCCATTGATTCTTAGTGTTGAGATGGTTTTTTTAATTAAAAGTCAAGTAATAAATGAGGCCTTAGGACTAATGACATTATGCTATAAGAGATGAAACCAAGGAACAATAATGGAGTCATCTAAAAAAAGAAGGTGGTAGGTTTGATTGGTAAATTTTCCAGACGGATTAAGACTCCAAGAAATGATGTCATTGTTGGCTGTATGGCTTAACTGAGGTAGGTAAGGTATGAGAAATTGGAATCCTCGATATCTTACTTGCCATTCACCCTCCGCAATCAAGTCAAAAACTCTTAGGTGTGATGTTATTCTATTTTGTATCTATTGGAAATCTGGGAAGTGAGCAAGGGAGCTGATTGACAACCAATTATTAAACCACGCTCATGTCTGATCGCCATTTCCAATAGTGTGTTTATTGAAAGGATAAATGAGTTCACACAATTTCATCAGTTATTTTAAGATCCAAAAACCATCCTTAGAGAATTCCACCCACTAGAAGTTCAAATGATTTAAGTAAACTTCATGGGTCCATTTGGACCACAATGTTGTACGATATGTGTATAATCGCTATATCCGTTTGCACATTAAGAAATTTTGTATGATCGGAAGGGAAATAACACTAAAACCTCCGTGTTTTTTTGGGTTTTGTAACTTCATTCCATTTAACCCCGAGCATTCTTACAATTTCCAATCTGACCTGACCAGAGGAAGGATTTCATGATTCTCTCCATTTCCTTTATAACTTTATGAGGCAAAGCAATGTGAGCAACCCAATTCAAATGAAGAACAAAGGTGATGAGAGTAAGCTGAGCTACATAAGATAAGAAACAATTTTGTCATGTAAAGACTCGATACTTCATTTTCTCAATGATTAGGCAAGCAGTCACGAAACTTTGCCTTAGAGGCCATAATAAGGATCCTCGATAACAAAAAGGAGGTGAGCAATGACTAAGTCTAGAAATACGACTGATTTCATCAAGATTCCTCACATCAATTGAAGTGAAAAAATAGCTCTTCTTGGTATTATGTTTGAGGTCAGATCATTTAGCAAATAAGGTAAGCACGTGCATCATTATGTTGATCGAATGACCATTAGCACAACAGAAAAGAATCAAGTCGTCTGCATATAACAGATGAGTAAGTTTAAGATCCTTACAATTATGTTGAAAGGTAAAGTCACCACTGCTAGATAGAAATTGATTTTAAAATATGGAAAAATCCCTCCATAGTAAGAATAAACAAGTAAGGGAATAAGAGAACTCCTTGACGAATCCCTTTTGTTGGTTTGAAAGGAATCGAAGGAATGCCATTCATAAGTATACTCAAAGAAAAGGTGCTAATACAAGTCATTATCCATTTGAAAAATTGGGAGGGAAGGTACAATGCTTCAAGAAATAAATGAATGAAATGCCAGCTCACGGTATCAAAAGCTTTAAGGAAGTCGATCTTAATCAAACAACTATTCTTGTTCTTATTATAGTTATACTCCTTCAGAAGCTCATGTAAAAACAATATGTTGTTGCCCAGATTTCTCTCAAGTATAAAAAAGCACTTTGAATCGGAGTAGTAATAATAGAGAGGACTAACTTAAATCATTCAATGAGAAGTTTGGCTATCATATTGTATATAGTACAACAAGAAATAGGCGTGAAATCATTTATATGATAGGAATTTGGTTTTAAGTTGGAGCTAATGAACTAAATTATGATATAGGGGCAACTTTTGGGCTTTAGACTGTATTCTTGTTCCTATTGTTGCTCCTTCATAGATCAAGCTTCAAGTAGATACAGAAACTATCGGAGAAGCCATTTAAAAACTGCAAAGTCTTAGCTTAAGATAGATTAGTTGCCCATAATTTTATAAGCCGTATCTAGAACACATTGACTATAAGAATCCTTATTCCTGTGGTTACATAATTCTTGAGTTTACTCTATTTGTCGGTGAAAATGTCTAGTCAACTATTAAGTGCATTGTCAAATTCACTATTTAGTTTGATGAATTTGCTAATTATAAAAATTTCAACAATTTCAAACTTAGACTGTTTCCAAATTCTTTGACAGGTGCAACTTTTTCCTAGAATGCTTTGTTATCCTTTAATGGGCAAAAATGGAAATATTGGTTCATACTTTGTTTTTCTAGACTGAACCTAAAGTTAATATAATCAAATTATCTATATTTACTTAGAAAAGTGGCAAGAATGCCAAAATGTTCATCACTCAATTTAGGAGAAAGAGGAATCAACTTTGAATTGTGTTCTCGAAGATAGAATATATGAAGTTAGCTTAGAGGGGCCTCGATATTAAACTTAAAAAAGAAAAAGTATAGAATTATGAAATTTTTATTAATTGGTGAAAAAGATGTTTGAGTATGCATAGCATTTTAGGGAAGAAGAACATAAAAAAATAGTTTTGTTGGTATTTATTTTATATAAACAAGTCCATATGATTTGATAGTGGTCAAGGTTAATATCCTTGGAACTTGTGTTTGCCCTGCTCTAGTGCGGAAATCACTCGAAGGCAAAAGGAAAGCATAAGGGCCAACTACTTAGATGCTATAAATTTTTATATCTCTGAAACAAAGGAGAATTTTAACATCTTGTTATAAAAGAAGTTATCACTTTGTCCCTTAAACATAGGATTCCTACAAACTAAAAGACTTGAGGGAAGGGCTACTGTAAGTACCATAATAAATAAAGTCACCCTATAAATTCTTATTGGGGATTCAAAAATGTTATTCATGATTAGATCAATAAGGATTCTATTGTTTGATGAACTTAATTAGATCATGTTGATAGATGAAGATCCATTTCCACCAATTACAACTGTTAATGCAGTTGAATTTGATTAATGGCATTGAGCTTATTTTTGTAGAATTCTAGAAGGTCTTCAATACCATTTATTTACTTTGTTCAATCAAACATATGTAGGGGAAATTATTGATAGCCTAAGTGAAATTCGGTCCATTTGGCCCAAAGATGAAAATGGCAGTTATTAAGATTTTCAAATGTCAACTAGATTGTTTGGGAAATTCTTGAGCATGAGAATTAGTAAGGAAGTATAGGATTTGAGAGCCAAGATAGTTGAAACATGATTAACATATGCTTTAAAAATAATTGAGTATTGGTGTGTGATTAGTTAGGACATGGCCATAACTGGAGGATAATTGGGGGTTGAACTATTATATGAGAAATGTTTGAGGTGGTTGAATTTGAGAAGGTTGTATATACATACCAACATTACAAAAATAAGGGACATAATTATATACAAATTAAAAACCTATCATTGTTTAAGCTTTATTGGTACTTTGTATTTATCCTTTACTTAAATAAAAGTATCCTTTTACTTTAAAGGGTTAATTACAAAAAAAACTAATCTTTTGTCAATTTTTTAATTATAACCCGAACTTTAAAAAGTAGCAATAAAATGCTCGAACTTTCAATTTTTTTAATTTTAGCCTGACGTTAGTTCCACTGTTATCTTTGTTGATGTGGAAGTGTCATGCGTACAAGGACCCTTATTAATCAGACACATTAGCGTAATTAGCATAAGTTAATTAGATGATTGAAACGACGTCATTTTAATCATCTCTCTCAACTCTCACTTGCAACGCTAGCATGACTATGGCTTTCTGGACAGTGTCAAACTTCCTTTCTAGAGATGCAATGGTGTTTTCATGAGAGTTTAGTCAACTAATTTCATCCTTCAGGTTAGCTTTTTCTCCAATCACAACTTCTTCACGAATAGTGCTAAGTACTTGCAATTCCTTAATTTTAGACAGCATCTTTGCAACAATTTTAGC
This sequence comes from Erythroxylum carthagenense, assembly GCA_026413575.1. Taxonomy (NCBI): domain Eukaryota; kingdom Viridiplantae; phylum Streptophyta; class Magnoliopsida; order Malpighiales; family Erythroxylaceae; genus Erythroxylum; species Erythroxylum carthagenense. Next base: position 56,802,793 of record JANZLD010000005.1, on the reverse strand, counting down.
AGTTGCTTGAGAAGCAACCTCCTTATGAAGTACTTTTAGTGCTTGATTTGCTTCCTCGCCAATTGTCTTTGCCATTGTTCAAGTTTACTTATTTCCTGAGCAAACATTGATGGATTTGTAGAAGTGATAGATTGTCTAACCATTTCTTGCTTTCCAAATAGTCTTTTTCTTTCATCTGAAGTGGTTTTATTAGCAACAGATTCATTTTCACAAGTAAAAGAAAGACACCTGACTAATTAACTTGAACGACCACTTTGATTTAGGCCCTAATGACAAAAGTTAGAGATAAGCAGTGACATTCGTAGAAGTCAAGAACGAAAGCGTCTGCTACCCTCTACTCCTTGCGTGATTTAATTAAAAGATGTTCCAACTGACCATGGTTGTTGTTGTTGTGGAGAGATCTCGCGGTTGGAAGGATCTTGCTTTAGGTGCAAATGAGAGCTGAAAGATGATTGAAACGACATTTTGGAGAGATCTCACGGTTGGAAGGCTCCTGTGAAGGCTACAAATGAGAGCTAAGAGATGATTGAAACGACATTGTTTCAATCATCTAATTAACTTATTCTAATTTTGCTAATGTGTTTGATTAATGATGGTCCCTGTACACGTGACATTGCCACATCAGCAAAAATAATGGTGGAACTAATGTCGAGCTAGAATTGAAAAACTTGAAAAATTGAGCATTTTATTGCTACTTTTTAATTTTGGGCTATAATTGAAAAATTGACAAAAGTTTAGGCTTTTTTTTTTATAATTAACCTTAATTTAAAATTTAATTATTCAACACTTTTTAGCATTTAGTAACTTAAAATTCTATTCTCTAAGTTTTTCAAAGCCCACTTATATTGCCAATTAGAAGTTAGGTGCATTTTTGGGAGAAGTCCTCCCTGACATGCTTGAATTCTAGGTTGGTTATAAAAAGTTATCAATAATTTGCCACTCTCAATAGGACAATAATACTGCATATGAAGAATGAAAAAGAAGTTGTTGTACCTCCAACTCTAGAGGAAGTAGTCCCTACTATAGTAGGGAACGAAGGCTTGGTATCTAAAATGATTGAAAATCTAGAGAATGCAACGTTATCTTCCATTAAGTCTTTAGCTAGTGAGAATCCAAAATTTTCGTAGCCATCAACAAAAAATGATGTTATTTATGCAAATGATATTTTAGATTTGAAGTCCAATTTGGCCTTTAAGATTGAAGCAATCAAGATGTTGACAAAGAAGATGGAAAAACTTTCAGCCTCTTTGGTACAAGTCATTGGGCATAATTCTCCTTCTCTAGCAAGATAGATTTTTAAAGGACTCAAGGGGTAACTTACACTAAATGCTATGGGAGTTGGTGAGTGTAGTCATCCTTTGGTTTCTTCCATTGCAAAAGAAATAAATGTTCCTCTTTATAAAATAGAGGAAATTCCTATTGCACCTTCATGCACTTAGCTATAAACCATAATTTTGTTCCTTTTATTGCTCTTAAGTGATATGGAATAAGTTAGAGAAGTCGTTTAAGAATTGTGTGGCCCCGACATGAGACTTATTGACTACTTAAAATTTCATAACCTTTATCCGGAGCATATTGATCACAAGAATCCTTATCCTCATAATTACAAAATTCCTGAGCTTACTTTGTTTTCTGGTGAAGATGACCATTCAACTATTGAGCATATTTCCAAATTCACCATTCAATGAGGTGAATTGACTGATTACAAAAAATCAACAAGTTCAAGTGTAGGCTGCATTATTCGACAGATATATTTTGTTGCACAAGAATTTTATCTTTTCTTAGGCAAAAATGGAAAGACTATTTTATACTGAATTTTTTAGAATGAAACTGAAGTCAGTATTACCAAATTGTCTAGAATAACTAAAAAAAGTGGCGAAAATGCAAACATGTTCATTGCTTCGTTTAGGAGAATGAAGAGTCGAAGCCAAATTACACTCTAAAAAATTGAGTATGTCAAGTTGGCTTAGAGGGGCCTAAATATTAAACTTAAAAAAAGTTCAATGTATGGAATTTTTTATTGTTATGAATTGGTCCCAAAAGTGTTTTAATATGATGATGGAAAAATTTCTACCACTTTTGTTAAGGTCATTAGCCAGAATTCTCCTTCTTTAGCAAGATAGATTTCTAAATAGCTTAGGGGCAACTTGCACCAAATGTAATGGAAGTTGATGAGCATAGTTTTCCTTCGATTTCTTCCTTTATGGAAGGAAGATATGTTCAACCTCATAAAAGAAAGGATATTCTTGTTATGCCTTCGGTCACTAATTCTAGAAATGGCATACTGATTGTCAGGTTTTATGCTCCTATAAGATAAGGATTTGGTTTTCAAGTTAAAGCTAATGGGCTAAATTATGACCTAGCGAAAATTTTTTGTTTGTAAATAGGGAATTGGTTTCTATTTAAACTAGTCTCCACACCTGCTTCATCTCTTTGTTCAATTCTCTGCCTTCCAAAAAAGCTCTTATGTGCATTTTAATATTATCGGTGATGATCACAGTGAGGGATGTGTAGGATGTATCCCTATTAAAGAATATTTGATGATTTCTCTCATCCCAGATTCCCATGACCAAGTAAGTTATCGCCACCTTAAAAATCCATAATCTATTACTCTTTTATACTCTTATCCATTACGTGCTCCAATATATTACATCTTACCATTTTCCTGGTAGATTATTAGCTCCATATCTGACTAGGATCTTTTTCGATATGTTATTCGTGTACTGGAAAATGAATAGGGTATGGTTGATCAATTCACTATCCTTTTCACTCAGTGTACACTTGTTAGGAGTTGTCATATAGTTATTGAGTCTTTCTAGTATGGTTAGCATCTATGAATGACCAGTCAAAGGGTTAATGTTGCCCTTGAGAGAATTTTATTGCCCCATACCAATTCATACCAACTCACCCTATTTTCTATTCCATAAAATAGGTTTCTTTCATTTTTGTTTGTTTATAGACCATTACGAGTTCTAATCTATGTCACTTTATCTTTATCATCTAATGAATTGATATTAACTAAGTGCATTTTCACAATGTATCTGGGAGCGTCCTTTATATGATCTCCTTGTTGCTAAAGTCTTATTGAATAGTGGTCTCCTTAATTGCAAATTATTTCAACCCTTAAAGTTATGTTTTATGTAAAACTCCTATCTCGAACCATTTGTCAAACCAAAAACATTATTTCTTTTCCATCTCCCAACTTATGCCTTATGTGAGGTCTAATCATATCCCTATCTCCTTTATTATTTTTAGATTAATTGATCCCCCATTTGGAATTTTTACATTCCAATTGTTTTCCTTGGTTTTGTATTCACTCCAAACCTAATTCTCCCATAAGAAGTCCTCTTTTCTATTTAGTCTATAGAATCTTCTTGCTAGCATTGTGTGATTAACTACATTGATGGGTATAAGGCCCAATCCGCCATGTTTTCTAGGCTTACATATATTATTCCATTTGATCCTTGCTTGCCCACTTTCATTCCACAAAAATCTTCTCAAGAACTTACTTATGGCTTTTGTGACCATGTTCAGAAGTGCCAAATGTGAGGCCCAATAAATATTAATTAAAGATAGGAAAAAATCAATCAATTATAGATGACCTATCATAGAAAGTGTGTTAGGACTCTAGTTCTAAATTCTCCTTTCGATCTTCTCCTATAGTGGCTTAAACTCCTAGTATTTGTGCTGCATGGAGTTTACTTGTATACTAAGACAGTAAAATGGTAATTGCAATACCTTTATACCTCTAAGATTGGAGATCCACTAAGTATTATATAGGGTATTAGCTAACATGTATATTCCACTTTTTTTAATTGTTAACTTCTAGCCTAGATAACCTTGTAAATATTCTTTAAGTTGTAATAAGCAAGGTAATGGAATCATGATCAGCCCTAGAGAACAGTAGTAAGTCATCTACAAAATTAAGATTTAGGATCCCACGCTTCTTTCATTTAGAATGAAATTTCAAGAGGCGATTCCTTTCTATCACCCTAACCAAAAGTTTGTTCAGAAATTCCATAGTTATGAAGAATAGGAATGAGGATATAGGGTCCCCTTGTCATAGGCCTCTAGCCCCTATAATTTTGTTGGATTGTTCCCGTTTGATTAGCACATTATAAGAAACTCTAGTTATATATTGTTCAATCCATCTTATGAAGAATATAGGAAAGTTTAGGCTTTCAAACAATCAAAGATGAAATTCTATTCTAAAGAATCATAAGCTTTTCTAAAGTCTACCTTTTATTGTATGTTTTTCTCCCTCTTTTCTTTGTATGATTCCTCATAAGTTCTTGAACTAACAGGATATTGTTTCCAATTTTCCTTTCTGATATGGATGCACCTTATTGCATTCTTATATGTTTAAGAAGCACTCTCTTCATTCTCTCTAAGATAACATTTTTTGTGATTTTATAGACAAAATTATAGCATGTTATAGGCCAAATGTCACTAATTTTTTTCCTTTTTCCCGCCTTTGGGGATTATACATAATAGAGCTCTGATGAACTCAACCAGTAATTGTCCATTTTTGAAAAATTCCTCCACTACTTCACACACCATCTTCCCTGTCATTCTCCAAGTTTTTTTTATATATAAAAATGCATTCATACCATCTAGCCTAGGAGCCTTATTAGGTTTTAGGCTCTTTAAGACTACATCTGCCTCCTCTTTAGAGACTGGTTTAGCTAGTAGATTGCTTTCCTCCTTTGAAAGTTGGTCTCGTACTATCTCCTTAATGAATTATTATATAGATATTGTTTTAGAAGGGGTGCCTAACGTTCTAATGAAGAAAATTTTCACCTTTTTTTATTTGTATTATATTATCTATAGACTACCCATTTGTATTTAAGTAAACAATTCTATTTTAGGCTATCCTTGAAATGATCTTCCTATGAAAGTAAGCTATGTTTTTGTCCCCATCTATCAACCACTCTTGCCTAGCTCTTTGCTTCACGATTGAGTGTTCTATGAAAAAATATTAAGAATATCTGGACATAGCTTGCTTCTCTAGTTCCTATAATGTCTCATCTATTGGATCCTTTTATAGTTCAATTTGAGCCATTTTTAGCTCCTGTTTGGCCCTCAGCAGTGCTTGATTTGTATTCTTAATTCTTTTCCTATATAAGCATTTAAGTTCCTTATTTATCACCTATGTCTTCCTTGTATATATATATATAGTTCCCTTCAATTCTTTGTTACACCCTTTTAAAACAGCTTCTTCAAATCTAGGCACATCTATTAAGATATTGTTGAGCCAAAATAAGGATTTTGTTCCCCTTGTATAGTCTGCAGTGTGGACAACTATTAGTGTGTGATCTAAGCATCTTGGGTTATGTATGTAGCATAGGATTATAGGTAGTTTTAAAACCATTCTATATTGACCATGAATCTAACCATTCTATGTTGACCATGAATCTATCTAACTTCTTTCTTACAAGACAATATTTCTTATATTTATTTGTACAAGTAAAAAAGTTACCACCTTAGGGGAGACATTTATACTGTCTACATAAGTCTTGAAACCCTCATTGTGACTTCTACTATCAATGTTACCCTTTAGTTCCTTAAAGATAAGTGTTGTATTAAAGTCTCCAAGCAACACCCATGGTGATTAGTTGCTTGCTAAAAATCTTAATTTAGTCCACAACTCTTTTTTCTGAAACTTATGGTTGAAACCATACATAAATTTCTCCATACATTCCTTCCTCATCTTTCTGTACCTAACTTTTACATTTATAAGTTGTTCCTCGATATCAACCCCTTAAACTTCTATCTTATCCTTATTATAGAGGATTAGAATTCTCGCATTACAGTTATAATCAAATTATTTATCATCTCTTAGTTAGCAGAAGAAATATGGAAATGGAACTTTTTTTTCTTCCTAATCCTTATTTCCAAAAGACCAAAATATCAAGCTTAAAATCATGAATTGCTTCCTTGATGTCAAGTTGTTTTGCAAGGATATTTAACCCGCTAACACTCTATACTACTACGACCATCTTCCTTATCAGAAAAATATTTTTTTTCTTTTTCCTATTGAACTTCCTTCTATTAGATGATGCAAAATCCTCTTTTTTTATATATATCTTTGAACAGGTATCCTCAGTCCTGTCTACACTATATAAGGTGCTTTCTCCCATATCTTGCACTATCTCCCTTCCTTTGGTGCTCTTGGTGTTCTCTTTAGTTGTTTCCTAGTAATGCATATTATCTGTGTCCATGCTTGATGTGTTATTTTTTTTCTCCTTTATCCTTCTCGCCAAGTAAGGTCTCCAATATCTCATGACCTAGTCATGTAGTTAGCTCATTATATTCTCCAATTTTGAACTTGGTTTCTAAACCATTTTAATCTAGGTCTCAGGCTTCCAAACGTATGACACCTTCACCACATCTTTAACTACTTCCATGTCTTCACTAAGTCTCATTATGGAAATTTTACCAGAGAGGTCCCTCATTGCCTCTATGATGACACACACCCTTGCATAATTTATCCTTTTGATTTTTATTATAGCATGGTCTAGGCAAATTGGTTTGTCTACAAAGCTAGCTAAATAACTTAGCCCTTCTATAGTCCAATATTCTATCGATAACTCATGAACATCCAAGTAGGTATGTGACTTGTTATAATTTCTTCTAGTACTAACCTTGGTCTCCAGTTTACAGAAATATGTTTGATATGCATATGCCAAAGACCAAATTCAATTACCTTCAAGTTTGCTTCCTTATTGGCAAATTTGAAAAGATGTCTTCTTCATTCACTAATACTTCTATACGTCCATACTTTTTCTAGTTTGAAAAAGTCTATGTCCTCATTGTAGGAAAAGGGGTTCTTTTATCCATAAAGTAGCTGATAATCGTTGTGTTCCCTCTTGTAGCTCCAACCCTTAAGATTTTTATTGGAGGGGATATCACTTTGTGCTCATTGATTCTAGTTGGTGGAGTGTATTGCAGCTTTATGTGTATATTCACATCTCCAACATCCTGTGTCCATGTTCAACGATTAAGTTTTTTAAGAGTTATAACTATTTTTCATTGGTTTTGGTATAGATGAGTGTTATCTTGGCTGTTTTGTAGGAGAATGGATGGGTAAGAGGGGAGGAATATTGGCTGTGTTTAAGTCCATATTAAACTATGCAATGGCGGTGGTGGGTACAGATGTGTCATACATTGGTGGTCCAATGAACAAATATTATATAGTATATACCAATGTAGTGGCAACCTAAAATTATGCTTTCTAGCCATATTTAAAATTTTGAATGAATTAATACTAAATTGTACGAAATATTATTTAATACTAACTTTATTTTTAATTGAAAAAGTTGGAAACTTTGTATTTATCAATGTTTTAAAAACTAAACCAAAAATTAAACCAGTAAAAAAAATTAAGGTTTAAAGATTTGATGTTAGGAGACTGTCATAAAATCAATATATAGTAAATAAGAAATATAAATATAAGAATAAGTAAAAATATATATAAGCGAAATACTTTATTGAAATTAAAAAAGACACTCATGTCTATTAATGTATATTCAATAAATAATTATTATAATATATAATTCAAACTAAAATTAAATTTAACATAATAATAATAATAATAATAATAATAATAATAATAATAATAATAATAATAATAATAATAATAACAAATAAATTTGTATTTTCGAAGGAGGTTGTGTGATATCATTGTCAAAAATTCCAAATTCTCTAAGGCTAATAAGTAAAGAAGATGACCCACTTCAATCCTAAATTAAAGATGCTATTTTATATATTTAACTTTTATGAATAATAGTTCATCATTCAATAGTTTATAAAGCATTTTCTCATTAAATAAAAGTTTATAAAACAGGTAGATCTAATACACGCATCCAAAACACTTTATGTAGCCTTTAAGAGAACAAGTGCCACTAAGAGATCCAACGATGGCATACTTTAAAAGCTTTTAATATTTTTGTCGTCGGTCCACCATTCTAGCTCTATACAAACTATAATAGGAGACCCAACACTGATATATATGTCACCAATATAAAAAAAAATTGAAATGGAGTTAAACACATTGAACAAAACAAATTAAAATAGAAGACGACAATTAGAATTAAATAAAATTGAAGAAGTTGACGTAAATTTGAAGGAGATTATTCCGACTGGTTGAAGAAGTATCATTAGTATTTATTTTTCCATTAATTTAGAAGACGTCATAAATATTGTTTGCCAATACTATAATCAATTCATTCATTTATTTCTATGTTTACCTAAATAAATTTTCAAGTTAAAAATTGGAAAAGAAAAAGGGAATAATACCCGACGGTTCCTAACGATAAGCTCTTGCTTACACACAATAGCTCCACTTCAAGACAAAAGTGCAGGGACAAGTCGTCAGAGCACACCAATAGAGTTTATGGTGGAAAAGACACGTGCATGGTACCAGGTGCAATGTTGACAAAACCCTATTTGAATAGATTAGTTATTTGGTACATCACATTATTGTTTCCATGCCCTTCCACTGCATTTCTTTTAGTTCATTTGAACATGAACATCGTTAATAAAAGAAGGCAAGATGTGGAGTTATATGCCTTTAATATTCATTAATGTTGGACAAGAGTATGGGCATTATGTCTAAACCAATTAACTCCAATGTCTTTTCCAGCGGCCGAAGGAATGCCTTCTGGTTCTGCCGGATTCTGGTGGAACGGAACGTTGCTGTTTGGATCTATGAGTTGGCTGCTTTCTGTGGTGATTCCGACGGTGATATCCCTGCAAAAC
>JANZLD010000005.1:56760952-56773178 GCA_026413575.1 Erythroxylum carthagenense | reverse complement strand
TCCATACAAAATCATCTATAACACAAATCATATACAAATGCACTCATTCAATTTCATTTTCATATTTCTAATTTCCACTCAAAGTTTGGGGTCCAACATGATTTGAGTGAAATAATGATAGAAATTAAAACAATTAAATAAAATCAAGCAAACTAACAAATAACAATTGAGTTGCCAAACTAAATTAAGTTTGGTCAATGATGAATGTTTATGATTTATTCTTTCATTATTTTGTTTCCTTAATAATTAATGATCCAATTATGTGTCCATCATAGATTTCCTAAATAATTTCTCTCTCTTAAGACTTAATTAATTAACCTTAATTGAATCCAAAATTGAAGATTTTGCGACCTTTTGATTCACAGAACTTCACAACATTTCAGTTAGATATGAAGTTATTTATTGGATAATCAAGTTCTCATACAAGATCTCTCTTCGCATGATATTTGATTTGATAATTGTGTAACTTACTGAATCGTCAACTCTAGTTGCATAACCTAATCTGATTACTTTTGACTCACTCTCTCAATTTATTGTCAAAGTATAAAATGCACAATTATCATAAGACCAGAATTTTGTATTAAATCAATAAAGGTCAAAATTAGAAAATAACTTCAAAATAAACCCTAATCTAGAAATTAGACACCCATGAATGTAATAAAAATCTAAGAATTCGAGCTACATTTCAAGTTTGAAGAAAATAGCAAAAGGAAAGTAAGAAAAACTCAATTTGGAGCATGATCTAGAAAAATTAGGTTTTGGACATTCTTTTTATCTCTGATAGATAGATATTTGATTATATTTTACCACCTATATTTGATTTACTTTGCTTGATATTTTATACTTTTATCATATATTTGGTACTTAATTTACTTCAAGTGTGTTTACAGGTGATAATTGCTTTCGTGGACTTAAAGGAGAAAAATTTTGACAAAAATCACTACAAGAAATTAGTGGTTTATTGACGGAACAAAGTGTCGATAAACGGCATAATTTCGTCGATAAAATCAAATACCAACAAAAATGAACAACGGACGAAATCGTCGTTAAAACAACTGCAATTAAAGTTACTGATGAACTATATTTTGTTGGTATATCTACCGATGGAAAATAAATGACGCAATCGTCGGTAAAGTTTACTAATGGGAGACTTTCCGTCAGTAACCCGTAGTTAATATAATGGAAGTGTTATGATAATTACAGACAGAATATAAAATACCGTTGGCAAAATATATTGATTTACTGACGGTATTTTATATTCCGTCGTTAACTAATATGCAAAGGTTTTAATATTCACCGACAGAAATTTCTGTCTGTAAAATATATTGAAATTTTCAACTATATTTTATATTCCATCGGTAATAAATAGTAAGAATTTTAAAAAAAATCGGTTTCATGATCTTGTGATAAATGCATAATTTTAAGAGTTATCAATTATCTGTGCATAATAAATTAATTTATATATATATATATATAATTTGTTGAATCAGAAAATTAATAATGTAAAGTTAAAATTATTTTAATTGATAATAAAAATATTACATTGTACATAACTTATATTTTTAATCGAAAGCGAATGACTAGGACAAGCTAATGTCGTGATGATCGCGAGTGCTCTGAGCTGCTAAGCCTCCCCTTCAACTGTTCCATCTCCTGTCTCAGCTGAGTCATATGCTCCATCTGCTCTCTCATCTTAGCCATCTGCTCTATCTGCTCTCTCATCTTAGCTATTTGCTCCATTCGTTGATGCATATTAGCCATCTACTCCTCTTTCATGTAAGCTATTTGGTCCATCAATGTTTGCACTGTGGCCCGAAGCTCGATGACTTCGTTGCTGTGTGTTGGCCTAGCAGACTCTACTGTACTAGACATGGAAGATTGTGAATAATATGTGTTTACATATGAAACTAGCCCGAATATCCTTCCACGATGGTCCCTACTACCCACAGCATTAAGACATGTCTGAGTGTCATCTACAACTTGTTCCTCCTGAGACTGTCAATGAATGGTTTATTGTATTTGGTCCTATTAGGAAGCAATGTTTACATTGTAAGGAATCATTATTAAGAAATTATAATAATGCATTAATTTCACATACATTCAGTTCTCTACATCTGCTGTTGATGAATGTTACATCGTCATGCATCTTTGTGTGAGTGTGCAAAAATAGCTGAATAAATGTAGGCCTGATGCCCAATGACTTTTTCCACATTTATAACCTAAATTGTTAGATGTGACTACAATTTATAAAAATTTTAGCAGAATTTCCTCTATTTTTATGATATTTGTCCCCTATTAAACAAAAAAAATAACTCAACACAGCCATATATGGCACCAGACATTTATACCATTATCATTATCTATAATATAGCAAAGCGAAATATTTACAAAATAAGTGTCAAGTTGAGATACTTATAAGTCGTTGTGCATGCTCATGGTGAGTTATTGATCCTCCTGTATGTACGGGAAGACTCTCTCCCCCTGAGCTTCTACATCTGTTGGCGGAGTTACGCCCTAAGATGTACATTGCCTTAAGTGATGCCTAATACTCTTGCCAATGACTCCAAATTTCCTCTAAAACATAACGTGGTTGTGCACTAGCCTTGTGTATCACACCAATGAAGTCGCGATAACGTGTACGAGCTTGCTTCTCCCATACTTTATACATGTTGGCGTCGAAACAAGAATTCTAGAAAAAATGTTTCTGAAATAAGAAGAAAAAAATTAAACTACTATATATAACGTAATAATATTTATCTAATTAGTGTATATAAATCAATATAAAAAGAAAATAAATATATATTATACCTTAAACTCCTGAAAGTAATATTACTTTGTAGCCTCAGATATTTTCTTCCACACATAACCCTCAGGATCAATCCTTTGCTTAAATGTGAAAGTCATATTTCTGGAACTCGATCCGGACGGAACCACCCTAATATAAGAGGTAATTTGATAGTGGAAAAAAACTAATAAACCTAAGACTTAATCAAAAGCAAATAGTGATTAATGTGATATCACTTACTGTTGATTGACAACTATTATATAATTTTTTTCATTATGTCCCTCAGCTCCAGAGTGGCGAACGTCTCCTCCATCTGATAAAGAAGTATTAGATGATATATGAGTTGGGGAAGGGAATGGTGTAGCATGAGGAGTAGTAGGTGATGCGTCATCTGTAACAGTCAGCCCTGGAGAGAGAGGATGTAAGTCAGTGCGAGCTGCAAACTGTGACGATCCACCTTCACAGTAAGTTACTCCGAATATGCCTCTAAACCTTGGCCGCATAACCTCACACTGTCTCTTTGGTCCCATGTTTTTACTTAAAATTTAATGTTTATCGAATTCCCTACAAATGTAATAATTTGAATTTAATATTTTACACAATATATGAAGAAGGAAATAAGGCAATGGAGTTGAAGGTTAACAAATTCTTAACAACAACAAATCAACTTTAACAATCATATAATTATGCATTGTTTAACAAATGCTTACAGATACAACAATAAATCAACTTTAAAGGTTAGTCTAATAATGTATTGCATCGATAAATAACAATGATATAATTATTTTGTTTGATTCCATGTGATGTGGGAGTCGGTAAAGGTAAATGAGTCCCTAATGTCAGGATTCCCGAGAAGGGCCCTAGCATATTCAAACACACCAATGGAAAAAGTGAAACTTCTTCTACAAAGTGTAGGCTTTTGAACACCTTTTTGCAATAGCGTTTCCACTATAACTATACTTTTCGAGGAAACAGTGAATGAGTCGCCGCTCTTAGTATGGAATACTAATTCTCCAGATGAACTACTAGGGGGAATAGATTTACCTAAAACAAAATCAGTTAAGAACTTTTGAAACTATGATATTAGTAAACCGTTAAACGAACCAAAAATGGATATTAATGCATATGTGATTGTGCAAAGGAGGTTTGAGGAATTGGCGAATTTTCCACAAAAATTGATCTCCCTAATCCTTTATAACCCATTGTGACATCGCTCTCGCCTCTATCGACATACATGTCCTCTTCGAGAATAAAAGAAGCTTAAAGCAACATGTAGTATAGACCATCAAATGTAAATATGTATAATAACTTCAACAAAGGAAATGAGATGTACATAATAAGGAAAGAGACATTGTCCAGATCATACTAAACACCTTGAAGTAGAAGATCAGCCATGGAAGGCAAGCGATTCTTAGTGTATGAACTAGCGATATTTCCTATAGTGTTTATTCCTTAGCTTAGGACAATTTTGTCACATTCCTCCTAATAGAAAGAATTACTACCATCCGGAACCAGTCACCATATCGACATTCCTTGAATAAAATTTTGGATGAAAAGCTTTACATAATATACTTAAGTGCAAATAATGTATTTGTTGATTAAAATATTGAATTATAAACACAAATTAATCGCTATCATAACTTAATTGTAAATTACAATCATCTTCTTCTTCAGAAAAATAAGAATCAAACTCTAACTCATCTTCAGATCTCTGACGCTTGTCACCCTCTTTAGATGAATTATCGACATATTTATTAAATGGATCGTTCAAAGGTTCATTATCATCATACGTGACAGATGTATTTATAAAAGTGACATCTTCCTAAAACACTTTACTTTCAATTCTCTGCTCTCCTTTTCCATGTGATTCAAAAACACCTCTAGGTTTAACTTTGCAAACTGCCAACCAATTTATCTTATCTCGTCGTAAGCTTAGAAAAGGGACATAACACACCTGTTTCGCTTGCATAGCCAAGATGAAAGGTTCAAATTGTCTCAATCTTCTTTGGTTGTTGATTTCAACTAGATTGTATCGGCTATACACTTTTGTTTCGACATTTGGTGTCAAGTCATACCAGTCACATTTAAATATCACACATCGCTTAATTGGCAAAGCAGGGTACTCAACTTCAAGTATTTCAATAATTTTACTATACTAATATATCAATTCTCCCTGTATCGAAACTCCATTGTTTATTGTTAACATGTTATGTCCATGATATTCTGTATGGTATTTGTATCCATTCACGAAATATACAGGATACGATTTAACGATTCGCAGAGGCTCCTTTGTAAGATTACGAATAAACTTGTTCTCTATTGGATTTTTTAAGGCCTACATAAAATAAATTATCATAGCAGAGAGTATAATGTCATTAGAACACTTATATATGGTTTTGAACTTACATATCTCTCGAACCATCAAGAAAAGTGTTTTCAAACTTCTTTATTTATATCATCATGTGTGATACCTAGCATTATCTCGTGTAACAATGCCTCATATAATGTAAAAACAAAATAACATTTTTCAGTAATGAACAACACACAATTTTAAATGAAGAAATAATCATGTTCAAAGGAAGAACCTCTTGACAGTTCAATAAAATATAACCATGTGCAGCCTCAATTTCTTCCTTTGTTAACATTCTTCTTGCTACACGTCTATATGTTCGTCCAGGATATGTGAAAATGGACAAGTTTCCATCAAAACTACTCTTTCTTCCCCATCGTCATTACGAGAAACTTTTCTTTTCTTGTGTGAACATACGACTCAAAATAATGTCTACAAAATGTACTAGCTTCCTCCACTAAATAAGCATTAGATATGGAGCCTTCAACTCTGGCTTTGTTTTTTACATTTTTTTTTCAAGTGATGCAAATACCTATATTAGAGAAAATGGTTATTACAATTTTGTAGATAAAGCATGTGAAAATGGTTATTGCAATAATTTATGTCAACTTACCTCTTAAATGGATACATCCATTGATATTGAACTGGACTGGCTAGTTTTGCCTCGTGTGCTAAATGCACAAGTAGATGCTCCATATAGTCAAAGAAGCTTGGAGGAAAAATCCCTTCTAACTTGCACAAAATAACTGGAATTTCATTTTTTAGTTTTTCCATTTCATCCAACTTGATTTCAGATGATGTTAAGCTTTTGAAAAACAAGCTTAACTCTATTATAGCTTCCCATACCTTAATCAGTAGCAACTCCCAAAATGCAATTGAAATTAGCATTTGCATTAATACATGACAATCATGACTTTTCATCCCAAATAATTTGTACTTCCTGAGATCCACACACCTAGCCAAGTTTGAAACAAAGCCATTTGGAAACTTTAGACTTTTCAACCATTCACACAAAAGCTCCTTTTGTTTCTTATCTAAAGTGTAACATGCTTTTGGATATTTACCAGCGTGAAAATCTTTATGTAACTCATATCATTTACCAGCGTGAAAATCTTTATGTAACTCATATCTTCTACAAAAAAAGTTACAAATCAGCTCTAGATTTTGCATTGTCTTTTGTCCTCCCTTCAATGTTCATAATGGTATTGAACAAGTTGTCAAAAATGTTTTTCTCAATATGTATCACATCTAGATTATGACGTATCAAATTCGTTTTCCAATATAGAAAATCTCAAAATATGCTTCATTTTCTCCAACCAAAGTTTTGACCAATGCTTGTATTTACTTCATCGGTTTCAAATTATGTTACTTTCAGCAAGCCTAATTCGTCAATGTTTTGCAAAATCTCTTCACGAGCTTTTAGAGGAGGAGGAAGTGTTTTGACCATCCTATTTTTAATAAACTTTTGTTTGTTGCGCCTAAACGGATGATCTAAAGGAAGAAATTTTTTGTGATTGTCAAACCAACTTATTTTTACTTCCGTTTGGAAGATAAAACGCATCAGAATCATTGTCACAATAAGGACAAGCCAATTTTCCAGCTGTACTCCATCCAGATAACATGGAAAAAATCAGAAAATCACTAATGGTCCACATCAAAGCCACTCTCAACACAAAATTCTGTTTCAGAGAGACATTATATGTTTGAACACCATATTCTCAAAGCTACTGCAATTCAGATATCAATGGTTGTAAGAAAACATCTATTTTTTGCTTCGAATTTATTGGCCCTATCATAATCACTATCAAGAACATATATGCCTCTTTCATACACATCCAAGGAGGCAAATTTTAAGGAGTAATTATAATTGGCCATGAAGAATATTGCTGCCCGGATAGACCAAAAGGTTGGAATCCATCAAAAAGTTGGAATCCATCCGTCGACAATCCCAACCGAACGTTTTGACAATGAACTGCAAATTAAGATGGGTGTCATTGAAATGTTTCCATGCCAGTACATCTAATGGATTACTCATTACTACATCTTCCTGTTCATGTTAAGCAGGCCATCTCATGTGAGATGCAGTAACATCATAAGCATAAAGTCTCTGAAGTCTCAGAGTTAGTGGGAAATAATACATCCGCTTCTATGGTACTAATTTCAGTTTCATTGAACGCTTTCTAGGCTTAAACCTAGATTGATCACAAAATTTGCACTCTTCTAAGTTCACATCATCTCCCCAATACAACATATATCCCAACTGATAACAATCAATCTTTTCCACAGGCAAACCAAGACCCCTAATAAGTTTCTTCATATTGTAAAAACTATCAACCATTGTATGATCAACAGGCAATGATTCATTATATCATTCTAGACTTTTATCAAAACTACGATCCGAAATATGCCCTTCAGAATTTATATTCAATATTCGAGCAATTGAAGACAATTAGGTCATTGTCTCACAATTTGGCCACAAGTCTCAGTTAGCTGACTGTAGTAAGTCAAAAAAATCTTCTGCTTATGGGATAGGTTCTTCTTCAACATTATCCCTATTTGCCTCAAAAGTATAACTGGCCCCAACATAAACCATTTGCATGTGTGAATTTTCAGTCCCATCAACATAATTTCTTCTAAATCCAATCTCCTCTTCATATTCATTTAAGTTGACAGACGATTGTGCTTTATTACCCTTTGAGGTGCTAGAAATCAACAGTTCCCCATGTCGTGTCCACTCAAAATAATTGGGACAAACCCTTTTCTTAGCAAATGCAAATTAACTTCATCAATAGTAAGGAAACATTTGTGTTTTCACTTTTTACATAGACATCTGATCTTTGACCCATCCATATATGCAAGTTGAGAACATGCATAATGAATAAACACATCAACTCCCTCAACAAATTACGATTAATGAAACTAAAAGGGGTTAATCGTTTATACATCCAAGATCTATCCCGAAAACTGTTAATTTAAGCCAGTGAATCGATAGTTAGTCTGCTATGTTAGCCACATATAACAAAACATGTAAGATAAGACTTGTCATTCAACATAAGATGTTCTCATTCTGATTCCTAGGCTCCTAGTATATTTAAACTGAATATCCAACATATATGTTTATAATCATATATGTCATAAGACAATTATTGTTAACATTTTGATATTTAATAAATATCAAACTATTGCCTAATCAAATAAGTATTCATAAAAATATGAATACTTATTTTAATAAATTATTTTAACATATACAATTTAATAAAAACATGACTTGCAAAAATGTGCACATAAAAAGTAAACAAAACCTCATCATTTAAGAGAGCATCAATGAAATAACGGATTCACATAATTAAGGTAATTGGACAACGTAAGTTAAACTCATCCTATATAAATTAATACATAACCAAAGTTCATGCTACAAACAAGTTTCATATCATGCAAGCCATATTAATTAAAAATGCAGGAAGTTCAGATGGGAAGTTCATACCACAAACAAATAAACCAAGAGCATAAAAACGTAGTAAAAAACATAATCACTAACCTCAATCGAAATGCAGAAGGATCTTCCTAAAGTATATGAAGGAAGATGATGATGATAGAGCTAGAATGAAAATTATAGAAACTGATACAAATGTCATTAAAATGTGTGAAAATTCAGGGTTGACATTGTCACACCATATACGTAAATTAATGTCATTTGAATACCTGCGAAAGCTTCTCTTCAATTTCCTTCAAAGTATAAATACTGGGAACAAATGAGTTCCTACAACTAAGAACAAAATCGTTTACATTTTAGAAAGTGGGATATATTAAAACAATTGCCATGAAATATTATAATCAATGAAGGTCATTAACTATACTCAAATAATTCAACCATCAGGAGTTATCCTCAATAATTTACATAATTATAAGTCTCCTCCACAATAAGATCATAATTTAATACTAAGGAGCTCTTGTTTTAATTAAAAAACGGTTGTCACATTTTAAGAGGATCCTATTGAAAATTCGATAGAATTTTTCCTATAAAATGGACATCCTTTTTAAAATAAGGGTCCCTCTGCAATAAAAATATACTTCTATATCGACCAGTAACTACAACTCAAATTGGGTATCTAAACTATATGTCTATTCTTAATTCAGTCCATTAATAGGAACTTTAAAGTCGGGCTATTTTTGGAACAAATAAAAGTTCAATAATTTACTCGTAACTTTAATTAACACTTAAATTAATAAGAGTTTATCATTTAACTACAAAGTTGAAAACAAAGTTAGTCTGCTAGGCTTATCTCCCCCAATACATATTATATGTTCTTAATTTTCTCATTACAATCTAAATAAATTTGCACAACCCCAATTGCTAAGTTACATAATCCAAAATTAGACTCCATGAGTTCGATCCGCTTTAGTTAGACTAATTATCAAACTCTTTATACTTAGGAAATAGATCAAAATATTTCATAATCCTTAATAAACTTTGAATTATGAAATCCATAACTAATAGCTCAATTAAGAAAATTTTCTAATATTCTCCCTTTTGAGTAATAATAATTATCATTAGTTTTAGTAACAAAAAAATTTGGATGAAGAAAAGATTTAATAAGAAAACTTTATTGATGTATCTTTTAAAAAATAATTTGATCCAAAAGTAGTTCATTGTCCATCATTTCGTGCACTAAGACTTTTTGTACTAAAAAATATCAAATGAATATGCCAATGTGTAATATAGTTTCAGTACAGTTATGTATACTTAATAACCATACCAACATGAATGACAAAATAAATTGTAGTAACATATAGTGATATCTTTATTATTTGATTGTGCCATGTATTATTATCGGTCTTCATTAATTACTAAAACATTATTTTAATTATATTGATATTTTTAATGCTGATATTAAATCAATCTAAACATAGAGGATCATATCAAATAGAAAAGGTAAAGCAATGATATGTTCTCTAATAAATCTTAAGGGATGACGATAAAGGGATAAGTTGTAAGAATTCCTTGGCATTACTTAATATGGTTCTATCAAGCTTACCCAAAAGCCTCTTTCACTATATGGGCACTTAAAGTAAGATAAAATATATTCGGTAGGCTTAAAAGATATATAAGCCTATCTGACACTTGTGTTGTCTATGGCTCGGCGATGACACACTTAAAAACCTTTTTTTTTTTAGTATGGATACTCCTCTTTAATATGGTGCATAATCAAAAGAATGTGTTGCCCAAACATTCTTAACCTCAAGTGGAAGATCTAATTAAATGGTGTAGTAAAGTTCAGAGGAAAAAATGACGGGGATTGGATCACTTTCAAAATTGCATTCAATAATATGATAAATCATATTTGGCTTGAGAGGAATATGCGTATATTTTATAGGAATTATGTAGGTGCAAAAGCTCATCCACGTCATAATTTAGACCATAAAAGAGTAGTGATTTGCATATAACTTATACATCAAATATAGCCAAGCTACAAGAAGGATTTGGAGACTTACTTAAAGAACTATTATCATTTGTAATCCTTGTTGAAGCAATAATGGTTTAATATGAATCCCAATAAGCGGCCTTATAAGTTATTTCGTTGTAAATAGTAAGTCACTTTATAGTAAGGTTTTCTTATACTAATTATATTGGTATTAGAACATTTAAGGAACATAAAATAGGTATGCATATGTTACCTTACTTGCTAAACTTTATGTTTCATCTTAATAATATAATTTATTATTAATTTTTCCAAAAAATGCTTTTCTTGTATTAATTTTCATAATAAATAATAAATAAATTTTATAAAATAAGATATTTTAGGATTTATCACGTGTCAAATCTAAGTGAAAACAACTTTAGATGTTGGATAAATCAAATTACAAGAATATTAAAAGATATT
Organism: Erythroxylum carthagenense; assembly: GCA_026413575.1. Lineage (NCBI taxonomy): Eukaryota > Viridiplantae > Streptophyta > Magnoliopsida > Malpighiales > Erythroxylaceae > Erythroxylum > Erythroxylum carthagenense. The sequence continues at coordinate 56,762,161 of JANZLD010000005.1, read as the reverse complement.
TATTTATTTAATAATTAGTACCTTAAAAGTAGTACTATTAATTACATAATTGATAGCAAAATGGTTAAATTTGTTCTTTCAATAACATGATAAAAATATTTAATAATTCTTTACAACCTTTATCTTTCTTTTAATCTTAATATGTAAGAGGAACACGTTCTACATTTAACTAGCCCTAAACGTATATAAAATTATAAAAGCAACTGCCTAAAAATAAGGATATGGAGGAATGCTAAAATAACTTATGGATAATAAAGAACAAATAGTATATTTCACTTCTAGAAATAGGAGTCCCACTAAAGGTAATTATTCTACTATTGAGGAAGAAATTATTTCTATTTTATTATTAATAAATTTCAAAGTAATTTATTAAGAAAAATATTACTTTTACATATTGATTGCAAATTTTAAAAATAAGTTTTACTAAAAATAATCAAATCATTGTATAAAAATATATTTGTGCCAAGTGTTATGCTATCTTAAATATTTTTTTATGTTGATGTTGAATTTATTAAAGATGAAGCAAACTATCTTCTTGATTTCTTAACTTAAGAGTTTTTGCAATCACAGACAATGATCCCAAGAGGAAAACCTTGAACTTAACAAATCCCCTCTAAAGACGAACCTAAAGCATCACTACTTGCCTAATCGGTAAACTCTTGGAGTGATGTCTTAAAAGAAGAACAAATTGTTTCATTCTTTTCTAAAGCCCAACATAAAGCCTCCTCATCTTCATCCTATAAAGTCAATATTCATAAATGGCTTTGTCACTTGTCAACAACTACAAAGCTAGTAAAAACTGTAAGGGACGTCATCACATAGAAGAAGTGAAAGGCAGAAGATGCAAAACCCAGACGATACAAAACCCAGAAGAAGTGATGTCATCACAGAGGAAGTGACCTCATCACATAGAAGAAGCGAAAGACAGAAGATGCAAAACTCAGACGATACAAAACCCAGAAGAAGTGACATCATCATATAGAGGAAGTGACATCATCACATAGAAGAAGCGAAAGGCAGAAGATGCATCTTCCCTTATAAGGACCATAATTTCCGACTTAGGTGTCCAACATTTTCATACTATATACTGCTGGAAAGTTAAAGAAAGACCTACAACTTTCCAGGGGACACATGTAACACCCCACTCCCGAGTGACCCGAACCCGATATCGTTGGTGACATCCGAGTCCGTGCCCCGCGAGGGTGGCGT
>JANZLD010000005.1:56746733-56760852 GCA_026413575.1 Erythroxylum carthagenense | reverse complement strand
TTAAGGTTTCCAACGCAACGCGATAAGCTTCCTAAAGTGTTTGTTTCCGGATGTCGGAATTCGTTTAAATTCGAATAGGCAATTTGTTTGCTTTGATCCAATCCACTTTCGATTAGTAATTGAATTGCTTCGATTTGTTCGTTCTGGCTCGTTGTTATCTGTCTTTCGTTTCGTCTTCCGGTTGGGCTCCGGTCCTTCGGGATCGAGACCCTACAAAGATACGTCTGAGTGTCATCTACAGGTTGTTCCTCCTGAGACTGTCGCTGAATGATTTGTTGTATTTGGTCATATTATGAAGCAATGTTTACATTAGTAAGGGATTATTATTAAGAAATTATAATAATGCATTAATTTCACATACATTTAGTTCTATACATTGGCTATTGATGAATGTCACATTGTTATGGTTTTTCGTATGAGCGTGCAAAAACAACTGAATAGGTGTAGGCCTGATGCTTAATGACTTTTCTTACATGTATAACCTAAATTGTTAGATGTGAACTACAATTTATAAAAGTTTCAGCATAATTTTTTTTCTATTTTTATGATATTTGCCCCTGTTGAATAAAGAAAATAACTCAACACAACCATATATGGCACCAGACATTTATACCACTATCATTATCTATAATACAGTAAAACAAAATATTTACAAAATAAGTGTCAAGTTGAGATACTTACAAGTCATTGTGCATGCTTGTGGTGGGTTATTGATCCTCCCGTATGTACGGAAAGACTCTCTCCCTCCAGGCCTTCACGTTTGTTGGTTGAGTTACGCCCTGAGATGGACATTGCCTCAGATGATGCCCAATACTCTTACCAACGACTCCAAATTTCCTCCGAAATATAATGTGGTCATGCACTAGCCTTGTATATCGCACCAATGAAGTCGCAATAACGTGTATGAGTTCGTTTTTCCCATACTTTATACATGCTGGCGTTGAAACAAGAATCCCAAATTTTTTTTTTCTGAAATAAGAAGAAAAATTAGACTATTATATATAATGTAATAATATTTATCTAATTAGTGTATATAAATCAATATAAAAAGAAAATAAATATATATTGTACCTCAAACTCCTGAAAGTAAAATTGTTTTGTAGCCTCAGATATTTTCTTCCACACATAACTCTCAGGATCGATCTTTTGCTTAAATTTGGAAACCATATTTCTGAAACTCGATCTAGATGGAACCAACCTAATATAAGAAGTAATTTGATACTGGCAAAAAACTAATAAACCTACGACTTAATCAAAAGCAAATAGTGCTTAATGTGATTTCACTTACTATTGATTGACAACTGTTACATACTTTCTTCCATCAGGTCCCTCAACTCCAGCGTGGCGGTCCTCTCTTCTATTTGAGAAAGAGGTATTGGATGATATATGAATTAGGGAAGCGAATGGTGTAGCATGAGGAGCAGTAGGTAATGTGTCTTCTGCAACTGTTGGCCTTGGAGGGGGAGGAGGTGAGTCAATGTGAGCTGTAGACTATGGCGATCCACCTTCACAGTAAGTTGCTCCGAACATGCCTTTAAATCTCGACCGCATAACCTCACGTTGTCTCTTTAGTCCCATATTGTTACCTGAAATTTAATGTTTATCGAATTCTCTACAAATATAATAATTTGAATTCAATATTTTACACAATATATGATGAAGGAAATAAGGCAATGGAGTTGAAGGTTAACAAATTCTTAACAACAAATCAACTTTAACAATCATAAAATTATGCATTGTTTAACAAATTCTTACAGATACAACAATAAATCAACTTTAAAGGTTAGTCTAATAATGTATTGATCGATAAATAACAATGATATAATTATTTTGTTTGATTCTATGTGACATGGGAATCGGTAGTGGTAAATGAGTCCTCGATGTCTGGATTTTTAAGAAGGGTCCTGGCATGCTCAAACTCACCAATGGAAACAGTGAAACTTCTTTCACCAGGTGTAGGCTTTTGAACACCTTCTTGCAATAGCGTTTCCACTATAGCTATACTTGTAGAGGAAACAGTGAATGAGTCGCCGCTCTTAATATGGAACACTAATTCTCCAGATGAACTACTAAGGGGGACATATTTACCTAAAACAAAATCAGTTAAGAACTTTTGAAACTGTGATATTAGTAAATCGTTAAACGAATCAAAACAGGATATTAATGCATATATGATTGTACAGATGAGGTTTGAGGAATTGACGAATTTTCCATAAAAATCAATCTCCTTAATCCTTTATAGCCCGCTGTGACATCGCTCTCGCCTCTATCGACATACATATCCTTTTCGAGAATAAAGGAAGCTTAAAGCAACATGTAGTATAGACCATCAAATGTGAATATGTATAATAACTTCAACAAAGGAAATGAGATGTACACAATATGGAAAGAGACGTTATCTAGATCATACTAAACACCTTGAAGTAGAAGATCGGCCATGGAAGGTAAACGATTCTTGGTGTATGAACCAGCGATATTTTCTGCAGTGTTTATTCCTTGGGTTGGGATAATTTTGCCGCATTCCTCCCTATAGAAAGAATTACTACCATCCAGAACCAGTTGCTATGTCGACATTTCTTGAATAAGATTTTGAATGAAAAACTTTACATAATATACTTAAACCCAAATAATGTATTTGTTGATTAAAATATTCAATTACAAATACAAATTAATCGCTATCATAACTTAATTGTAAATTACAATCATCTTCTTCTTTGGAAAAATAAGAATCAAACTCCAGCTCATCTTAAGATCTCTGACCCTCGTCATCCTCTCCAGATGAAATATTGACATATTCATTAAATGGATCGTTCAAAGGTTCATTATCATCATACATGACAGATGCATTTATAAAAGTGATATGTTCCTGAAACGCTTCACTTTCAATTCTCTGCTCTCCTTTTCTATGTAATTCAAAAACACCTCTAGGTTTAACTTTGCAAACTGCCAACTAATCTGTCTTATCTCATCGTAAGCTTGGAAAGGGGACATAACACGCCTGTTTTGCTTGCATAGCCAAGACGAAAGGTTCAAATTGTCTCAATCTTCTTCGGTTGTTGATTTCAACTAGATTGTATCGGCTATGCACTTTTGTTCCAACATTTGGTGTTGGGTCATACCAGTCATATTTAAATATCACACATCACTTAATTGGCAAAGTAGGGTACTCAACTTCAAGTATTTCGATAATTTTACTATAGTAATCCATCAATTATCCCTATATCAAAACTTCACTGTTTATTGTTGACATGCTATGTCCATGATATTCTGTATGGTATTTGTATCCATTCACGAAATACATAGGATACGATTTAACAGTTCACAGAGGCCCCTTTGCAAGATCACAAATGAACTTGTTCTCTATTGAATTTTCTAAAGCCTATATAAAATAAATTATCATAGCAGAGAGTATAATGACATGAGAACATTTAAATATGGTTTTGAGCTATAAGAATATTTGTAAGTGAAAAGTTACATATCTCTCGAACCATCGAGGAAAGTGTGTTCTAACTTCTTTATTTATATCAACATGTGTGATACCCAACATTATCTTATGTAACAATGCCTCGTATAATCTAAAAACATAATGACATTTTTCAGTAATGAACAACACATAATTTTAAATGAAGAAATAATCATGTTCAACTTACTGCACGAAAGGAAGAACCTCTTGACAATTCAATAAAATATAACCATGTGCAACCTCAATTTCTTCCTCTGTTAACATTCTTCTTATTGCACGTCCATATGTTCGTCCAGGATATGTGAAAATGGACAAATTTCCATCAGAACCACTCGTTCCTCCCCATCATCATAACGAGAAACTTTTCTTTCTCTTGTGTGAATGTGCGGCTCAAAATAATGTTCATAAAAAGTACTAGCTTCTTCCACTAAATAAGCATTACGTATCAAGCCTTTAACTCTAGCTTTGTTTTTTACATTTTTTTTCAAGTGATGCAAATACCTATCTTAGAGAAAATAGTTATTACAATTTTATAGATAAAGCATGTGAAAATGGTTATTGCAATAATTTATGTCGACTTACCTCTCAACTGGATACATCCATCGATATTGAGCTGGACTGGTTAGTTTTGCCTTGTGTGCTAAATGCACCGGTAGATGCTCTATATAGTCAAAGAATCTTGGAGGAAAACTCTCTTCTAACTTGTACAAAATAACTCGAATTTCATTTTCTAGTTTTTCCTTTTAATCCAACTTGATTTCAGATGATGTTAAGCTTTTGAAAAACAAGCTTAACTCCATTATAGCTTTCCATACCTTAATCAGTAGCAACTCCCGAATACATTTGGAATTAGCCTTTGCATAAATACATGACAATCATAACTTTTCATCCCAAATAATTTGTACTTCCTAAGATCCACACTTCTAGCCAAGTTTGAAACAAAAGCATCTGGAAACTTTAGACTTTTCAACCACTCACACAAAAGCTCCTTTTGTTTCTTGTCCAAAGTGTAACATGCTTTCGAATATTTAATGGTGCGAAGATCTTTATGTAACTCATATCTTCTACAAAAATGTTGCAAATTAGCTCTAGATTTTGCAATGTCTTTTGTCCTCCCTTCAATGTTCATAATGGTATTGAACAAGTTGTCATAAATGTTTTTCTTAATATACATCACATCTAGATTATGACATATCAAATTTGTTTTCCAATATGGCAAATCCCAAAATATGCTTCGTTTTCTCCAACCAAAGTTTTGACTATTGCTTGTATTTACTTCATCAGCTTCAAATTCTGTTACTTTCAGTAAGCCTAATTCCTCAATCTCTTGCAAAATCTCTTCAACAGCGTTTAGAGGAGGAGTAAGTGTTTTGACCTTCTTATTTTTTATAAACTTATGTTTATTGCGCCTAAACGGCTGATTTAAAGGAAGAAATTTTCTGTGATTGTCAAACCAACTTATTTTACCTTCGTTTGAAAGATAAAACGCATCAGAATCATTGGCACAATAAGGACAAGCCAATTTTTCAACTGTACTCTTTCCAGATAACATGGAAAAAGCTGAAAAATCACTAATGGTCCACATCAAAGCCGCTCTCAATACAAAATTCTGTTTTAAAGAGACATCATATGTTTGAACACCATATTCCCAAAGCTGCTGCAATTTAGATATTATTGGTTGTAAGAAAACATCTATTTGTTACTTCGGATTTTTTGACCTTGACACAATCACTGCTAAGAACATATATGCCTCTTTCATACACATCCAAGGAGAAAAATTACAAGGAGTAATTATAATTGACCATGAAGAATATTGCTGCCCGGATTGACCAAAAGGTTGAAATTCATCTATGACAATTCCAACCGAACATTTCGACATTCAACCAGAAAATCAAGATGGGTGTCATTGAAATGTTTCCATGCTAGTGCATCTGATGGATAACTCATTACTCCATCTTTCTATTCGCGTTCAGCATGCCATCACATGTGCGTTGTAGTAATATCAGAAGCATAAAATCTTTGAAGTCTCGGAGTTAGCGAAAAATAATACATCCACTTCCATGGTACTAATTTCTATTTCATTGAACGCTTTCTAGGCTTAAACCTAGATTGACCACAAAATTTGCACTATTCTAAGTTCACATCATCTCCCCAATACAACATATATCCCAACTGACAACAATCAATCTTTTTCATAGGCAAACCAAGACACCTAATAAGTTTCTTCATATTGTAAAAACTATCAACCATTGTATGATCAACAGGCAATGATTTATTATACCATTCTAGAAATTTATCAAAATTATGATTCAAAATATGCCTTTCAGACTTTATGTTCAATATTCGAGCAATTGAAGACAATTGGGTCATTGTCTCACAATTTGGTCACAATTTTCGGTCAGCTGACTGTAGTAAGTCAAAAAAATGTTTTGCTTGTGGGTTAGGTTCTTCTTCAACATTATCCCTATTTGTCTCAAAGGTATAATTGGCCCCATCATAAACTATTTACATATACGAATTTTCAGTTCCATCAACATAATTTCTTCTAAATCTAATCTCCTCTTCATACTCATTTAAGTTGACAGACGATTGTGCTTCATTACTCCTTGAGGTGTTAGAAATTAATGACTCCACATGTCGTGTCCACTCAAAATAATTGGGGACAAACCCTTTTTGCAACAAATGAAAATTAACTTCATCAATAGTAAGAAAACATTTGTATTTGCACTTTTTACATAAACATCTGATCTTTGAACCTTCCATATATGTAGGTTGAGAAGATGCAAAATGAATAAGCACATGAACTCCCTCAATAAATTCAGGATTAATGAAACCATCAGGGGTTAATCATCTATAAATCCAAGATCTATTTAAACCAGTGAATCCATAGTTAGTCTGCTATGTTAGTCACATATAACAAAACATGTAAGATAAGACTTGTGATTCAACATAAGATGTTCTCGTTTTGATTCCTAGGCTCCTAGTATATTTAAACTGAATATCCAACATATACGTTTGTAATCATATATGTCATAAGACAATTATTGTTAACATTTTGATATTTAATGGATATTAAATATTAAACTATTGCCTAATCAAATAAATATTCATAAAAATATGAATACTTATTTTAATAAATTTGTTTAACATATACAATTTAATAAAAACATGCCTTGCAAAAATGTGCACATAAAAAGTACACAAAACCTCATCATTTAAGAGAGCGTCAATGAAATAATGGATTTACATAATTAAGGTAATTATAACAATAGCATAAGTCAAACTCGTCCTATATAAATTAATACATAACCGAAGTTCATACTACAAACAAGTTTCATATAGTGCAAGCCATATCAATTAAAAATGCAAGAAGTTCATATGGGAAGTTTATACTGCAAACAAATAAACCAAGAGCACAAAAATGTAGTAAAAAACATAATCACTAACCTCAACCAAAATGCAGAAGGATCTTCCTGAAGTACGTGAAGGAAGATGATGATGATGAAGCTAGAATGAAAAATATAGAAACTGATATAAATGTCATTAAAATGTGTGAAAATTCATAGTTGACATTGTCACACCATATACGTAAATTAATGTCATTTGAATACTTGCGAGAACTTCTCTTCAATTTCCTTCAAAGTATAAATACTAGTAACAAATGAGTTCCTTCAACCAAGAACAAAATCGTTCATAGTTTAGAAAGCGAGATATATTAAAACAATTGCCATGAAATATTATAATCGATGAAAGTCATTAACTTTACTCAAATAATTCAACCATCAGGTGTTATCCTAAATAATTTGCATAATTATAAATCTCCTCGACAATAAGATCATAAGTTAATACTAAGGAGCTCTTGTTTTAATTAAAACACGGTTGTCACATTTTACGAGGATTCTATTGAAAATTCGACAGAATTTTTCCTATAAAATGGACATCCCCCTTTTGAAATAAGGGTCCTCCTGTAATAAAAATACACTTCTATATCGACCAGTAACCACAATTCAAATTGGGTCTCCAAATTACATGTCTATTATCAATTCAATCCATTAATAGGGACATTAAAGTCGAATTATTTTTTGGAACAAATAAAAGTTCAAGAATTTACTCGCAACTTTAATTAACACTTAAATTAATAAGAGTTTATCAATTTACTACAAAGTTTAAAACAAAGTTAGTCTGCTATGTTTATCTCCCCCAATACATATTGTGCGTTCTTAATTTCCTCATTACAATCTAAATAAATCTTCACAACCTCAATTGATAAGTTACATAATCCAACATTGGACTCCATGAGTTCCATCCGCTTTAGTTAGACTAATTATCAAACTCTTTATACTTGGGAAAATATCAAAATATTTCATAATCCTTAATAAACTTTGAATTATGAAATCCATAACTAATACCTCAATTAAGAAAAATTTCTAATATTCTCCCCTTTAAGTAATAATATTTATCATTAGTTTTAGTAATAAAAATTTGGATCAAGAAAAGATTTAATAAGAAAACTTTATTGATGTATCTATTAGAAAATAATTTGATCCAAAAGTAGTTCATTGTCCATCATTTCATGCACTAAGATTTTTCGTACTAAAAAATATCAAACGAATATGCCAACGTGTAATATAGTTTCAGTATAATTACGTATACTTAATAACCATACCAACATGAATGACAAAATAATTGTTAGTAACATATAGTGATATCTTTATTATTTGATTGTGCCATGTATTATTATCGGTCTTCATTAATTACTAAAATATTATTTTAATTATATTGATATTTTTAATGCTTATATTAAATCAATCTAAACAAGAGGATCATATCAAATGGAAAAGGTAAAGCAATGATATATTCTCTATTAAATCTTAGGGGATGACGATAAAGGGACAAGTTATAAGAATTCCTTGGCATTACTTAATATGGTTCTATTAAGCTTACCCAAAAGCCTTTTTCACTATATGGGCACTTAAAGTAAGATAAAATATATTCGGTAGGCCTAAAAGATATATAAGCCTATCTGACACTTGTGTTCTCTATAGCTCAGTAGTGACACACTTAAACACCTATTTTTTAAGTGTGGATACTCCTGTTTAATATGGTGCATAATCAAAAGAATGTGTTGCACAAACATTCCTAACCTCAAGTGGAAGATCTAATTAAATGGTGTTGTAAAGTTTAGAGGAAAAATGATAGGGATTGGATCACTTTCAAAATTACATTCAATAATACGATAAATCATATTTGGATTGAGAGGAATATGCATATATTTTATAGGAATTATGTAGGTGCAAAAGCTCATCCACGTCATAATTCAAACTATAAAAGAGTAGTCGTTTGCATATAACTTATACATCAAATATAGCCAAGCTACAAGAAGGAATTGGAGACTTACTTAAAGAACCATTATCATTTGCAATCCTTGCTGATGTAATAATGGTTTAATATTAATCCCTATAAGCGGCCCTATAAGTTATTTCCTTGTAAATAGTAAGTCACTTTATAGTAAGGTTTTCTTATACTAATTATATTGGTATTAGAACATGTAAGGAACATAAAATAGGTATGCACATGTTACCTTACTTGCTAAACTTTATGTTTCATCTTAATAATATAATTTATTATTAATTTTTCCAAAAAATGCTTTTCTTGTAATAATTTTCATAATAAATAATAAATATGTTTTATAAAATAAGATATTTTAGGATTTATCACGTGTCAAATCTAGGTGAAAACAACTTTAGATGTAGGATAAATCAAATTACAAGAATATTAAAAGATATTTATTTATTTAATAATTAGTACCTTAAAAGTAGTACTATTAATTACATAATTGATAGCAAAATGGTTAACTTTGTTCTTTCAATAACAAGATAAAAAAATTTAATAATTCTTTACAACCTTTATCTTTCTTTTAATTTTAACATGTAAGAGGAACATGTTCTACATTTAGCTAGCCCTAAATGTATATAAAATTATAAAAGCTACTGCCTCAAAATAAGGATATGGAGGAATGCTAAAATAACTTATGGATAATAAAGAACAAATACTATAATTCACATCTAGAAATTAGAGTCTCACTAAAGGTAATTATTCTACTATCGAGGAAGAAATTATTTCTATTTTATTATTAATAAATTTCAAAGTAATTTATTAAGCAAAATATTACTTTTACATATTGATTGCAAATTTTAAAAATAAGTTTTACGAAAAAATAATCAAATCATTGTATAAAAATAGATTTATGTCAAGTGTTATGCTATCTTAAATATTTTTTTTATGTTGATGTTGAATTTATTAAAGATGAAGCAAACTATATTCTTAATTTCTTAACTTAAGAGTTTTTGCAATCAAAGACAATGATCCTGAGGGGAAAACCTTGAACTTAACAAATCCTCTCTAAAGACCAGCCTAAAGCATCACTACTTGCCTAATAAGTAAATTTTTGGAGTGATGTCTTAAAAGAAGAACAAATTGTTTCATTCTTTTCTAAAGTCCAAGGTAAAGCCTCCTTATCTTCATCCTATAAAGTCAATATTCATAAATGGCTTTGTCACTTGTCAACAACTACAAAGCTAGTAAATACTCTAAGGGACTCCCATGATAAAAGACCAAAAAATAAATCTTACAGAAGTGGTTGCTAAAATTGGGATTATAAAACTCTTTTTACATAAAACGAAGACCCTTTTAAATGATAAATTCTAAAGCTAAAAGTAATTAGTTTTCAAGGAATATACTAATACACCATCTATAAAAAAACCCTCTTTTCGAAGTTGTTACTTTGAAAAAATTCTTTCCAAATAATTTTATCAATTGAAAATGATTTTTATAATGCCAATCCTTCAAAGCAATAAAAAATTTTTGGCCAAGGGGATGACATTACAAACCTTAGGATTGGTTAAAACCTAAAGCTATTATTTGTACCTTCTAGAAGAAATAGATTATATAAAAGTAAAACATCACTTTATGGAACCCAAAAAATGATCTTGTTTATTCAACTTGTACAATTAATTAAGTCATATATCTTATAGAGTGTGGATAAGAACCATAAGGATTAAAAATTTTGAAACTTTATTTTCAACCATCCTGTTATATTAACCCATATAACTATTACCACTAACAACAAATTGGTATAACAACTTTCTATTAATGTATACTACAAAATGCCACTCCTAGCTATTTTTCTTCAACACTAGAACTATTTTCAACTTTTTTATTAGTTTATCAATTAGTGAAAATGGTATAGGTCAATACCCTAAATCTTTTCATAAGAAAAATAACAAGGATATTCCATTTTTTAATACCAAATACTAGCAAAAAGATTATGAAGACTTATTTCCTCAATCCTTTTTATTTGTCTTAAAATTCATCATCCCTTGCATTATAACATGGAGGTATAACTACAAGTAAAATCAATGATAAAATGTTCCTATTTTAGTAAGGAGGTTCAAAGTCAAATGGTGGGATAGATTTGTCTATGGACAAAAAGTTTCACCAAAGGCTATGCAAGAATGGCTTGTTCAAAAATCTTAACCCATTAACGAGAAAACTAACGAGCTCACTATATTACTACAACAAAATTGAAAAGCAAATGTCCTCTCTAGAGCTAAAATTAAAGAAGAATATTTTGAGATAATGAAGTAGTTGTTAAAATCTTGGTCCATTTCAAGCTTAGAGAATAATAGAGAGTAAATGGATTTGGGCCAAAATAATGAGGAAATAGAATTAGTGTAACCCTAATATGGGGACTTAAAAAGATCACAATAGATAACACTTTGCAAGAAGATAAAGACTTAGAAGATGTATTGTAAAATGCTAAAACCTACAAAGATACCTTGCAAAATACTAAAGCCTATAAAGATGATTTCTAAAAGATTTTAAATCCTATTAGATTCTTTATAATATGATTACTAAAATAGATATTAGTGTCTCGGAGGATGTTATGCTGTAGCAGTTAAAGAAACGAATCAAGCCCCCAAAAAGAGCTGGTGACAACCGAAGACTAGAATTAATAATATAGCATCTCTTCCAAAAAGATCAACAACTCTTATATGCAAACATTTCTTCGAACACATGGTATGCAGAAAATTTTCATCCCTAACTAAACACAAGTTGACAACATTTTTTCATTATTTACACGATAAACCCTAAAACAATAACAACGAAAACCAATTAAGCCAACCCATCGTCAACAACTAAGTCCAAATTTTGAAAACATTTCATCCATGGATGACATGTTCATTATTGAAAGCAAATGAGCTAGGAGAAGATGACCTTACCTTCACCAAAACCACCGGAGAAGACGACCCCTAATGCTGGCTGGAGACGTAGTAGCTAGACGGAGGGCAGAGGTGAGATGACGTCGGGTTGCGAGAGCCACAGCTGAAGGAGGAAGAAGGAGATCGCTCGCCCGCCAGGTCGGGGAGGGGGGAGAAAGGTTGGCTTTTAAGTTTACCAAAACGACGTCGTTTTGGTTAAACGAAGAACGCTCTTGAAGATAGCCAAAATGACGTCGTTTTGGTTAGCTTAAATAATGTTTTTTAAATTAACCAAAACGACGTCGTTTTGATAAGTTTAAATAGCATTCTCCATTTAACCAAAACGATGTCATTTTGATTAATTTCAATAACTTCAATAACGTTATTTAAGTTATCCAAAACGACGTCGTTTTGGTTCATTTCATTTTGTCTAGCATTAAAGCATCCATTATTATGTGAGACGATGTCGTTTACCTCTCAACCATACGATGACATCTTTGTTAAAAACGACGTCGTTTTGGTTCTCAAGAAAATGTTCTCCTATTTTAACAAAACGACGTCACTTTTTTCCCAATCAAAAACGACGTAGTTTTGCGACAATCACTACCCTTCGAGAGGACGACGCTTTTACCGACTCTATTACCGACGACCTATATTTTTATCATCAAAATCTTGTCTACCAATCGATATAACAAGTCCATAATTTTCCGTCGCTAACTATTCACAATTACTGACGGACATATTTTTTCATCGCTAATTCCGGTGCAAATTTTGCCGCCACTCTTTTCCTCCATATCTAGCGACGAATATTTTTACAGTCGCCAAATTAGTCACTATCAGCAACGGAAATATACTTTCCGTCGCTAATGTCTAACGGTTTCGTTTCCGTCGCTAAATTTCCGTCGCCGCTCTGCAGTTTTCTTGTAGTGAAATAAATTGTTAAGATTATAAAAGTTTGATCATTTAATTGAAAAATTGGGAAATTAAATTAAAAAATTATAAAGTTGGAAAAATTAGAATCTATTATCTATGAAAACTATGGCCAGGATGAAGACATTAAATGATTAAAACAAAACACGTTAGATCAAAATGTATAAGGCTCGGTTTATCAGGGTGCTTGTGAAGTATTTTCACATTTCTATACACAGAAAAGAGTAATGTGGAGGTTGAATAATTTTAGGAAGAGTAATAATAATAACGATAACAACAAGAAGATAGTATTGATAAGCTATAATTAATTGTTTTATAGGCGTTTTCAATATGCTATAAAAGATAGAATGTCAAGAATTTCTCTCATAATCAATGATGATTCGCTCCTCCAAATAAAAGAAACTTATCCATAATAGTTGCTCCTAAAAGTCCTTTAGAAGCCTTAATTTACGAACAGAATCCCATTTAGTAATCACCCTTCGCATATATATTTGATGAAGTTCAACAAAGAAAATTCGAAAAATACTTAACAAAAAAGAAAATTTATAATAAAATGGATAAATTATAATTTAAGTTTAAAATTTTGCTTAAATTTTATAATACTAAGTACATAATAAATCAATTAAATATAATTTAAGAGTGTAGACTCATTCACAATAATATAGATATGAATTTTTAATAAATATTTTTTTAACTAAAAATAAAAATAACTAATCAATTATTTATTATTATTAAAAGTAATTTACAAATTTATCTATTAAGTATTTTACTAATTAAGATCTTATATATCTAGTATTGATGAGATTAACTTATATAACAGTCAGGGTTAATAAGATTAATGATAAGAGTTGGTGCTTTGAGGATGAGATATATTTATAATAATTTGAAAATTTTGATATTAATTAAAGTTTTAAAATTGAATTTGTTCTTAAAACCTAAAATTTTCAAAAGTTTAATTTAATTGATCGAACTAAATGAATAGATCAATTTATACACGTTTACTCTACATCAAACCTAACAAAATTGAGTGGAATTATTTTTTCTCTTCAATTAAATTTAAACATAATTAATTTTTGCCTAAAAAGGAAATTAAGATAATATATTATTGTCAGAATCCCATTTATCCCTCTTTTCTAGTTAAGGACATTAAAATATATTATTGTCAGATAAAATATTATCTTAATTACGGTAGTTATTTGTTATTTCTCCAATTGTTCGACATTTTCCTTATGTTTTGTTTTGTCTTACCAATATGATAATAAAAATTTTATAATATGATCCCAAGTAAGATATTCATTTCTTCTCTCTATCACTTATTGTCAGTCTGCAAGTGAATATATATATAGATATAGATATCTCTATGTTTGTGAGATAATAGTTTTGAAAGTGAATTTATTGCCTTAATAACCCTGTGTTATTCATAAGTTGCTAAAAAAACCTTGACATAAAAAAATTAGCAAAAAAA
>JANZLD010000005.1:56717992-56744809 GCA_026413575.1 Erythroxylum carthagenense | reverse complement strand
GGTCCAATAGTTGTGGAATGTAAACAAGAGCAAGAGTGTTAATGTTAAATTATGAATAGTTGGAGTCGGGATCCGGTCTCCGGGTCGGGTTCCGACAAATGAACTCCATATCTTTTTAGAAGAGTATCAAAATGTTTATTATAGAAATGTGCTCCTTCATCACTTATATTGTTCTTGACACTCCAAATTAGATGAATAGTCATTTAATGAATTTTTGTACCACTTTCCCATCATTTGTTGGAGTTTCCATAGTTTCACCTCGTTGTGACATGTCGTCTACTCCTCACAAAATATACATGTCCCCTACAGAGAATGGGAAGGGCTCCATGAAGTCAAATCCCCACACATCGAAAACTTTAACTTTTAAAATATTAGATAAGGGCATCTCTTATCTTTTCAAGATGTTCGCCACTTTTTGACATGTGTCACATTGTGCCACAAATTCTTGAGCATCTTTAAATAGATGTGGCCAATAAAATCCCCATTTGAGTACTTTTGCCATCATCTTGTCTGCTTTGTAATGCCTAGCATACATAGCTTTGTGACACTACATCAATATATCTAACTTCTTCTCCTCCAAAAAACATTTCCTTATTAGTCTGTCAGCATGTGTGCTATGCAAGATCGGGTCATCCTATAAATAATGGGTACACTTAGACAAGAATTGTTTTTTTTTTTTTTGTTCATATGATAAATCTAAAAGGAGTCTATCGCTTGCAACAAGGTTTGCTATGTCCGTGAACGATAGTGTCACAATGTAGTCAAGTAACATTAGGGTTTCATTCGAGAATCGCTCATTAAACCATAATAACTCCAACCCCATAACAACTCCAAGAGATACTTTAATGCTAAAGATATTATCTGCTGGCCACTCTGAAAGAGCAAGACCATGTTTTTCACATAAATCTGTAAATGTATGAAGGTGTATAATATGTTGAGAAATATTATTACCAGCAATTAAAATATCATCTACATAATAATGTATAAAATCGTGATATTTAAAAATATTATCTATTTTTCTTTGAAATATTTGTGGGGCATTTTTAAGCGAAAGAATAATTACTAACCATTCATAATGACCTTATAGAATACAGAAAACAATACAAGGAATACTATCTTTATTCATTCTTATTTGCCAAAATATACTTTTACAATCAAATTTAGAAGAAATTTGTTTTCCTCTTATTAGGTTAATGTACTTTTACAATCAAATTTAAAAGAAATTTGTTTTATTAGGTTAATGTTTCTTAACAAGGCAAAATAAAAATAAAAATCCATCAAATACTATCATTTATTTTTTTATACTTTATCATCGTTCTTGCTTTATTTTTAAGTATCTTTGCATAATTTTTAACCATAAATGCTGGAGGGGAGTATGGAGATTTACTGGATCTAATGATTTTCAGATTTTCTAGTTTAAGTTGCCTTTTAAAATCTTCTTGATCTTCCACATTATATCTCATTTTAGTAACTCTAATAACTTTTTATTTATCTATCATTTATAAATTTGCTTTTTCTTTGTTATTATCCAATAATGTAATAGGTTATTAGAATAATTTCTTCCTATTTTTTGTTTAACTACTAATCTATCTTTGATAGTCTAATTGTATGTGCTCTAGATTTTTTTTTTGTCAATAAAAGTTTTCCTTTTGGAAAATTCAGTTTTTCTTTATATCCTCCACCCGAAATGCACATAACAATTGAAAAAAGCAACAAAAATTCTACTCATGCGTGAGGTTTGAAAAGGTTATATAATAAGCAGCCTTATTCTCAACTAATAAAATGGCTGTTTCCAAAAACAATTGAAAAGAGCATTTCAAGTTAATAGCTTAGCTACTCGAGAGAATAATGCATAGATCTACTACTAGTAGGCGCGGCCGCGTAGCTTTTGCAGTTATGAATTCTTCATGCAGACTCAAGTCATGAGAATC
This sequence comes from Erythroxylum carthagenense, assembly GCA_026413575.1. Taxonomy (NCBI): domain Eukaryota; kingdom Viridiplantae; phylum Streptophyta; class Magnoliopsida; order Malpighiales; family Erythroxylaceae; genus Erythroxylum; species Erythroxylum carthagenense. The sequence goes on along the minus strand of JANZLD010000005.1, from coordinate 56,742,878 downwards.
AGATATCTACAGTATCTGGCCGTCTGGAGAAAGAGAAACCGTACGAATATCAGAAGGCTCGCTATGTTGCAACATTCAAGACACAAAAATAGAAATGGCCGTTGGATAGAGTTAAATTATGGATGATATTTCACCGTGGGTAATTGTCCAAGGAACAAAAAGCAGGCATGATCAAAGAACAGTGACAGACGAACTTTTAAGGCCATCAACAACGCCTAGCATCCGTAGATCAGATTACAACTCACGAGACCTTTGCACGGACCAAACTTCCCATGAAGTCCATAAAACATGACTCAATCTGTAAATCATGAAGTGACACTGAAATCATGAGACACATGTTTCAGTGAAAAGAAGTACCTTTAGGAGCCACAATGACCTAAATCTATGAAAAAACCACAGAATGAACTTCAAACGGACATGCTTGATGATAATACATTGAACCTGATCTTACCCAGAAAAGGAAAGTATAGAAGGACCAAAAGATGAATAACCTTCATCCTTAGCTAGCTTCAGAGTGACAATGCATAAGAAGATTCATACAAGTAACAAGCAGCCCCACCCACACTCTTACAAATATAACATATTTCATCTTATCACATAAAGATAGCCTGGAAATGGATAAGCAAAAGAAATCCAAGTGCATGGTATTTAGAAAAGGAATCAAAATTCAAGCACAAGGGAACAAATAAGCAATGCCAAGATGACATATAAATGGGATAATTAGAGTAGAACATTCGAAATTTGCATCACCATAGTAAAGATTCGAAATTCACAAATGCAAGCCTAATAAAGTTTATTATCTAAACGATTCAGCTCCGAATCTTTCCACAAAGGTCGTACCATCCCCACCCAAGCTAACACGGAACCACCAAACACAGAAAAAAGCTTAACCTAAATGACAAGTTTCTAGTCATCAAGGCACAAAAATGCTTCACAAAAATTGAACTACTTCATGTAAAACATTCTAGGGCAGCCAGCTAGCTAGCTACATCCACTGACATTAAATAGTTGGTTCTATTCCTTCTCTATCCTATAACCATTCCATAAATAAAATCAAGATATCCGTTAACAGATTGATTTCCATAATTTGATTGCCAACTTGCTTGATCGCCATTTCGCCAATGTCCTCCTCAAAAAGATATCAAAAATCACAAAAACAAAAATATTTGGACAATGACAACAATAATAACCAACAATTAACAAAGACAATAAAAAAGAAAAGAACTGAAACCTAATTGATTATTATGATCATGAAGAAGTAGAAGAAGAAAGAGGGCGTGGAGGAGGCAACAACTGATGTAGATTCCCATTATTCCTGGAAATAAACGGATGATGCAACAGCTGCGAGGCCGTCCATCTCCGCCCCGGCTCTCTCTGCAAACAACGCCCAATGAAATCCCTAAACTCATTCGACGCCGTGTGCGGCGCCTCTGGCGGCTGTGACATACAAATAGCGCACATCAAGCTCGCCCAATCCGCCTGCCGACTAACCGCAAACGGAAACCTACCAAGATAGAACTCCAATATGCTAACCCCCAAACTCCACACATCTCCCGCGCAGCCGTCGTATTGGCCGTGATTCAAATCAGTGTTGATTCTCTCGGGGCTCATGTAGGCGATTGTCCCAACAGACGAGTTGCAAGGGTCCATAGTCTGCGCGAGGATTCGAGAGACCCCGAAGTCTGCGATTTTGACGCTCTTTTTGGAATTGATGAGGAGATTGGAGGGTTTAATGTCTCGGTGAACGATATGGCGGCGGTGGAGGTAGGCGATGCCGTTGAGTATTTGACGGGCAACGTCGGAGAGCTGGGACTCGTTGGGGATCTGAATGCCTTCTAGGGATCCGCCGTCCATGAACTCCAGGAGGACCTGGATCTCGCCGTTGTGGTCGAACATGTCGTGGCAGCGGACAACGTTGGGGTGGTTGACATCGCGGAGGATCTCGATCTCGCGGCACATCTGGAGGCGGACGGAGTCCTCGTGATTACCGTAGATAACTTTGAGGGCGTAGAAGCGGCCGGTGGGGCGGTGAACAACTTTGTAGACTGTGCCGCCGCTGCCGCAGCCGATGCGTTGGACGCGCTCCAGCTCGGAGAAGCTGAGCTGTTGGTGGTGACTTGTGGACGTCGTGGACGAGTTGGAGGTGGGTGGGAGCGGAAGGGGTACGGCAAGTTGTGGGTCCCGCCGTGGAAGAGGTAGAGTGAGGTCCGGGCGCCGTCGGGGGCGGTTTTTGGTGTTGGTCGTGGGAGGAGCTGGCTGAACGGGTCTCATGACTTGTTTTTGGTTTAAAAAGAAGATATTTGGGGATTTTTGATGATTATTGGTTGAATGAATCAAAAATGAAATACAGAGAGAGTGAGAGTGCTGAGATTTGATGATGATCTAACAAAAAGGAAATCACATCACTCGAAGATGAAGATGGAATCTCACCACTCAGTTATCTACTGAAGAATCCATTGGTTTGATTATCTTCCTCCTCTTCTTTCTTCTTGTTCTTATAAGTCGAGTTGAAGTTGAAGTTGAAGGGGAAAGTTCTCGGAAGAGGACAGAGTACACATTAAAAAAAAAAAAAAAAGAGTTGGGAGGAAAATACAATTCCTTGCATGATTATTTCCCTGTATTAATTAAAAGATAGTTGGAGACGGAGACGCGCCTGTGAGTGGGGTGTCCAACACCTGCGAGTCAGGAAGAGAAAGTGCAAAGTGGACACCAAAAGCCCCTTTCCAAATCAATCAATCAATGTCAGACCCCACTCTCCTCGCATCCATGGACAGATTACTTACTATACGTGTTTCTTTTCTTTTAACTTTCCAGAATAAAGTCTGATATATATACACCACAGTACAAATATAGCTTAACTTTATTCTAACTACTTTTTCAAAAGTAATTTAAACCAATTTCAGTATTTTCACGTTCATTCATTGTTTTCCAATAATTGATAACTGTTAAGATAGAAAAAGGCCCGAGTTCCGTTTGCAATCACTTCCGTTCAACTCCAAATCAATGCTCTACTCATAGCTGTGGATAAGTTTTCAGCCAAAAAGCACCCTGTACTTTTGCATCCTGTGATAAGATATGAAGACTGCTGCATTAATTTACTTCAACATGACTTTATGTGCTTCTATATCTCAGAAAGATTTTAATTTATTTATTAATTTATGATTATTCAAATATTAATTTTTTAATTCCATATTTATAATAAATTGAAAGTTTGATTATTTAATTAGTATTTTTAGTAATTTATGATTAGTATTTAAAAATTGATTGCAATGCAAAGCAAAGCTCTAGATTTAAAATGTAATTCACCTGTTTTTTATATTATAATTTGATTTGATTTGATTTTTTTCCTCATCCAAAATATTATAATATAAAGTATGTGGTCCAACTGATTAATGGTGAAAGCCTCGTAAGTTCTTTTAAGGAGTACACACGTATTTCCTATTACTGCATTCACATTTGGACTGACAGGCCTAAATTAATCTTATCCCCAGTCATCATCACTTTATGAACATGAAACAAATGTTACAGGGAATAATCCATGAGGATCTCTTCCATCTTATAAAAATTCAATATCAAGAAATAGTCTCTGTATAAAGACATCCATCGTATTCGTTATTTTTAGATCAAGAAATAGTCTCTGTATAAAGACATCCATCGTATTCGTTATTTTTATATCAAGAAATAGTCTCTGTATAAAGACATCCATCGTATTCGTTTCCTTACTGCCTTAACTTAAATTGGCATATCTTCTTCTTTATCAACCTAAGCATTGGTGAGAGTATCCTGGTCACCTCTGACCTCTATGCAGGGGAATCATTATCCATCAAACTTTACATTTGGTACTAGCTGTGAGAATGTCAAGTTTTAACTTTTACGCCCATTTGAGTGAAATTCAAAGAATATGCTACAAAACTAATGGATCCCAAATAAGGTGCCCCCACCGCCGACCTTACCAAAACCACTGACCCCTCCAATTTGCCCCCTACTTTAGAGAGATAATTGTACACATGTAAGGGAGGTAACGAGCTATCTTTAACACCCATGTAACACTGTTCGCATGAAATAAATCATATGGTTCTCAATTTGATTGCAGACAACCCCTTTGTCTTCACAACGAGTTAGAAAATTAAGAAATGCCAAAAATTTTATTTCTAACTATTTTACCTTGTCAATCTTCTTCAATGAAGTCGTCAGCCGTTTAGAAACCAAAATATTCGTTTCTTCTCGAAGCCTGCTTGTTGTACTAACACTTCAGATGCAAGTCAGAATAATAAAAAATACAGAAAAATTCACAGCAAGCAAGGTCTTAAGTGGATTAAAAATTAATATTTATGTCCATGGTTGCTTAGAATATAAGAGGTATTAATTCCTTGGAGAAGCAACAAGTTGAAGCCAATGTTGGTAGGATTATTAGAAACAAAAATTAAAGGTGAACAAGTTCATCTCCACCCTAATTCATGACTTGTTGGTTTAAATACTCTCTTGTGATTATCTTGAGGAAAAATCTAGTTATTATGCATGCCTAAGGTTTTCTACAAGGTTTTAAAGATCATATCGGACTGTTTGGTATGATTGAAAAAATTTGAATCAGTTAATGATTCGATTCAGTTTCACATAATAATTTCTATGTATAAAAAATAGTCAGTTTAAGTTTTTTTTTTATCAGATCGAACAGTTTGCTGGTTTTAAAACCTTGCTTTTAACTCGACAATCTCTCCAAATGAAAGCTCAGCCCCTCTAGTGTAACCATCTGAGTAAACCTCAACTTCCCCTGCATGATCATCGATAGGACTTAACCCCAAGTACATAACCATAAGGCTTTAACGATGAGTTATTACAAGCAACCATGTTACCATACAAACCATACACTTTACAACGGTTCTCAAGCTACAACTCTCCGTTTGTTATGACCACGTGTACTGTTTCAATTGGCCATTAACGTCCAGCTTAAATCTCATCAATGCAGGCCTGTGCACTATCCAGTGCCATCTCAATATACCAAAAGGATGTCATTCCCTGCAAGGGCCAGTAAAGTGGAAGTCGTAGGTCACTATAACAATATAAACTTTTTGCTATGTTTTTTTGTTACTATTTTGAAAATCTTCGCTAAATGTGATTTCAACATTAGCATAAAAAGTTAAATTTTTTAGGACGATTTTATAAATTGTGACAAAAAATTAACCTTTTAAGTTTTAACAAAGATTTTTAAAAATCATAGCCAAAGTTAACTTTTATCGATATTTTTCAAAAATCGCCCCAAATTGTTTAACTTGTCACAACAAATAAATTAAGAATATCTATTGATGGTCAATTCATATCTTATTTTGATCATATTTAAGTTAAAATTATACTATATTACAAGTTTACAATTGAGAATAATTTCATACATTATTAGTTTGTAATTTATTTTAATACAGTAGAAGAAGTTGATGCAAATACTTCACATAAAAGTGTAATTTAGAATCTTTAAATAGCGTTGGAGAGTTTAGAGCTTTTGACAATGATGAGATACAATCTCCTTCAGAAATATAATTTTAATTTTTCTTGTTATTTTAATATTTATATTTGACTCATAATTATTTATAATAATAGACATAGGTGTATTTTTATTTCAATAAAATATTTTATTTTTACTTATTTTTATAAGTTTTACTTCTTATTTATTATATACCGGCTTTATAGCGGTTCACTACCAGTTGAACGTCTAAATCTTAAACATTTCCTTCGACCGGTTCGATGTCCGATCCGGTTTTTAAAACATTGGTTCTCTAATGACTTCATGTCTCCTAATGATGATAATCACTTGCATTATATTTTATTAATTTATTATATATAAGAATGAAGAGTGTTACATTGAAAGTGAAGTAAACAATATTACCAATACTAGAGCATTTCAAGATGTTGCCTTTATCCAATTATGATAGTGTGATAAGTTTGTTTGATTTAATCATAAAATTAAAGTATATATTTACCATGTCTTAATCTCTTATTTGATTATTTCATATTGTAGTTTAAGTTATGACCTATTCTTACCGGTAGCTTTCTTCTTTGTCGCCACTATTTGTGAATACTTTTAATAAGTACTAATCTAAGACCAACCTATTGTTGTTGTTATGGCAACTTTATGCTAAACTTTATCAATTATTGCAGTTGTTATTAGTTAGCATTTCTTGTAAGTTCTGAAAAGCATCAAATGGCTATAGATTATGACATTGTGATATCAAGCCAACATTCTTTTATTGCATATAATTAATAACTGGTTTAAGAGTCATGGGTTTAGGTTATTAAATCTTACAAAAATTATATAATGCCCGTCTATTTTGACATTTGAATTTCGTCATGATGCCAACTTTAACTTCACTAACTGGTCTTATCTACAAATTTTAGTTAATAGTAATTAGTAAGATGTATGACAAAAAAAAAAGTCTTATAGAGATTTTTATCCCTTAGATGAAATTTAAGTCTTTAATTATTCTTATTTATTCATTATATTTTACTTGTTTTTGTTTTTAGGTAAGACAAAATTGATTTAATAAATACGACTGCTTGATAGTGAAAAATCTTAATTATTTATGTTTTAACAAGCCATATTTAAGAAGGTCATATGGTCCATTAGTTTAGCCATATTATTTATTATCTTAAAAGAACTAAATCTCCAAATTGCATTATACCAAATAAAATATGGAACAGATATTTTTATTTACAATATGGTTTTGGAGACCTAATTTTTAAAATCCACTACATATGCAACCATTTTAGAAATCTTAAAATCTTTGAATTGCATCAGATTGTGTATAGCCTTACCAAATGTATACAACACTCTGATGCCAATATTTTCAAAAGAATACTGCTACCAACACTCTTAGCTTAAAAATTGATGGATTCATAATGGCCACTACAGAAGCATAATAACAATCAAATTTGCTAAACAATGATATTCTTTTCTCTTACATTATTTACTTCTCTTTCTACTTGTTATTTATTTTGTCCTTTGTTTTGTCCATTATATGGGTGTTTATTGATTAGACCATTTACACATTCGAACAATTTATTTAAATTTGGCTTACATTAAATTTTGATTGCTTTTTTAAATGAATGGCTTTTCTATTTAAATACTAATTTGGAATGTTGTGGATGATGATTGATTGATAAATGCTTGGATGTTTTCTTAACTAATTTAAGTGCCTTGTGAATGTTTATTCATACATTATTGCAATTTAACAGTTTGTTATTTCAATGCCAGTCACATGCCTATAAATCCAAACGATGAATAGCTTATGAATTACTAGTTGGCCTAATATTCATTAGTACATCATTGTCTTCCTAGATTGCATGATTTTGATATTAAGAAAACGATAGCATGCAAAAATCACTTTAGTTAATTTAGAATATACTTTGATGCTATTATCGAAAATCTTTCAAATTTTAGTCATAATAAATCTCAAATCAAAATCTTGAAGACCACCTAAGTGCAATTATCATTTGGTTAAAGAATAAAAATCAATAATTGTGAAACATAAATTCCATTCAAGGTTAGGCAAGTATTTATGTTTAAAAAGTTGATGATAAAAGACTAGCAACATATGCAACATTTTGACAATCTAAACTAACCCTTAGCTTATTTTAAAGCTATTTTGTCTACCAACTAGAATAAATTTATCCCATTGAAGCTATTAATCTCATATAAACTACTGATCTCCTCTAAAAGGAAAAGATTGCAAGGAGAGAGACAAACTTTTGTGAAGAATACTACAAATATACTATGAAAAAAATTTGAATCCAGAACATTTGAAGATCTTTCATAACATTAAAGAGTGCGACTTTAACTAAAAATATCCTTTAAAGTTTGGAGAAAAGCATTCCTTGATTTATTTGTCTTACAAACTTTGATTAAAAAAAATCGAACAAGGTTATTCTGGCATTAGAGTATTAAAGCCATTACTTTGATTTATCTTTTGCATATGAAATATGTCATTAGTACTAAAGCTTTAATATTGCGAAAATATTGTATGTTGCAACCTATATCCAAAAATAAAAATTTACTTTTAAAAAATTATACAGTTGTGTGAGCTAGGGTTGACCCCATAAATAGTACCTAGCCTTTTCTCTTCATTGGACAAACTTATTCACCAAACCAAATGGAAACAAAAAAAATCACTATTTTACATATATAAAAAGATATAAGTCATCACTTGAAATTCTCACTAGTTTACCTATTTATGGCATCAATAAATCACACATATAAAAAGATATAAGTCAAATCAAGAGTCAAGTAATCATAATATATCATAGAGTTCACCAAAAAATACAAGCAAAATCTAATATGAGAGTTTCACCCAAAAGTGAGTGTGAAAATCTAGTAAATTTCCTCATAAATTACACTTTAGTCATTAAAAGTATTTCATGGATAAAGTGCTTCTCTAGGTTCTTCTTATGCATGTGTAATATTAAATCTCCACTACTTAGATTATATACATGTGTGAATCAAAATGTCTTTATTTGTTAGTTAAATTTAAGCTAAACTGAAAAGTGAGAAATTTTCTAGATAAGAGCGTTAAGAATGAAAAGAAATTGCAGAGAAATTTTCTAGGCAAAGAGGGTTAAGAATGAAAAAAATTTATAGAGAATCCAAAACATATATTAGGTAAATATTGAAAACCCATATTTTACGCTGCATATTCAAACGCCCTTACAATATTTTTTTTCAATATGTCACCCTATCAAGAACATGGATCATGTCATATAATCTTTTTGTAAATTTTAAAAATTTAAATGTAACTATACTAATCATATGTTCAAATGCAATCCTTAATTCATATTCATTACTAGCACCACTTTATGCACTATACACACCCCACTTATGTTGTTTCTTTTTTCACAGGATGTAGTTTACTAAAAGAAAAGGGGTTCTTAAACAATCCTCATTGTGAAAAAAATAAAAACTCACATATTCTAAAACAAAAATAGAGAAATAAATAATTGAATTAAGCTAAATCTTTGCCAAGCATGAGATACATAGAATTAAAGGGTGGTAACCAACATTCTCAAATATTAGGTTACCTCCCAAATGGCACCTTTGTTTATTATCAGTAGTTCAAATCTTCTTATTATTCATATCATCCTCATAAATTGGATCCTTTAATCCTACCTACCTAACTTTGCCTACTTAGAAATATTCATCGGAAGGTTTAAGGCAATGACCATTTACCTTAAATATCTTACTTGTCTTCAAACTTTAATTTTTCATTACATTAATAGGAAAATGATAGTCACAGTAAAATTTTCAATCTTACAATAACAAAACTTACCTAGAAATATTTTCATCCTTGAATGAAAAAGAAGTTTCTATCCAACAATAAAGTTCTTCCCCATAATCTTATTGTCATGAAAGATCTTGATTTTTTTTAAAAAAGGTAAAATTAAATTAATAAAAATAAGTCAATTACAGGAGGTTATTCAATGGAAAATAACCAAAAATACACAATGTACCTATAACTCACTATGTTTGTAGCCAAACTTTCTAGGAAAAGTTAGACTGAAATGTATAATTTCCAAGGTTTAAGAAAGTTTAATTCTCCAAGAAGTCACCAATCTCTTGATACATTCTTTTGCCACCTGTTTTATGATGAGTTGCTCTCATATACTTGCAATTGTTAGCTCTATAAGGGTGCTTAAGCATCTAGATTTCCTTGCAAATCTTATGTGGTTTCTTTCTTTCCAAACCTTTTGGAAACAATTAGCAATTGTTACCATTTAGATCTCCTCATCATGCTTGGAGCTAAGCATCTGTATTACCCCTTTTATGATGTCTATTAGCTTACAATGTAAGGGAATATGTGCACATGAAGTAGAAATCCTCTGTCATATAACCTCAAAGAAAGTGTAATTGGAAAACATAAGGTTCTTGCTCTCTTCCTTTAAGTTATATAATACACAAAATTTAGTTGAGGATAGAAATCTTAACCTATTTATTATGTTGAGTCTATTTAGCATAGCTAGCCAAAGCAAGAAGCTAGTATTCAGGTTGAGAATTTTGGTCCAAACCATCTGATACCACTTTGCTTTAGTAACTAAACCATACAATAATTCCTTGGTTTTCCTATCAGTAAGTTCTATAACATGTAATCTATACCGGATATAGACATCTTCATCTCAAGTGTTCACATATTGAGGGATTGACAACTTTTTGATCAAATATGAGGGTAGAGACCATTTACCATTTTCAAGTATCTCCTACAGTTGCTTATATATATATATATATATATATATATATAGAATTTGGATAGTGAAGTCCTTGCCATATTGTTATGAATAAGAGCCCCTTTACCACTCCAATTATCATACCATAAAGAGATCATATTGCCTATCCCAATTTTACAAGTAAGTTGTTGATGCACCAAGTTCCTCAATTTAAGAATTTGATTGAATACCTATCTTTAGGATTCAAGGCTTACACAATCATTCCTTTAAGAATGTAACTATCTATCCATTTGATCCATAATGATTCTTTCTCGTATAAAATTTTCCAATCCTTTTTAACATAAGGAATCTTAATCTTGTTAATTGTTTCCAATCTTAATCCTTACACTTCTTGAGGTGGAGATATGTCTCTCCAGCTAACTTTTGATACCCATTTATTCTCCCCCTATTTTCCCCATAACAACTACTTCATCATGCTTTCCACTGTTTTAATAAACCTTTTTAATAAAAAGATATAAGAGCATTAGTAAGTTGGTATTGACACAATGACAAACTTCAGTAGTTAGATTTTTTAATTTATCCAAAGCCCTAGCCCTTTTTGAATTTCTCAATGAGAGGTAGACACTCTCTATATATTAGTCTTCTCAAAGAGATTGGTATTCCTAAATATAGAAGAAGGGGTTTTTGTTTATTGACTTGAGTCAATGTTGTTGAAAGGTGAGTTGCACTGTTTGACAAAATGAAGTAGCTCGTTTACAGATTGATGCTTAAACCTGAAAACTCCTTAAGGTGCTTATTAATGATGAAACTAAATGTGCATCAGTTTTGCTCAACACTATAAGATCTTTTGTAAAACATAAACTTATTAGAGAAAGCAATTTACACTTAGAATGGTACTTGAAATTATGGACTATAGAGATTTTATGCTTTAGTAACAATGTAAGGATTTCTTTACATATTAAGAATAGGTGAGGGAAAAGGGGATCCCTTTATGTGAGTCCTTTAGCCGCCTTAAAAATCTCAGTTGGAGTTATATTAATCAAAATACCAAAAGATGTAGTGGTGATACAAGCATGAATCAAACTGATAAACATTAAGGAAATTTTAGGACTTCTAGAGTCTATAAGATGAAGTTCCAATTGACACAGTCAAAAGCTTCATGGATATCCACTTTAATTGCACAATTATGATGAGTATTGCTTCTAGTGTATTCTTTCAAAGCCCCTATAATACGAGGATATTATCTCTAATATGCCTATTGTTTAGTAATGCCCCTTAGTTCTCACTGATTATGAATTTCATGTTCGGCCTATTTGAAATGACTTTAGCAATGATCTTGTAAATTAAATTGGTGCAAGAAATAGGCTAAAATCACTTAGGGTTAGGAATCTTAGGAATTAAGCATAAATAAGTTTTATCAATCTCTTTCAACAAAAATCTCCTTCTTGAAAAATTCATGCATAATTTCCTTAAGGAATTTTGCTACTTTATCTCATATTTTATGCAAACCATCTGAGCCTTTGAATAATTCATTTTGAAAGTTACATCTTTAATTTTATGGTCTATGATAGGTTTGATAAGATTAGAAGCTTCACCCTCAGGTATCCTTGCAGAGATAAATTGTTTAAGGTCCTCCACAGAAGATTTGGTATTCACCTCAATTCCTAAAAGATATTTTAAAAAATTTAAAGCTTCCTTACTAACCTCTTTGTGTCCATATATGACTTCACCATAATCATATTTTATGGAGCATATTATGTTAGTATTTCTTATAGCAGTCATTACATTGAAAAAATCCTTTAACTCTAGCTATTTGATACAACAATGAACAATGAGTATCCACTACATGCAAACAATTTTTAATGGCAATCTTCTCCTCGTTTAATAGATTCCCATCACTAGGATTTGTTGCTAGTAAGTTTTGAATTGAGGAGAGTTTGTTTCTAAATTCCTCAATCTCCCCTTTTGTATTCTACCCTCTTATTAAATTCAACAACTTCAATTCATATTTAATAGCCTTGAGCTTTTGTAAGCAAATGAATTGATTATCACTATAAATCTCAACCTCTAATCCCTTGGTAATAGCTTCCATAAATCCATCCACATTAGCAAGAAAATTATTAAACCTAAAGGAGTACTTAGTATGACCTTTTTAAATAGGTTATCAACGATGAGAGTGTGACTAGAGAAACTTAGATCCAAAAAAGTTGCTTTTCTTTCTAAGAAGGTAATTAACCAATCCATATTCACTAAAGCTCTATCTAACTTCTTTCACTGGAACCAATTTAAAGATTGCTTATTGTTCTATGTGAACTTACGACCTTTATACTTTAAGTCAGCTAATTCCACATCATTTATGCAATCAAATAGGATCATATTATAGTTGAGTGAATTGTAATTTCCCTCTGCATAAGATCTATAGAAATTACTGTTGAAATCACCACTTATGAGCCTAAGACTTGCCATTGAAGCTTTTATTCTTCTCAATGATCTCGAAATTTCATATCTTTGAAAAGTTGCATTAAAACCTTAAACAAATGTGGCAAATGCAGTGGAATTCTCCATTTTGAATTTCAATTCTATATATATACCTTGCTTGTTTGCTTACAAGGTCTCCAGATCCAAAAGTTTTCCATCATAAATAATAATAATTCTTTTATAAGCATGACACTGGTGATTTAAAATTATTTTACATTGAGTACCAAAACAACCCAACTTATTTAGAGCTTCTTTCTAATTTTAGTCTCTAACAGACAAAATATCAAAGGCTTTTCCTTTTGCATAAAATTCCGTAAAGCAGTAAGCTTCAATGGGTTGTTTATACCTCTTACATTCTATACTAGGATCCCTTAAAGCATAAATAGGATCATATTATAGTTGAGTGAATTGTAATTTCCCTCTGCATCAGATCTATAGAAAGTACTCTTGAAATCACCACTTATGAGCCCAAGACTTGCCATTGAAGCTTTTATTCTTCTCAATGATCTCCAAATTTCATATCTTTGAAAAGTTGCATTAAAACCTTAAACAAATGTGACAAATGCAGTGGAATTCTCCATTTTGAATTTCAATTCTATATATATACATTGCTTGTTTGCTTACAAGGTCTCTAGATCCAAAAGTTTTCCATCATAAATAATAATAATTCTTTTATGAGCATGACACTGGTGATTTAAAATTATTTTACATTGAGTACCAAAACAACCCAACTTATTTAGAGCTTCTTTTCTAATTTTAGTCTCTAACAGACAAAATATCAAAGGCTTTTCCTTTTGCATAAAATTCCTTAAAATAGTAAGCTTCAATGGGTTGTTTATACCTCTTACATTCTATACTAGGACCCTTTAAAGCATAAATAGGATCATATTATAGTTGAGTGAATTGTAATTTCCCTCTGCATCAGATCTATAGAAAGTACTCTTGAAATCACCACTTATGAGCCCAAGACTTGCCATTGAAGCTTTTATTCTTCTCAATGATCTCCAAATTTCATATCTTTGAAAAGTTGCATTAAAACCTTAAACAAATGTGACAAATGCAGTGGAATTCTCCATTTTGAATTTCAATTCTATATATATACATTGCTTGTTTGCTTACAAGGTCTCTAGATCCAAAAGTTTTCCATCATAAATAATAATAATTCTTTTATAAGAATGACACTGGTGATTTAAAATTATTTTACATTGAGTACCAAAACAACCCAACTTATTTAGAGCGTCTTTTCTAATTTTAGTCTTTAACAGACAAAATATCAAAGGCTTTTCCTTTTGCATAAAATTCCTTAAAGCATTAAGTGTCAATGGGTTGTTTATACCTCTTACATTCTATACTAGGATCCCTTAAAGCATTAAACAAGGATGAGTGAGAGGCTCCTTCATCTCTCTCACTTTCACTTCCATTTTCATTAATCCACCACTCTTTCTAGATTTTGACTTCTTACTGATCTCCTCTACCCCCTCCATTATCGTATATCATAGCATCTTCCTTACTCCATTTCTCTTTTTCCTTAATTTGCTGGTTGTTCACTGCCTAAGGCTAACCTCATATTTTCTAACTTTATTAATTCCGATCCTTGGTTTCTTTTTCACTTTCACAATTTTACCATTTTTAGAATACTAATAGCATGATGGAATCAGATTTTCCTCCTTTGCCCTCCTCACCTACCTCTCCTCCATCTTCCTCACCGTATCCAAATCCATCTAAAACCTTCCCCTCCCTTTCCTAGCCTCCACTACCAACCTCCATACCCTAATCCTCCACTCATCCCCCTTGACACAAAGTATAAACCTGGTTTAGAAAATTTCAGAAACAAGAAAAACATGGAAATAGGTTGTTAGGGATAACTCGGATTCTTCTCCACATTTTTTTTCCTCTTGTTGAACTTGAGGGGAAGCTTATGGTGGCCCTAAGAATTGACATTTTGTAGGAAGGTGCTAGGACTTGGGAAGCTTTGATTATTGGCTTTTTAATTAAAAAAGACCTCTATTTCTAGTGATATAAGCATGGACTCAAAGGAACTGGAAAGGAAAAGGTATAAAGGAGGTCACGATGATAGAGGATGTAACATCCTGTTCCTATACTAAGAGTTAGAACCCTAAAATTTAGTACATGTGAGCTTAAAGAGAGATTAAGAAAATTTATTTCATGCACATGCATAATGTTGGCATATACATACATGAATTTGAATTTTTGCACACATCAAAATGACCGTACAAGCTTTCATTGATAATTTTCGGGTATAATTGATCTGTAAATGTGATTATATTTGAAATTGTGGATTATATGTGCGAAAATTGATTTGGAGAGTATATTTATTTACTCAGAATTTTTTGGTGAATATTTGAAAATTTTCTAGAATTTAAGGGTATTTTGGACTTGAAAAAATGCCAAGTGACAAAACAATTGTTAAATGATAGTAGAAATTATTGTCCAATGGCAATCGAAATTTTGATGAAAGACTTTAGGATTTATTGACAAGTGCCATTGAAAATTGGGAGACAATTGGATTAGAAATTGGAGACAAAATGGACTAGTTATTATAGTGGACCAAATGGAACAATGGGAAAGTGACATGTGGCAAGTGACATACAAAACTAAAAACGACACTTGCTTATGTTTTCGTCTTCTTCATTCCTTTATCTTCTCCATTCTTCTTCTTCACTCACGATGCTTTCTTCTCCAAGCCATAAGGTTGAATCTTTCTTCCCTCCATCATTAGCCACTTAAATACTTTACTATCTCCACTTTACTACTAAAAGACCCAACCTATTCCTCCATGAAAGTTGATGATCGTGGAGAGGAAAGGGTTAGGGTTTAATGGTGATTTTGAAGATTTGGTAGCTAAATCAAGTAAATCATGTTTTAATTTTATGGGTTTGGTTAAATGAAGCATTTGTGATGATAGTTAGAGGTTAATCTCTTGAAATGGTGTTTTGAGTATGTGGGTATCGTGAATGGTGAAGAGTATGTAAATTTCTTGTTTTTATTGATGAGTAATGATTTATAGAAATGTTTTAGAGGTTGAATGATCATGACAAGGAGTTTTGTATATGCTAGAATGTTGGTGAACAAATGAACATATATATATATATATATATATATATGTATAAATTGATGTTTTGTTTCATATAAATGCTAAATAGTGGATTAGGAGTTGTTTTATAGATGATTGATGTTGTATATGATGAGTAAGAAACTATGAGTTATGCTACACATGTTTTTAAGATGAATTGGTTGTGAAAGGGGTGTTTTAATGAGAATTGGAAGTTGATGAGTATAGAAATGCGTTTATAACCTATTTGTGTTAATGGATAACTATAGAAATGAGTTGAAATAGAGTGAGAAAGAGGAGTAGATGCAGTAGAAAAGGTTATCTTTGTATGAGTTGAGTTAGAGTAAGATTTGGAAATAAAATTGGTAGTTGATCTGGAAAATGTAGTAGCAATATGATCTCTGAGTATGCTTCAGTTTTTTTAGCCATAACTTTTTCTCTAATTATCTAAATGAGATGATTCTTAATTTGATTAAACTGAAGATATAGGGCTACATTTTTCATGAAGACATTGAATTTAAATTTTATCTTTAAGAGTCCAAAAATTTGACAAGAAATTGATAACTGGGTTCAGCATATTGTTGGATGAATGTATATGTTGTTTTATATTTTGCATGGATGAGAATGTGTTATATTTTGAGTGTTTGTGATCAAGTGAGGAATATGAAATGTGTATGGATGATGTTAAGTGGAAATTAGGTATATTTGAAGAAGTTATTCACTTGAGATGATGAATAAAATGAGTTGAGATTGAGAGTTAATGAAATCTAATTGGTGTTTGAATTGTTATGGAGTGATATTGCATTAGAAGAGGTGAATTTGAGAAGATTATGAGTGAAAGTGATGTTAGAATGGGTGTAGGATCCATTGGAGATGTCTTGGAGAAGGGAAATTGAGTAAAAACTCAAAAGATACATGGTTAGGCCGTGTAAATTGACACTGACTGTGTGTTTTGACCCCCCAAAATGGCAAAATATCTTTTTGGAGTCTTCACAGAAGTTATAGATCTAGAAGTCCTCTTCGAAACTGTCTTAATGTGACATTAATCCAACATCTACAGCAAAAGTTATGGCATTTTTCCCAAGAGATATTTGTTTATGAATGATTAACTTATCAATGTTGTTCAATGAGATGTCTAGGCTTGTTAGTGATATTAAATGAGCCTAATTGAAGTAGGATTGAGTTATTAATGTCATAATTGAAGTACGATTGAGTTATTAATGTAATAAGAGTGTTCTAGGTATGAAGGAATGATTCAAAGATCTTGATAATTGGTTATGAGACATGTATTAAGGACATATACCCGGGAATGTCATTGAACATGCATTGTACATATTTAATATATATAAGTGTGCATCAATAGACATTTATACAATTGTGCAAAATTGTGATATGTGTATGTTTTACATGATATAGAGAAACATATAGAGCACCATCATCCAGACGTTTCCAGACCTTGGAAGTAAATGCTAATCTGGAACATACTGTGAGTAGACCTAAATAGTCTACATACTGTGAGTAGACCTAGATAGTCTTACTTTATTGTTGTTTTGTTTATATTATGAATTAAATGATTATGTAATGTGAATGTGTTGGTCCCAGACAATATATGTCCGAGGATTTTGATAAATGTGAGAATATTGAAGTGCTCCCAGTATGTGAATTTGAATGAAATAAATGTACACAATTTGATTGCTAAATGTCAGACCACGATTCGATGATAAATGTGTTCTAAATGTGCATTTACATATGAACAAAAAGTGATTCTCAACTTTAATGTTGAATACCAGACTAAGGTCCAATGATATGTGAAAGTGAATAACTGATTATATGTGATTAAGCACTTCATTACATGAATGCATGAAAGATAAAGATAGTTGTGATCAAAATAGTCATCGAAAAAGAGCTTAAATCTCATAATGTGAAAAAGAGCCTTGAGCTCAGAAAGTGATTAAGAGCCAAAGTTTTGAGCTCGAGGCTCACTATATAAAATGAGCCCGATATCCCAATAGATATGGGACAATTATTAATGAGTCTGGTATCCACAATAGTTACATGACAGTTATAAGCATTCGGTCACATCAAAGTAATAACTGAAAGTGAGTCTTATGAGCACTGCACATACACATGCATATGATATGTATGTTTTGATTTATGAACGTGATAAGTGTTCTAAAGATAAATGGTTATTAATGCAATGAAGTGAATTGTATGATTATATAAACTATACGTGTTATGTGATTGAGTGAGTCATCGAGGATGGTCACTCATTAAGTTCGCAAAACTTACCTAAAATTTGCAATATTTTTCAGACTCAGAAGAGTATCCTGTTAGGCAGATGGGAGTATGCTTACTGCATACAAGTGAAAGATAGAGGTTATGATTAGTTCACATCTGCATATAATTTTTCATTAATTTTTGTATTAAGAAATATATTCTGAAATTATTGTACAATGTGTATACGAATGCATTTATATTGTAATGACATTATGATTGTGAGCGTTTTGTATCAAAAATGGGCCCTAGTGATTAATGAAATTCTGATGAATTGAAAATGCTGGTAACTCTTATAAATGAAAATATTTATGAAATAAAGTATGAGCCCGAATTTGAATACTGATTTTCACATATGCGTGGGACATTTTTTGAAAAAAAATTGTACTGAGTTTCAAGTGTTTGAGTATCTGAATGAGCATGTTAGCACGTCACCCTTACGGGATATAGACTCGAATATTACTTAGGATGTCAGGTACGTATCTTGCAAAAGCGGGGTGCTACAGAGGACGATAACTTAGAATTCACTTTTAGTATAAAATTGAAGCCCAAAAAGTGATAGAAGAAGGACCATGACACATCTCACAACTTCCTCTTTTCCTTTAAAATTAGGAACTAGGTATGGAACTTGAGAAGATAATAAATGAAGAACATTTCTTTATGGGTGAATATACACAATATTCCATTAAAATATTGGAACACAAAGGGTTTAAGCATGGTACCTAGTTATTTGGAGAAGCCTATATGTGTGGTTGAAAATACTACACTAAGGAAAATAATAGGATTTGTTAGACTATGTGTTAGCATAGACATTACTATGGAAATGAAGGATTTGATTCCTATTTTGAGGTTAGTAGATGGGAACTCCCTCAGGGAGGATAAAGTCTTGGTTACCTATCAATGAAGACCTTCCTTGAAAGCTTAGTGAAAAGAGTGGTAGCCAGCTGGGAAAGTTTTTGAAAAAGGTGAGTATAGGGAATTAATGGTGTTGGAGCTAACTAATCTAAAAGAAAACAATGTGAGATTGGAAGTTATAGAGTTGACAATGACTTTAGAGGGTGATGGTAGTGTTGAGAAAATAATAGCCTTTAGTACAAGAAGAATGAGAATGCACAAAAGGAATCAATTCTAGATCCAATACAACAGAATGAAGATCAATTGCAAGATGATAACCAGGGAGAGAATTTTAAGAAAGTTCAATTAGAGAATTTAGAAAGTTCAAAGGGAAAGGCATGCTTGAAGTTTCATAAGCATCCTTCCTTAATTGATAATATTTTAATATTGTGGTGATGCAATGCTAAGGGAAAGTATCATCATAACATAAGAATAATGAGTGAAATTAGGCATAAAAGGAGTGTAAAATACTAAATATGAATGGACAAAAGAAAGAAATTTTGCTTCTTATCAAATTTTTGTACATTTAACTTTGGTTGTCCTTGGGCAAACATATAAACTAAAGTAAATGATAACCAAAATTTTTTAGCAACTTGTTCCTTATAGCATAAAAAATTGCATACATTATAATATATAAATAAAATAAAAACGCAAGTAAACATAATCACCTATAAACACTTCCATAATTTTTTCAATAAAATGAAAAATATAACCATCATGGTGCATTACAAAAACCAAAAAGAATCTTACAAAATGAATATGTATCATATAGACATATGAAGGTAATCTTTTCCTAGTCTTTTAAAGCAATAATAATCTAGTTATAACTAGAATATCCATAGAAGAAACAATAACACTTATACCCTATAAAACTTTTAAGTGTTTGATCAAAGAAAGGAAAAGGAAAGTGATCTTTACAGATAGCAATATTAAGTTTCTTATAGACAATACAAACTTTATATCTAGTCATAATCTTCTTAGTGGGGATTAACTCATTATTTTCATTATGCAAGATAATCATTTCACCATTCTTAGATTCAACTTATGTTAGACTTACCTATGAACTATAAAAAAATTAGATAAATTATCCCAATATGTAACCACTTGATAATCTTGGCCTTCACTATTTCTTTCATATTAGGACTTAGCCTTCTTTGATTTTCAATATAAGGTTGTTTTTCTTCTATCAAAATCCTATGCATGCAAAATGAAGGGTTGATGCATTTAAGGTCGAATATAATCCACCCTATAGTTTTTTTTTCAATATGCAACAATTTATTAATTTTATATTTGATAATGAAACACTTATAATAATAGTAAAAGTCTCATTCTCCATTAAAAAAATCATACTTTAAATATGATGGACAATATTTTAGATTCTAAAATAAGGGATTACATACTAGAAGGAGGAGGGAAAGTTTTATCTTTACCTAAATCTTCAAAATTTTACCTTTTTGGTTAAAGGTCACTTCATCTAATTTAGCTTCTATGGTTGCTACTTCTTCATTATGACCATTGATTGTACGTGCATCCATAAGATAAATTTTTATAAGGTCGCCTACAATTTCGTATTCAAAGATCTCTCTAATTAGTGTATTAAGGTAATCAATTCTAACAAATGGTTATGAAATATGATATTTACTTGCATCATTTAAAATTTAACTATTTGCCACATTCAGTGACAACTATCTATTTTTCACATCTATCATTACACTTGTAATGTCTATAAAGGTCTTCCTAGAATGATGGAAATTTCAATACCCTCTTCCATCTCTACGATAATAAAATAAGTAAAGATGAAAACAAAATCTTATCTTTAACTAACACATTTTTAAATACACCTACAGTATGCTTAATAGAATGATCAACTAGTTCAAATGACACAGTGGTAAGTTTGAATTCCTAAAGTCTAAGTTTCTTAGCAATTGATAAAGGTATTAAGGACACACTAGCACCTAAATCAAAGAAAACTTTTAAAAAGTCCAACTTGATAAATAATGGTGAGGAATAAATGAACTCCTTACAGGATGTTTGGTTCACCTAATAGAATATATAAGAATGAAATGGTTATTCTTAGAAATAAAATAGATGAGGAATATAATAGAATAGATATTACTTAGTTTGGTTTATTCCTAAGAATTTCTAATGATGATGTATGCCAATGTTGGGTTTAAAAACATAAATTTGAGATGACAAATGAATAACTAACAAAAAGACCAAAATATTCATTATAGTCTCTATTATTATTATTATTATTATTAGTATTATACTTATTTCGCGTTTCACATAATAGGTAAAGATAAGGGAAGTATCTTTAGCTATCCCTGAAAGTGTAGGAATAACTAAACCTGGGATTAGTTATTCTGTATGTTATTTTTTTACTAAACAAAGGAATAAATATTTATTAGGAATACATTAGTAATAGAATACTATTCCCCTCAACCAAACATGCCATTAGATCTTTAAGCTTTAATAGTAACTTATTTTAGATGATGCCATAACACTCCTCAGCTAAAGAAATTGTCTCAAACTCCTCCAACTCCTTTTTATTGGATATGATTTCCTTGAGAAAATAGGTGTAGGTAGGTATTTATGCAAGAGCTTCTACATTATTGATGTTAAGTTACCTAAATACTTTCATCAACTTCTCAAATTATTTTCTAGCTTATTTGTCTAGGCATTTAAGGAAAAGGAAAGGGAGACAAATATTATTTGATTGCGGTGCCTATTCTTTTTAAGTGATTTTTTCTTTTCTTTATTTGTTTCTTATTAAATTCTTCATCATTATCATTATTGCTAATTTATTTCCCAATTTCTTTACTACTTAATATAGAAAACTTGCATTTCTTCTCCAGATTCACTTCTGTCTTACTTTATAAGAATCCTTATCCCCTAAAGTCGATGGAATTAACTAAACAATAATTTCTTGTTTATAGTTGCCAGTTGATTAACCTTTGATTTTAATCTCTTGATTTTATTAAAAATAATGTTAGTTAATATCTCAATGACTAACTCCTAGGATCATTTGCTTTCTCGTTAATGTGTGGTGGGGGTCTTGGTTAGAATTCAGGGAGTACTTTAACTACTTACTTAATTACCTTAATCATTCCATGAAATGGTTGGACGATTCCTCCATTAAGAATTATGTATATTATTGTAGAAGTTGTTGTGATGTTGGTAGAAATTCTTCGTGTAGTCAACTCACCTAGTTGACTTGATAAAGGGATTGCCAACTTGATAGTCATAACTGCTATGTTCTCCTCTACACAAATCACAACATAATTCTTATGTCAGTCTTACTACTCTGCTTAGTTTCTAATTTTTCTTTTCAATGGTTCCACTGAATATGTTAATACAGTGATTATATCCATATTACATATCTTTAATAGTTTATTTTCCCTTTCCTAATTCAATTTCCATTAATAATTGTTTACAATTATCTCTTGAATTAGCTTTAGGGATGCATTTACAGTTAAATTGTTTCAAAGTCCTCTAGGTATTGCATTTGTTATTTATATTGTATGATTTAAACCATTGTAAAAACATCTAGACTTACATCTAAGTGGGAAAATTATAATGTGAGCACCTATTAAGTAAATCCTTATATCTCTCCCATATCTAATAAATTGTTTTGTTATCTTGTTGCATGACTGAAGAGATGTCATTTCAAAGCTTGTTAGTTTTGTCTAGAGGGAAGTACTTTGCCAAGAACTTCTATGTTAAATTATCCTAAATAGAGATCAAAGTTATAGGTTATGACTTGAACCACTATTTGGTATGATTCCTTAATAAGAAATGGAACATTCTCAAATGTATAACATTGTTGGTTACTCCATTTATCTTAAGAGTATTATATGTCTCCAATAAATTGGTTATATGCATGTTAACCTCACTCAGTAGTCCATCAAATGATATAAATTTATTGCATGATCTAAAGGATGTTTTGCTTTATTTCAAAGTTATTTATTGTAATTTTTGGTCTAGATATAATAGATTATGTCCCCGTGAATGATGACTTTGCATAATCCATCATTATATACTCTCCTTTTATGGTTTCATATTATTGAACTTTTGATTGATTTGATCTTTCCTTGATATCTTGGACTAATAACTTGTTTCATTCTTTAATCATCAAAATAAGTATTTTCCCAGTTTATTCAGAATCAAACACTATTAAAAAACCAATAATTAACATGGCTAAAGAGAAGTCCTCCTCACTCTCTAGAAATTGCTTGGATGTTAGATTTTTTAGAAACTACCCTCTAACTCCTCTGGAAGCTTCCTTCTCTTCTAGCTCATTTCCATAACTCTCCTTATTTTCTGAATTTTATATAAATTTCACTAGCACCTTTCCCATACTTTACTAATTTTCATCAAGCTAAGCCTATCCTATTACCTTAGCTATTCCTTCTTATTTTCACATATAAAGTGTTAGGGAAGTTTGGTAAATGTCATCTTACTTTTAACTCTCCTGCCACTATATTACCATTTTATAAACTGGTTTTCAAAATTTTTGCTAGCCTTCAGTCCTTATCTTCTCCTAAATATAGCGTATGTCTTCTCCTGCCTCATACCTCGAAATTATCAATGTTGTAGAAATACCACTTAACACATTTGTCACCCTTGCAACTCCTTTAGCTCACAAAAAACTAGTTCATGCATACTACAAAGAGAACAGTCCTCAAATGCCTCTACTCTAGAAGGAAAAACTTGAAAATTGTAGGAGATGAATCCTCTAACCTCAAACTATCATATTTTCCTCATAGAGATGATTCTAATATTGTTTTTCCCCCCTTAGAAGTTTTGGAACAAAGTGTGAATAGATGGAGAAAGTCTCTAGTAAGGTAATTTATTGGTAAAAGGCCTTCCTTCCTAATGGCAAAAAACTAGGTAGAAGCTAAGTGGATAAACTATGTTCTGGATAAGGTTCTCATAAGTTAGGAAGACTTCTTTATCTTTATTTTCACTTTGGAGCAACTAGCTAGTAAAATACTAAATATTAGTCTATGAAACTGCTCAGGTAAAAACTTGGAAGCCTAGTATGGACGTTGATAGAAGTAAGATTACACATGTCCCAATATAGGGCAAAATTCATAATATACCTTTGGAGTACTATAGTACAATTAGACTAAGTTACTTGGCAAGTTCAATTGGAAAAACTATCTATCTTGATAAGAATATTGCAGAAATAGGAAAAATAGGTTATGCAAAAGCTAATATAAAAGCTAATATTCATAAACCTCTACCTAAAATGTTAAAGTTCCAAAGATTGGATGATATGGGAAGTATCTCTTAAATCTCAATCTTTATTACTTATTAGTGGAAGCCTCAAACCAAAAACAAAACTAAACGAATACCTACTAGCATAATCCTCAAAAAGAGTGAAGCATAGGTTGTTGAGGAAAATGAAGGAAAGGAAAGTGAAAGAAGCACTAGTGAAAAGGAGATTATACACCTTGATATGTTAATCCTAATGCTGAAATTCAGACAATCACAAACTCCTTTAGCAAAGAGGCATATTACGATGAGAAAGAAGTAGAGCAATATATAAGGGACCACGAAGCACAGGAATATGTTGCAAGAACTAATGGTATTATTGATAAAGAATCTTATTAGGAGAATACACAATGGAGAAAAAAAGAAAATTCACTCTAGTACTTAGAAGGTCTGGAAGAAAGAAATCCAAAAGGGGTCTGGCTCTTAACAACCCCTAATGTCAATTGTTGTTTGGAATATAAGCAGATTGAACAATCAAAACAAATAACTAGCAGTAAATGATCATATGTACTCAATAAAGCCATACATATATTGTTGGACCCCGAATCTTGAGTGACAATTTGATTTAGTAATATGAATGATTCAAGTGGATGAGTTGATTGAATGAGAGTTGAAAAACAAGAATTAAAAAGAAAAAGTGTGAAAATTTGAAGGATTTAGAAAGTTTGACTTTTTGGAGAGAGAATGTTT
>JANZLD010000005.1:56706492-56717892 GCA_026413575.1 Erythroxylum carthagenense | reverse complement strand
AATTAGACATGCACCCAAATCTAGAACCATCCGAATTACCAATATGCCCTTCATACTGGTAACGGGATGTTACATTTGTGATCTGTAAAAATCCTCGTCAACACCCCATACAAATAATGTCTTCAGATCTTTAAGGCAAAAATCACTGCTGCCAATTCTAGATCATGAGTCGGGTAATTCAGTTCATAAGGCTTTAGCTGCCATGAGGCATAAGCTATTACCTTGTCTCTTTGCATTAATACACAACCCAAACCCTTCCTTGAAGCATCACTATAAACTGTATAACCCTCCTCTCCTGTGGGCAAAGTTAGAATTGGAGCACTTGTCAATTTGTACTTAAGCTTCTCAAAGCTCTTATGACATTCATCATTCCAGATAAACTTCTAATTCTTCCTTAATAACTTGGTAATCAGAGCAGCTATCACCGAGAATCCTTCAACAAATCTCCTATAGTACCCTGCCCGACCCAGAAACCTTCTTACTTCTGCCATTGTCGTCAGTGCATGCCAATTCACCACTGCTTCAATTTTCCTTGGATCAACATGTACCCCATCTTTAGAGATCACATGTCTAAGGAAAATTACTTCGTGAAGCCAAAATTCACACTTGCTGAATTTGACATAAAGTTCCTTCTCCCTTAATATTTGCAACACTCTCCTGAGGTGTTCCTCATGTTCCCCTTCACTCTTGGAATGAACCAAAATGTCATTAATAAACACTATGCTAAACTGATCTAAAAACTCCTTGAAGACCCTATTCATAAGAACCATGAATGCAGCTAGAGCATTGGTCAATCCGAAGGGCATGACCAGAAACTCATAATGCCCATAACGTGTTCTGAAGGCTGTCTTATTCACATCAAACTCCCTAATTCTGAGCTGATGGTAGCTCGACTTGAGATCAATCTTAGAAAAGACCTTTGCTTCTTGCAACTGGTCAAACAGATCATCAATCCGGGGTAGAGGATACTTATTCTTAACAGTCACCTTGTTGAGTCTCCGGTAATCAATACATATGCGCCATGTCCCATCCTTCTTTTTAACATACACAACTGATGCTCCCTATGGTGACAACTCGGCCGTATAAACCTCTTCTCTAACAATTCCTCTAACTGTTCCTTGAGTTCCTAGAGTTCTACTGGAGCCATTCTATACACTGGTATAGAAATGGGTGCGATTTCGGGAATCAAGTCAATGGTAAACTCGATTTCCCTCACCGATGGTAAACCAGGTACGTCCTCTGGGAACACATCTGGAAACTCCCTCACTACTTGAAAATCTTCTAACCTCCCTTCATTCCCCTCAATGTCCATGACGTGTGCTAAGAAGGCTTCACACCCTTTTTCCATCATCCTGTCAGCTATCAAAGCCGAAATAAGTCTTGGCGATGATATTCTCCTGTCTCCTTGAAAAGTCACCTTCTCTCCATTTCCCATATCAAATTCTACCACCTTAAGGCTACAATCCAACTTCGCATGATACTTCTCCATGGAATCCATTCCAAGTATGACATCTAAACCTTTTAGGTCTAGAGGTAGTAAGTCTACTACCAGTCTAGCACCGTTAATGAAGAGTTCACAACCCCTACATATTTGAATGATTACCACATTCCTCCCTAGAGGTGTACTAACAAGCAAAGGACTATCCAGTTGCACCAAATTCACATCATGTAAAATCATACTTGCAGAAACAAATGAATACGTAGAGCCACTATTAATCAACACATATACTTCAGAATTGAATAACTGAGTCATACCCGTGACAACTTTAGGAGCGGCTACATCTTCCTCTCAGGTTATGAAAAACATCCTAGCCTGAGCTTGAGCCTGACCCCTTGGCCTTCCTGGAAGAACCGTCTTCCTTGCAGCTCCAGAATTGCCCACCCTTACGACTAGCCTGGTCCCCACTGTTTTTGTTGTCCTTGGGGGTTGCGATTGCGACCCCTCTTGCCTTATTGCTTAGGGATAGTCCTTGATCATGTGTCCCTTCTCTCTATATCGGAAGCATGCTCCAAGTAACTTGAAGCACTCTCCTCTATGAAATTTCTCATAATGCTCACATTGGGGATTAATATTCATGTGACTACTCCTCTCCATCCTTCTATTGTCTCCTACAGTTGAGGCTTGCGCTGAAACTACCTTCGCCTGTTTGTTCTTTACAAGGCTGCTACTTCCCACTTCACTCTGTGTATGATAAGTCCTTATACTCCTCTCAAACGTTGGAGCACTCATTCCCTTCTTAGCAGAATGTTCCTGACTCTTCCTCTTCCTGCTTACTTCATTCTTTATGTTCTCCAGTTTTTTAGCCTTTAGTGCAGTATCTATCAGCTGCTGGTAGTCATAGAAATTATGGATTAGCACCTTCTCCTTGATCCCTAGATGAAGTTCCCCCTCAAACTTGTGACACTTATCCTCCTCATTGACAACAATGTTGGCCGCATACCGTGATAGCTGGGTGAACTTTAGCTCATACTCACTCACACTCATGTCCCTCTGTGTGAGATTTAGAAATTCTCTGGCCTTCTTTTGGATGTAGACCCTTGAGAAGTACTTCCTCCTAAAAGCCTCCAAAAAGTCCCTCCATGTCAGCACCAGAGGCATAACTTGACTATGAGGTACTGATTCCCATCAATGAAGTGCATCCCCTTGCAGCAAACTAACTGCATAGTCCAGCTTCTCTTCATCAGTGCACTTCATCTAAATCAGGACTCTCTTAGCCCTCTTCAACCATGCTTCAGCCTCTTCAAGATTAGTGGTTCCATTAAAATCAACTACCCCATACTTATGGAGCTTATCATACTGCCCACTCCTCTCCACGGGAGCTAGCACCAACAGACCTTTGGCCTATAGCATAAATGAAAGCCTAGGCAAAGGCTTGAAAGAACTGTGGATCTAGAGGGTTTACTTGAGGCTTAGGAGGAGGAGGTGGCACTTCATACTGCACACTAGGTGCCTCAGAATTAGGAGCAGAGCATGTCCCTACATCCTACGAGATATACGATTCATTCGTACTTACCCAATGAGAGCCAGATTGAGTTAGAGCTCATCAAGTTCTTTTTCAAGGCGGCATAATCACTCCTTCAATATAAAAACATTGAAAATCTTTAGTTCAAGGAAAACAGTTTCAAATCATGTAAAACAATTCAAAATAATGCAAGTTGTTCATAAAAAAAAAAGCATGCTCATTTCATGTCTTAGATTACCCAATCCATGCCTAGGATATTCCTAAACCTAGTCCCAATCTTGAACCTAAACCTAGTCACTCTAATACCATAATATGTTGGACCCCGTTGCCGAAGCCCAACAATCCAGAGTCCTAAACCTTGAGCTTGCATATTACCTTATAGGGTTAAATTCAAAGAACCCTTATTAATCATCATCACAAGAGTGGAGTGCCCACACCAGACAATCTCCAAAATTAAAATTTGACTTCTTCAAAATAATTGTAGCTCTAAGTATCTGGTTTACTTTGAAGCATGAACCGTCTTAATCGGAGCTCTAAAGATCAAGCTATGCTTAAAAGGCCAAAACATGTTCATACCCCAATCATGCTCTCCCAACTAACCCCTCAGTTTCTCTCCATCAAACTTGCTCAAATCAACTTAAAATGATTCTAATACTTGTGGAGAGATAGAAACATGTGATAGGAATCTATTGGTTTAAGAATCACTTCATTTGGAGGTTGGATGAGGAAGTTATGGCCAAAAGAATCTAACATGTTTATGTCCTTAATTATTCTGTACCTGTCTTGATGCAATTTCCATAACTTTTTCTATGGATGTCTTATTGATGTCAGTTTTATACTTTTTGAAAGGGGACTCAAAGATCTACAACTTTTATGAAGAACTCAAAGTGAGATTCTACCTCTAAAATAGTCAAAAATGTGATTTACTATAGTTGTCCCGTGAATGTCCGTTAAATGGACATACATGTCCGCCTGACGGACATTATCGGGGAAGAGAGCCAAATTTAGCACGAGAAGGTCCGTATGATGTCCGTTAAATGGACATGGGCGATGTTGGGGGTCATTTTTGACCCAAGAAGGTCTATTTAATGGAGCTAAAGTCCGTTAAACGAATATGGGGGTTTCCCAAAGCCCCTCCAATGCTTCCTACATCCATTCTAACATCATATTCACTCATAAACTTTCCGAATCCAACTCTTCTAGTGCAAACTCACTTTATATTAACTTAAACGCCAAATTTATCTCATCAAACTCTCAATTCTCAACCCATTGGATTCATCAAAACCACAATTTCCCATAATTCTCCATAGCTATCCTATACGCACATTCTATGCAGCATCACATCTTGTAATGATCATAACTTACCACTCCTATATCCAAAAGTTACAAAATTTATATCGTTGGAAAACTAGAAAGATCATCTACAACTTCCAAGAAGACAACTCTTACTAATTCTACCTAGATTATTCCAAATTTTTCCTTGAATTCAGAACACAATTCTCACCCATATGAAAACTTGAAATTAGCATTGTAAAAACTTGAAAAGCCATAAACAAACATAATGTAAGTGTATTTCATTCATATCAAAAGTTAAGAGGTTACAACGCTTTAGTGGGCATTTCGAGCCACAAATATATCATAATCCAAAAATACCAAGTTTATAAAACTAGAATCGCTCAAAATGCGACTAAAGCCCTGTTTTATATAATCTAGCTTCAAAACAAAAATATGAAAACTGGAGTGATGCCTTGGCTGTTGACTCGATCACTCAATATCTTGTTCATCACCTGAGGATGGGAAGGAAAGGGGGGTGAGCTCGAAAGCTTGTGGGTAACAATCTTGTAATCGATAATAAGAAAAAACCATTAAAAACCTTCATGAACATAACAAATTCTCATTGAATCATAAAACAAAATTTCTCAACTTATCAAGCCAATTCACAATTCACATAAGTCATACATCCATCAAACTTGCCAATACATCCTAATCAATTAAACACATTATAATCAATTAAACACATCAGAATAGTTTGGGTGGATCCATAACAGAACATACTACACATTTCCTATAAGGGTCATGTGTAGCCGTGAACCAGAACGTACTATTGCAATCCCACAAAATGGTCTTGCATAGTCGTGAACTTATGGGAGTCTGTGAAGGAGCTCCATGCCACTAGCGGGCAGGCCGGAGAAGCTGTTAGACAAGTGCAGTTGACTGACAGAACAGACCACCACAAACCCACATAACATGTAATTCGTGACTTGAAAACCAATTGCCCAAATGGCACATTTTTAAACTTGTCTTTTATGAGGATGGCGTATTTCATATGCAATTCTATCATCAGTTCACACTTCATCAACCAAAACCCCATACAAATCATATAGTCATTTCCCAAATCATTTAAAAGTGACAAAATACAACTATTATGAAGCCATTTGAAAACATTTTCATATTAGCTCATAAGTTATTAATAGAAATTCTCATACAAAATCACATGACACATTCTCAAGGAATTTTTAAAGGGGCAATAAATGCACATAGTCAAGGTTGTTAGAAATTCATTAACTTCCATTTATTTGAAGAAACTTAAAAAGCTTATTAACTCAACTACAAAAATGTCACCCACCTTAATTTTCTTGCTTGAAAACTTATTCAAGGATGTCCTTCCTCTTGCTCCTCTTGCCTCTCTTGCCTCCCTTTAACAAAGACAAAAATTCCCAATTCAGTAGAATTCAAATTGGAAAACCCAAAGAACCAAAAGCATGAAATTGATCCTAAAATACTTATACCTATACATTTCCTAAGCTCTTTGAACCAAAAAACTTTCAAAACTCCAAAAGATTAAAATCAACTTACCTTGAATCTTCACCCAACAATGAGCTTCTTAGCTTTAATGGAAGCTCTAATTTTCCTCTTTCTTTTTTCTTCTTGAACAACTTCTAAAATCACTCTTGAAGGCTAAGAAAAATCAAAACCTAGGTTGCCCTTCTTTCTTTCCCCTCTTTTCTCCTTATACGACACTCTCTCCCTCTTCTCTCTTCAAATTTTTGTTTTCTCTCTCTATCAAATGCAAGACTAGTCTTTTCTTCTCCCTTTTATACTCTTAATGAATGAACAATGTCTATATTGCCCTTCCTTCAAAGCCTTAAGTCTTTACAACTTAAGTGATCTTCCAACAATACCCCTATGCAACTTATCACCTTAACTTTAATTCAATTAACCTCTGTCACCTAATCTTATTCACATTAACATTTTAATTAACTCCTATATACATTAGTCTAGCAAAACTCCAAAATTAATCTAATCATGCTTATTTATCAAGAAAAAATTTTAGTGGCCAACAAAACCACTCGCAAAGAAACAAATATAAAGGAATGCATTAGCTTCATACATGCATCTAAGACTATTTTTTAGAGACTTGAACTATGGCAAGATCTAAATCAAGTGGCTTCAACAATAAATAAGCCTTAGTTGCTACTTTGGGAATTCAATTGCATATTATTCCAATCATAATCTAATGGTTGAATAGATAGCATAAGCTCTTATAAAGCCTTGAAAAAAGTGTGAAGAACATTGCGGTAACAAACTAGAGCTATCAAGGAAATTTCCTAACTTGGACCAATAAACAACATGGAAAATGTTTACTAAGAAGAAAACTTGATAAGGCTATTATCAATCACAAATGGATGCACTACAAATGCACTTAAAATCTTCAAGATATCAAAAGCAATCTCAAAGCTTTATACAGTAGGATTTCCTCAAACAATAAACTGGACATTTATATTACCAAGGAAACTCTTATAGATGCTGAGCCAAAGTTAAGATAGGATGCTCAAAACCTGAAACTCAGGCACATGGAAAAAGTGGCTCAAGAGGGATATTATCAAGCTCTAAATGCCATTATTCAACACAAAAGCAGAAATCTAGGATATAATGGTTCGAGAAAGGTAAAAATACACTAAATTTTATTTTAAAGCTATTTATATAAGTAGAAACATAAATAGAATAAGTTGTATAAGAGATGAAAACTAGGATAATCAATATGGAAAAATGAAATAAAAATATTTCTAGCAGATGCTTCATTAATATATTGGGTATTAGGAAAATTGGTGAAGCCTCAAACCTTACTTTACAAACCTTTCTGAAAACTATAATTTCAAGTGCATAAGCTACTAACTTAACTGGGAAATATGATCTAAAGGATGTGAAGAAGCCTTAAAGGGATTAAACTTACTAAAGACCCTAGACCTAATGACATAAATGCACACTTCTTTGAAGTTGGATCATAATGGATTAAAATCCAACCTCAAAAGCAGTCCTGGAATTTTTCTAAAAAGGTACATTGTTAAGAACGCCTAATCTATCTCACATATACCATGTCCCTAAGCCTTATAGTCCTAGCAAAATAGGGGATTTTAGGCCAATTTATTTTTGCTACAAAATGTATAAATTAATTCTAAGATGCTAGTAGTTGGGTTTTATTATGTCTTGGGTTGCTTTACTCCAAAGTCTTAGGGTGCTTTTATTCAAGGAAGGAATATGGGAGAATATATTGATTGCCTAAGACTTATTCAAAGGTTACATAAGGAAGGGTTTAGGCAAGATATGTGCGTAAAAATTAGACTTCAAGAAAGCCTTTTAGATTTTAAATGGAATTTCCTGATCCAATAAATGAAGCATTAGGAATCCCTGGTAGATTCATATGATGGATAAGAGAATGCGTAACCATCACTACTTTTAGCATCCAAGTAAATGGTGACCTAATGATTTGGTTTAAATGGAAAAAGTAACTTCGGTAAGGGGACAACATTACATAATAATTTAACTTTTAAGATTCAAAAAAAGTGTGGCATATAAAAAATGTTCAAGTTGACCTTTGCTGATGGTTTGTTGTTATTTTACAAGGAAGATGTTTCATCAATCTCAATTTTAATGAAGTCTATTAATTATTTTAACAAATTTTCTAGACCTAGAATCAATATTGATAAGATTTTTTATAATGATATCCAAGTATTTAAAATCTCTCCAATATGAGCTTATTAGTATTTACCAAATGAAAGTATCTCATCCCCTTTTTACTTACCTAAGAATCCCAATTACCATCATAAAACCATCTTATAAATATTACAAACCTCTATTTGAGTAAATTGAGAGGAAGCTTAGAAAATGGTTCAATAGAGAGTTAAGCTATGCTAGCAAAATTTATTTGATAAAAACAATTATATGTAACATATACAACTATTGGATTTCCATATAATCCTTTTTAAGAAGAAGATGGCCAAGGATATTGAAAAGATGCTGAGAAACTTCTTGTGGAATGGAGATCCATACAAAGCAATAGGTGCTAAGGTATCTTCGAAAGACATATGTTGCAGAAAAATCAAGGTGGCCTAAGATAAGTTCTATTCAACTAATTGACAAATTTCTCTTAGCCAAAAGGATATGGAAGCTCTTGGTTGAAAAAGAAAGCCTATAGGTTCAGTGGGTCCACCATGAGCATTTGTAAGATCAAAACTTTTTGGAAGTAAAATGTAATCTCAATTCCTCTTGGATATGGCAAAACATACTAAAACTGAGAGCCAAATTAACTCCAACTTTCAAATGTATCATATGAAATGGGAGAAGCATTAGGATAAAGTTTGACAACTAGTCCACAAAGGTTCCTTTATACTTGTATTTTGATTTGTTCCACCTAAGATACTTGTTGAAGCTTAAGGCCAAGGTTAGTGAGCTAATAGTTGATCATTAATAATGTATTAAAAAGACAGGATTTGAGAGGCTAGCTAAAACTATTCCAAGTTACAGGCTAAGCATTGATATGGAAAATAAGGTCACTTAGACCCTCGATTCCTCAAGAAACTCTTCATGCACCCTAATCCAATGGTAGGTTGGTATAAATTAATATGGTTTCCTAAAAATAGTCCCAGACTGTTACAACATGGTTAGTTGTAAGAAACGGGTCAGATATAAGGGATAGGGTAGACAGGGTTAAAAGTTTATCTTTTATTGATCCTATATGTATCCTTTGTTCAAATGACCATGAACAAGCGACCAACTATTTTTTTAATGCCAATTCTCAACAACAATGTGGAATATGATCAAATTTGCATACGATGTTGAAGGCGTGAGCCACCACTAGGAGTAGATGGTGAACCAACTCGTGGATTACAAAATGCCAAGGGTAATGCTAAATTTCTAAAACTAGCAATCTATGCTGCTATATATGAATTTTGGTAAGAAAGAAACTTAAGGAAGTTCAGGCTAAAGCCAATGGATTCTACCTGATTCCGAATGAACACCATAAGTAATATAAGAGAGTACTACATGTTATGTAGGAATAAGGAAATTGTTACTAATAAAGTGACTCAATGATGAGGAATCTCACAATAACAATGGAAGTTAACTAAAAATATGATGAGTACATGTAATGTAATGTAATATGATGAAAGGTACTAGCTAGACACTTCCAATTGTATTCCTCACTTGCATATGGTGAGATATACTAAATTTGTCACTCCTATAGTTT
The DNA here is from genome assembly GCA_026413575.1 of Erythroxylum carthagenense. Classification (NCBI taxonomy): domain Eukaryota; kingdom Viridiplantae; phylum Streptophyta; class Magnoliopsida; order Malpighiales; family Erythroxylaceae; genus Erythroxylum; species Erythroxylum carthagenense. Next base: position 56,708,403 of record JANZLD010000005.1, on the reverse strand, counting down.
GTAAGGCTTAGCCTTAACTTTGGAATATAATATTTTATTTAATTTCTAAAAAAGTATTTTCTAAATTTTTGTGTCTTCTTCAAAAAATTCTAATCACTTACTTCTAGTCATGCATCAACTCCTGTACCTGAAATAAAAAATATCGTGAAGTATAGAAAAAAGAAATTAAATTAAATTAAAAGAAATATAACCAACTATATTAGTGACTATTAAGCCTCTTTAATATTAGTAAATCTCCAAAAAAAACCAAAAACTTGTTGTCAAGAGTTTTATCTACCTCATACTATTAATAATAACTTAATTAAGTACATTTATCATTTTTAATAGTATAATAACAAGTAAAATATCATTTCTAGAAGGATCTAGTAAGTACTAAATCTAATTCTCCTATTATTATCTAGTAAATCAATAACATTTTGATATGATCTAAATTTATCCTAAAGTTATTCTAAAACATATTAAGATACCACTAAAAAAAAGACAAAGCAATAGAGAAAATAATCAAATTTAATGAAAAGACATCTAGATGAGAACTCTCCGTAGTATCCCTATATGTGATTAAGTTATTTAGAGATTTCATGACTTAGATTGGTGAAAATTTATAAGTTAATGAATTGCTCCATCTCGAATTACAACTACATATCTATCATGAAGTAGATTAATCAATATTCTTATTTATTTAGACCTCGCAATAATGCATTAAGATATATTAAATTCCATAAACTGTTTGATCCTAATGCCAAAAAATTTATGTAAGACTATCTCTAACATAACACGCAACTCCTAATATCCTTGATCAATCTACAAACAAAATTTCTCAAATAGCTGTCAGCTTTTTATCAAATCAATATTAAGAATAATAAAGATATTTTACAAGTATAAAATTATTTATAAAATAACTTAAATCATTCTATATGAAGTAATAACATGGTTCCTCTTATCTAGACACCAAGTGGTTTATATATGCATCACATTTGAAATAAAATACATAAACAAAAAAAATCGTAGAAATTATAAAAGGGTATTCAATAGAGATTCCCAATCTTTCGATAAACTATATGCATCAGAATGATGTGAAATCTCTTTTCTTGATAAAGAAGGCTAGGAAGTATCACTCTTTAAGGTTTCTTTTTCTCCTTTAAAATGATGATAATCTAGTTAAAACTAAAACTCCCTCAAACTAGGATTTCACTTTCTTTCTATAGCACATAATATAAAAAGAAAGTGAAACCTTATATGATCTAGGCTATATCTAGTACTATAATTCAATTTCTTTATTAGGATTTGAATATGGTCGGGTCGGCCGTGTTGGGCCCGAGTCTCGTCAAAACGATCCGTGGGCCGATCGGTCCATTCTCTAAAGACCAACCTCCTATCTAATGGTAATGTCAAGCCCAGGCCCAGTCCACGCTCTCCTCAGCCCGTACACACGTGAGAGAGTCCCATGTAGACGTGAACTCGTAAACCTAGCACATGCACTATATAAGGTATTATTCTATCATAACGAAGGTACGATGATCATAACCCAGCTCTCTTAGCTTTTACGGCAACCTACCTTCACAGAAAAATTACTTGAGCGTCGGAGGGGCTAATCGGGACACAACCCCCGACGTGCCTTCCTTATTTTGCAGGTATCATCACGTCAGATTCATCACAGAGAGAAGTCAACCTATGGATCCGAACGGCAACGTACAGTTCAGCCAAAATCCGACAGAACCAAATGGCGCCCACCGTGGGGCCCGACTTCAGGGCACCACGTCCAGAAACACACAGATCAGCGAGGCGGCGGCAACAAACCCCAATATAGCCGCTGTCGCGGCTCTGGCGATGCAGTGCATAGCTTTGCAGTTACCTGCAACCCTGCCGCCTGCGCCTCATGTTTCCCACACGGAATCCTCAGATCCGAGTGAT
>JANZLD010000005.1:56606236-56617280 GCA_026413575.1 Erythroxylum carthagenense | reverse complement strand
AATTATTTGTTAGTCAAGTCACAACCTCGACAAATAATTTTTTAAATATATTTTCTATTTTAAAATAATAAAATTTGTATTATTTTATTATTAAAGTCACAACCATGACTTTTTAATTGGACATGATTTCTATTTTAAAATCACCGCGTTAAATCTTCTGTAACAACCATTTTAATGTAAGGGGCATAACAGTCATTTATTATACATTACATTCTATTTTATCCATCATCTAAACAATATTTTACTACATTACATTATGAACCATTCCATCCCTCTCAAACAACTTTTTACTATATTACATTTCATTCAATTATAAATCGTTCCCTTTCATTCCATTATATTTTATTTCATTCCATTAATTAACATTCAACTAAACAGACCCTTAGACCTATGGCAAGAAATTAGGAGTATATCCAACTTTGTATCGTATAATATACCTATTATTGAAGATCCTTTTTACATTTTAAATAAAATATCTAATTCATCCTTCATTGGTGTCCATTTTAAATATATTTTTTCTTTATGAAAAGGTTCATTCTCTTGCAATAAAATTTTTAAATTTTTTTCGTCATTCTCAATTTTAGGTGTGCTTAAGCTTTTAACTTAAGTTTCAACTCCTTAATTTCTTTTTAAAGTGAATCATATTCCTTTTGAAAATTTTAAAATTTGAAAATTGATCTATTCCTTTAGTTAATATTTTCATTTTTTATAAGCTATAACTACAATCACTATCATTATCTTCATCCAGAGAAATCAAGATGAAGGATTAACTCACTATCATAAATAAATCATTTGTGGGCTATCTCATTCTTAGTTTCTTAACTTTTTTCTTAAGCTATTTAAGTCATCCCATGTCACTTTAATTGTATTAATAATCTTCCTCATTTCTTTCATTTCTTTTATTATATATTTCTTGAAAATTTGAGATCAAGACTTAGTATACCCTTATTCCATGTTGATGCTAAACGTATGTTAATGTAGTTATCTAATAGAACATGTGAGTTATACTTATCCATGTTATAATTGTATTAACTATTGCATACAATGTTATAATGATTCCATATTCACTAACACTTTTAGCTCTCCAGTTATACTTATCCATCTATGCATCTATCACAACCTCTCATCAAAGTTAAGATTTTTTCATAAGTTGTAGATTGACTCTCCAAACCATTTAATGGGATCTCCAGACCATAGGCATGTTGTAACTCTACGGCAAGCGTACTGGAACCACACTAATTTGTACCAATTCACTGCATGGGAGTGTCTTCCAATTAGCTCTCTGCATGAATGATTGTTTAATCTTCCTGAATAATGACGTTTCTCTATGGGCCAAGTCATTTTACTTTGAAGCCATACAAGCTGAATAATGTTTGTATATCTGTAAATCCCTTACGTGCCATCTTGTTTTCTAGAGTTTTTTTATTTAAAATAATTTTTTGTAGTATAAAGGTTAAAAAAAATCATCAAAATTATCTTCTGTTGTATGTACTCTATGACATTTTGTTGTCCTTTTTATGCTAATTTAGTAGTATAAAATTTTTGTGGTTAATTAATAAAAAATTTCAAAATTTTATCAATTTTTTAATTATAGCATAAATTTTAAAAAGTATCAACTAAATATTTAAAATTTTAATTTTTAAAATTCTAACTTGACGTTAGTCTTATCGTTATTTTTATTGACGTGTCAACGATCCTCACTAATTCGACGCATCAAAGTCATTAGGAGAAGCTTGTCTTATTAGGGAAATGACGATGATTCGCTAATGATAGTAAAATGATGCCATTTAATTTAAACTCGTATATCTTTTTCTTATATTGTCTCATTTACATATGGATCTACCGAAAACAGCCTCTTTACTATGTAGGGATAATGCTGCGTACTATCAGACCTCCCCGGATCCTGCTTCATTACGATATTTCGGACTGGGTGATGATTATGATGAAGATGATGATGATGATGATGTTGAAAAGGCTTGGTTCTCTATTAAACTAAATAAAGATCTATGTATTGATGGCTTCTTTTTCTAGAAAATATGGCAACAAACTAAGATTATAGTCACAAAAGTTATGGTGGAGTTCTTTAAATATGAAGAATGCTAAGGGAACTAAACAAAACATTAAGAATGCTAAGGGAACTAAACCAAACATTCATTACCCTGATCCATAAGGTATTTTCTCCAACATCTTAAAGGATTTTAGGCCTATTTCATAATACAATGCTGTTTATAAAATAATTTCAAAGCTATTAGCAAGAAGACTCAAAGATTACCTAGCTTGTCTTATTGATTCCTCTAAAGGAGCATTCATATGAGGAAGGCACATTAGGGATAACTACTTGATAACACAAGAAATCTTCAAGAAAACAATTGTGCATTCAAGGTGGATTTCCATAAAGCTTTTGACTCTATTAATTGAATCTTTATCCTAAACACTTTTAAAGCTTTTAGATTTCCTAACATTTCATAGATGGATAGAGTAATGCATAACTATTGCTTATTTTTTCATTTTGGTTAATTCAGAATCTACCAAGGTCATTAAAGAGTAAGAGGATTGAGATAAGGATATCCACTGTCTCCTTTTCTCGTTAAGTATGAAAGTCTTCATTAGATTGGTTAATATGGTTATATCTCAAGATCCTAAGTTTAAATATCATTCCAAATTTAAGTCTTTAGGAATTTATAACTTAAGTTTTGCTGATGATCTCATATTATTCTCCAAGGTAGATGACAACTCCATTAGTACACTCATGTCAACATTGAACACTTTTAAAATAATGTTAGGACTATCATTAAATAAAAATAAAAGTCATCTTTACATTGCGATTACTGTTCAATATAAAACTTCATGGCTTTCCAATTTGACAGGGCTAAAATCTATGAATCCTCCTTAACATATTTAGGCATTCTAATATCCTCCAAGAGGATTACATAAGGTGAGTTCTCTCCATTGATTAAGAAGATACAAAAAATTTATTGAGCAAATGTAATAACAACCTGATAACGTTAAGGAGACTTTAAGTAATCAATAGTCCCCACATTTATTGGTCATTACATGTAGTGCTTCCTCTAAACATTGCTAAAATAGTTAGGAAAATGATGATGAACTTTCTCTAGTTTGGGAGTGGCCTAACGGAAGCCTTAGCTAAAGTAAAGTGTAAGGAGTTTTATACACTAAAGGAAGAAGGAGGCTTAGGTATTTTATTAATTAAAGTAACTAAAAAAAACTCTTAGTCAAAAGGATATGGAGGTTAATAATTGATAAGTAGGACTTAGGGATGCAATGGATATATACTATAGAGTAATAATTTATAGTTGATGGAACCCAAGACCATGGTTATACTTAAGCTAAATGAAACTGTCAACTAATATTTTCATTGCCTTATTGGAAATGGTCTAACTATATCTTTCTAGCATGATAGTTAGACCTCTTATGGACCCTCTAGCAAATCAAAATAAATTAAAAACACTCATAGGGATCATACGAGAGTTAGTGTTAGTAAATGAAGCCCTGAACATAACCTTTGCTCATTTGCAATTCCGACCTAACCCATAACTCAAAATTCATATCCTTAGATCCTCTTTAACAAAAAATAGGAGGGTTACCATCATTTGGAGCAATCATCCCTCAAGGGAGTTCACAAACATCTCTTATAAAGAGCTATTAAAGGATTAAGGATCAAAAGTGGAATGTATAAGCTAGTTGATAAATGCTTTATATACTATATTTTTAACCCTATATCTAGTGCATTTTACTTGATTATTTGAGATATTATTATTTTTATACTTATTTTATTTTTAGTTTGTGATTAGGTCTCAATTGCCTTAAAGAAGAATTAGTGTGAAAACAAGATAGAAAGCTAAAGAAGTAGAGCTATTTTCGAGGGACACACCTATAGTGATGGAGGAAATGCTTACATGACTCATATATATGGCCTTATGAGGGACTGTGTAAGTCTTTATGAGTGTATATAGTTTTGAAGATGTTTTTTTGTTTGTGTGAAGGTAGACATGCCCATGTAGATGATGGACATGGCTGTGTCTACTACTTGTGTAAACTTCTAGGATGTGTTTACTCGTGACTTTTGAGTTTTGAAGAGTTTTTGAGGGATATGGCCATACAAACGGTAGTGTAGGTGACTTTGTTTACTATAAAAACCCTAATTTTGTAATATAAAAGATAATTATGAATTCTAATTAAAGGTGTCAAAGTTTTAGAGCTAAATTTCTATTTTAAAACATAATTATGAACTTAAGAGCAACAGAGAAGCAGAGATTGATCACAAATCCGATAGAGCAAATTTCCATCAAATTTTCAGTAGATTGTATTAGAGAAAGGGGGATACATGATTAATTCTATTACTTTTAGTTCTTTCTTTGAATCTTTGCTTATGTTTTCTATTATTATAATCTAAATTTGTTTAGTGCCCATGTAGGATGAACCTTGAGATGGATCTTACAATTTGATTCTTTATTTAATGTAATTTTATTATTGATTCATTGAGATTTAATTATGTTTTTTTTGTTAGTTCTTGAATTAATATGTCTGGGATATTGATTTATATATGATTTCATGTATATGAGATTGGGAAATCCTTTTGTATAAATAGATCTACCATAATTGAAAGGAATTACATACAAGCCTAGATATAGGTCAATATAAATCCTCTGGACTATGATTAAACCTAATAATGAAAATTACAAATCTATTAGTGCAATCTTACAAGTTTGAGCAAGAAAGACACTTTAGTCATTCAACCAAGGACTAGGTGTTGATGGCTTGGACCAAATATATTAATATAAGATACAAATTTTCATAGTCCAATGATCTCTAATTAAATTGCATAACAAAGAGTTAATAGCTTAAGAAGTCTTACAAGGATTCATTACCTAGGGTTTGTTCATTTGATTTGATTAATTATCTTAAAATCTAAGTTCTTTGTTATTCTGTGTTTTTCCATTTTAATTTAGTTTTATTGTTTTATTTAAACTTTTATTCTATTTTGTTGGCTAGATAATAAATTATAGGATTGATACTTGATATTCACAAACGCTATACTATAGTTTGATAGGTGCACTTGCCTTTGTGATCTACAGGGTAGGGATCATCAAGTTTTTGGTGTCGTTGTCAATGACTAAAATATTAGGAACCCCTGATTGTTATTAATCTAACCTCTTTTTTACTTTTGTAATTTATTGAATTATCTTATTAACTCGTTGGTTTTTTCACTTCTACAAGTTTTTAGGTTGGTTCATGACTTGAGGAATTCCATTTTTCTTAGTTAACAAAGATCTAAAAATTGAAATGACAACTCATAGAAATCTTCGAAGGACCCTATTTAAAAAAGTAGATTTAGATCAACAGATAGAGGACTTGGAATGTCATATTAATACCAAAGGATCTAACAACATCACAGAAGATCAACCAAGGATGATGTTTGATTCAATAGGCTGTACTTGACTAGGATGGAGTCCAGGATTATGGGATGGAGTCCAGGATTATGGGATCGACTGTCACTGATAATAATTTCAAGATTAAACTGAATATTAATTAGACGATGTATAAGTATCCAGTTGGACGGGCTTCAGAATAAGAATACTAACATACTTTTAGCAAATTTTTGAGAAATTTATGAGACCTTTAAGGTTAATGGAGATACTAAAAATGAAATAAGATTGATATTTTTTCATTCTCATTAAGGAACAGGACTAAGCAATGATTAAATTTTCTACCTAGGTTATCTCTCACCACTTAAAACTATGCGACAGATAAATTTCTTTTGAACTACTTTCAATTAGATAAGATTGTCAATTGAGGAATGACATCTCTTCCTATGCCTATATTGATTCAAAGACTTTATATGATACATAAGAGACATTTAATGAAATGTTCAAGAAGTGCCCACATCATGGTCTACCATTATAGATGCAAATTCAGACTTTCTACAATAGGATAAATCAAATAACTAAAAAGATGATAGATGCAACAGTTGGAGGTACTCTAAACAATAAAAAATCAAAAGCAGTTAAGGGCCTTATTGAATTTATGGCAATGAACAACTATTAGTAGTGCTCTTCTTAAGCAAACCTAAGTAAGCCAACTAGAGTTTATGATGTAGATGTAGTTACAATATTGGCAAGACAAGTTAAAGATTTTAGTAGAAAGATAGATGCAATGATGATAAATGTATGGGATAGGGCATCCAAGTCAATAGCGTCATACATTGGAGGCTGTATTAACACTTGAGGATGTGAATTATATAGGGAATGCTCCTAGTTCCCAAAATAATCTATATAACACGTATAATCTAGTATGGAGGAATCACCCATATTTTCTCTTAGGGAAATAAAGGACATTAAAGGTATAACCTTCCATTAAGATATCAACAACACCCACCTTAATAAAAGAAACCAATCTTGGAAGACATTGTGACTAAATTTATCTAGCATTCAAAAGGAAAATTTTAAGCTATTAAAACCTCACAAAGAAATTAAGAGAATTCTATACATAACTTAAAAATTAGATTGGTTAAATTGCAAAGTTAGTTTATGAAAGAAAATAAGAGAGTTTTCTTAGTAGCATAACATATTTTCTCTTAGGGAAATAAAGGACATTAAAGGTATAACCTTCCATTAAGATATCAACAACACCCACCTTAATAAAAGAAACCAATCTTGGAAGACATTGTGACTAAATTTATCTAGCATTCAAAAGGAAAATTTTAAGCTATTAAAACCTCACAAAGAAATTAAGAGAATTCTATACATAACTTAAAAATTAGATTGGTTAAATTGCAAAGTTAGTTTATGAAAGAAAATAAGAGAGTTTTCTTAGTAGCATAATGAAAAATCCTATATCACATGTGATGGAAATCACCCTTAGGAGTAGCACTAAGGGCAAGACCCAGAGTCAAGAAAAGAGCGACACTAAGAGTTAAGAAAAAATTAAAGATTGAGAGTGCCTTCCAAAAGTCGAGGAATTCTAGTCTACCATCCCTTATCCTATTTAAGTGAAGAAAGATTGTGTGGATAAGCAGTTTGGTAAATTCCTTAAACTTTTTAAGCAAGTTCATATTAACTTACCTATTGTCAGGGCTCTTTCACAGATGCCAAAGTATTTGAAGTTTTTAAATAATTTACTATCTAACAAGAAGAGGTTGGAGGAGTTGGAAGAAACAAGCTACTTGAGAAGCTTAAATATTTAGAGAGTTTTACTATCCTTAGTTTAATTAGTTATTTGTCAGTAGAAAAGTATTTAGCTGATTTGGGGACCAATATTAATATGATATGTTATGTATTGTTTAAAAAACTAGGATTAGGTGAACCAAAATCCACTAGGACGAGCATACAATTAATAGATAGATCCTTTTAAGTATTCTAGGGGTTATTGTTAAGGATATACTTGTTAAAGTTAAAAAAAATTATTTTTTATAGTTAAATTAATCTAGTTTATGTTGTGATTGGGTTGATCAATGGAATTCTTATCTTTAAATTAGATTTCTTTCATTTTTAGTCTATTTGGGTGCTTTCTAGCTCTTTATATAAGATATTAGTTCCTGATCCTACTCCTTTTTCCCTCTACTTAGATTTAGTAAAAAGTAACCAAAAGTAGGATACCACCTTACACGAGATAAGCCAGGTGATAAAATAGGGACTTCAATCTTCCTATCAACTATTGAAGGGGAAGCTATTGAACTCCTAATGAATGATTTTAGATGTCCAGAAGGATATAGAGGTACCTCTGGTTCTAATTCAACCCTTCCTAGCCATCATAAGATCCAATATTAATGAGTAAGGGCAAATTAGTGCTTAAGGTTAGAGAAGAAGAGTTTACGTTAAAAATATCTAATGTCATGCATCATTCCCTTGAACATGTTAATGCTTACTATTCTATTGATTCATTTGATGATATAGTTTTAGATGTTATATTGGACTCTATTTTAAAAGGTCCACCAAAGTTGTGAATAATTTAAGGTGAAAAGAAAGATGGGGATAGTCCTATAAAGAAAAAGTAGCTAACCTACTTAAAGGCTACGAAACCCATGTTAAGAAAGCAAGAACTTAATCTTTATAATCCATTTTGATCATGCATGGGTATGTCTAACTGAAGATGTTAAACAAGTACTACTTGGGAGATAAACTAAGAATTAGGACAATTTTTTATTAATTTAATTCCTGTATTCTAATTGCATTTGAGTTTAGTTTTAGGATTATAATGATTTTTTTACTTATTCTATGTTATGTTTATGAGCATCCTTAATGGATTTTGCGTAATTTTTTTGTTATTAATGTGTTTTATTTAATTCACTTTAGACTTAATGAAAAATTTTAATTTAGAGGTTAACATGGTCATGGACATGCCTATGTCCATTAAAATTAAGCTATTTTGTGTTTTACAAGGTCACAATGACTTATATGGTCACTGGAAATGGTCGTGTCCTTGTATAAAATTTTGAAAATTCTCCCATATAGGCACAGTAAGTTACATAGGCATGGGATATGCTTGTATCCCACAATTTTTATGGAACATATGACTAGACACACCTGCGTCCCTACTGCATACGTTCATAATGACTTATATGGTCATGGATACTATCGTGTACTTTGACTATGTAAGTATGCAAAAAGCTTAAAAACCCTGGCTTTCCCCTTCTTTTTAACTTTTTTCTTCTTTTGATCACTTTCCACATTATGTCCCCCCTCCCTTTGACATAGCCTAAGCTTTTTCACACCATTTTGCAACACCCATTTGGTTTTTTTTGCATTTCTTTTATCTATGTATATAGGTTCTTCCCCCAAATTGCTAGATTTTGCATTTACTATGATCTAAGGTATGTTTCTCTAATTTTCTTATTGATTTGTAATTGTAAGTTGAATTTCATGCCTTTCTCTATGGATTATTGGATTAAATTATTGAATTGCAATGTAAATTGGATTAAATTCAATTTGGGATTATCGTCTTACTCATTACGTTAGGTGAATTGTGATGAGTTTCATTAGATTATGCATAAATTGGTGTTTTTTTCAATTAGTTAAACGCTATTTTGTTATTGCAAGTTTAATTACGTTTTTGATTTTGCAATTATTTTATTTTTAATTGTTTTGCAAATTTCATTATTTTAAGTTTAATTTGATTTTTAGTTGTATTCGTTTATACAATTGCATAACATATAATGAGTGTACAAAAAAGTATAAGGAAATTTGTTATTTGTTATTTTGGATTTTGGATTTTGGATTTTGGATTTTGGATTTTGGATTTTGGATTTTGTATTTTTTCATATTTTATTTTATTATAGGTACAATGATAAGAAAAAAAAAAGCAATGCAGCAAAGGAGAGAAAAGGAGAAGTCTCAGAGGCTAAAGGATAAGAAGTTCGGGATTGGCAGATGCATTGATTGGGAGGCATTCTAATAAGTTAGTTTGGCAAAGTAGGCTCAAGGTTTCTTAAGCATTAGAGTGTGATCCCAATTCTTTAAAATAGTTGAGCCTATATGCTGGGAACTTACACCTGAGATGTGCTCCACTCTTTACACAATAAAGAGTGGCTGTAATTGAACCGACCAAATACAACTTAGATTCAGATGCTAGGAGAGATAAAAAGGATAAGCTATATGAAGTTCTCTATAATGATGGGGCTTTAAAAGAAAGAATTTTTTAGACACTCAAGAGTACTTGGATCTTTGCATCAATTTTCCATATGAAATGAATGCTTAACATTTCTGACATACCATCAATAACGAGGAAGATTACAAACCTAGTGAATCTAAAGCGTCCACCTGATAACACGTCACACTTAGGTATATCCAAGTCGTTCTTAGTCAAACCTTAAGTGGGTGGGGTGACACTTTCGGTGTCGTTAGGAATGTATGCATGATGTATTTATAATGCATGAGCAAATCGATGTCAATCCATCTATGCCTGCGATAATAAGAAGATGGGAGTAATCTGCATCGAGCCCTATATGATTGGATCAATGAGGAGGATGGAAGTTTTTGGTAGACTACCATTAATGAGGCTATATGGCAACATAGTCTTCCTCATCTTAAACATAATGAAGACTATACACATGATGAGACAAAGATAAAGACCAACTAGTGATATATATAGATTGATTAAATTTTAGGACAAGTAAGAAGTTGTTGGAGTGGATAGGGATTGCCACAATATACATGAACAATAGTTGAGACTGAACTTACCATAGTTACCTATTGCAGGGCCGAGCATTATAAGGAGGAGGAGTTGTTAGATAGTGCAAGTTTGCCTAAGACATCAACACCACCTAAACATCAGGATCAGCTAAAGAAAGTGAGGTCGGAGAAGTACATGGGGCAGGTCTTAACATTCCAATGCACTATTCAAATAAACTAGTAGGAGTTGATAGAATAGGTAGCAAGATTAAAGGCATATGACAGATGGATGGAGGAGGTGTTGATTCAGATGGTAGGATAATTAGGAGTTCCCATACCACCTCCAACATCTAGAGTGGTTGTGTCATCATCAACTCCATAACAGCTAAACGTTCAACTACCCGATGACCCCAAAGTGACAAACATACTAGATATATCGACAGATTGATATATATAGAGATAGTCTCGGATGCTCAAATAAGACTTCATTTTATTTATAATTTTATTATATTGTGTATTATTTATTTATTATTTTACAGTTAGCAAGGGTTTAACCATGCTAAACTTTAATATTACAATGTTATTGCATTTTATTTTATTTTATTACTATCTACTTCCTTTTATTTCCTTTTTGCCTTTTTTTTAATCCCTTTTGTTTCTCTTTGGCAAGGATGATTGTACTTAATATCAGATGAAAACTGCAACGTGTTTAGAAATTACATAAAATATTATTTCGGGAAGTACCAAAACATATTCCTTTCTCATTTTAATTTCTTTTATATTATATTTTTTGTGCTTTTATTGTGTACATTGGGACAATGAACAATTTTAAATGTAAGGATTGTTGGACCAATGGTGGTTAACAAATTAAATCCCTTTGTGTTTTGATAATAATAAAATATCTAGAATTAGTTAAG
>JANZLD010000005.1:56571906-56584273 GCA_026413575.1 Erythroxylum carthagenense | reverse complement strand
GATGCCGCGGTATAACCCGCAAACACACGCCGCAGTATAACCTGCAAACACCTATGGGTGGGGTGTGGGGTCCAACACACACTAATAACACTATCATGAAGTAATATCATGAAGCACTTTGTTCACAATTGTCATATTTCAATCACAAAGTCTATACAATTCGTCATTTTGTTACAAATTTTCATAACATAATCATCGATAAATTACCATGTATTTGTACAAGTAAAGTCATCATAACAAAGCAATCATTTTATCCATTTATTTCATATTTGAGTGCAATGTTTATGAGACTCAATTCAATTATTACATTGTTGTGATCATCTGCCCTTTTCACTATTCTTTGTCCATTGTGGATACCAGGCTCTTTCATACTGTCTCTTATTTGTTAGGGATACAGGGCTCATTGCACACATTGAGCCTTAGGCTCTTACCATAAATGTCTAAGCTTTAAGCTCTTTTTCCTTAGCCACATCAGTCACAACTGCCTTTATATTTCATGCTTTGGAATGGAATGCATTCTAAAAATTCAATCAATATGCTCATTCAGTCATATTCACATTCTTTCTTATTCACATTTGTCATCGGACTTTCAGTCCAACATTCAACATTTAAGTTGAAAAACAAGTAGTCAATCACATTCACATTCAAATAGCACTTCCAATGTTTTATTCATACATCAAATTCCTCGGACATTTCATGTCTAAAATTCTGTATACATACATCACGTATCAATTTAGAAACACTTATTTTTCCAAATTCACATATAAGGAGCACTTCAATTATCCCATTCATAAATCAGAAATCATGGACCTTCATTGTTCGGAATCAGTACAATCAATTCCACATTCAGAACATAATTCAAAACAAACACATAACAAGGTGAGACCGTCTAAGTTACTCACAATTGCTCCCTTTTGCTTATTACCTTGAAGTCCTGGCAATACTGGAAGCGGTCGCTCCACGTGTAATTTTATATGCAATCATACACATTTCATAATACTACAATGCTCATTTAATTGAATAAATAAATCTAAAAATGTATCATGTATTATGCATGTTCAATGACAAAGTCCCTGGTATATTTATGTAATAATTTGTTGCAAACATCCATTTTACTCCAAATGTACCAGAATTCACACACTCATTAACCATTCCAGCTTTTTCCTTAAATCAGACTTTCGGGTCTACTTTGTATGATCATTAAGATCAATAAAATAGAGTATTTATATAACACTTTTTTCTAAAAAATTATTCCCCTATGTTTTAAGTGTCTAATAACACGAAGATCATACAATTTGATTAAGTATACTGAAAGTTATTCTCAAAATATTTCTGACTGTTCTTAAACTAAAACAGAACTCTTAACTCAACTTCAGATCAGATTTTGAATTTCTTAAAGACATAATTAGAATTAAATTTCTTCAATAAGGTTGTAGTAATATGTCTCTAGTCTAATTTGAATTAAGAATCAACTCATTTGGAGATCTACAAATCAAGATATAATCAAAATACCAAAGCATGTTTAGTGAAAGTTCTCCAGTTCATAACATTCCAGCACATTTCCTCATTTTCATCTTAAATCCATTAATCCAATCTTTCCCAAATGAAATCAAATGGCTCTAATTTTTCATGGAGAGGAAGAACAGTATATTAGGAATCTATTGGTTCAAATTTCAAGTCATTTGGAGGTTGGATGAAAAAGTTATAGCTAAAAGACTCAGAGCTATTTAGTTTCACGAAACCTTTGAGTGCACAATCGTGCACTCTAGTATTTTTCCAGATTTTGCAGCACTTCTTCTCTTCTTCTTCCACTCTTCTACTACTTAATCCATAATCTCTCTACACCATTTTCTAACTTACATTATCTGCATTTCTACTCCCATTCCAAGTCAACTTACTCTAAAAACAACTTAAAATTCAAAATTCAACATAAACATCAAAAACAAAACTCACTTACGGACTGCTCACCTTTTTTTTGCCCTTGTTTCATTCCTGTACTTTTCATTTTTTTCATCCCTCCTTCATCATTAATTTCACTCCAAAAACACAGAACCTAATTCCAGTTTTTGCAGTTATCTACTCCTCACATCCACATTAAACTCAGATTCTCACACTTTAACGCACACTTTTTGCACATTTCAACTTTACTAAATTCTCATTTAACTCATTCTTAACATCACCGAAGCTATCCTTCTTACATACCTCATGCATGAATTCATTTTCAATCATTCAAACATCATCAAACTCATTTACATTATCCATAAAAACTTAAAACACAACTTACTTGTTTCAAAAAAGTTCCCAGCAGTGAGAGTGAAGAGGGGGGTTTCGGTGGATGGGGAGAGAAAATATCAAGACTAGGTAGAAACAAACACCAGTTGGTTTGAAATATTTGCATGCAAAGGATAACACTGATGTCAGAGTCAAAACTAGTATTTCGGTAATGAGGTTTCGGTGGCTTTTGGTGAAGACTAAGCAATCCAAAAAACAAACAATGAGCTACAGTAATTTACCTTCCAACACATGTACTTACGTGTGTTAATATCACATTAACACATGGTTCCAATGCATGTGGGGCATTTTTCATCCATATAAGGCTGCTACATGTCACAATTCAGTTTTTTTTTAGTCTAAAATACCCCAAAGTTTTGAAAATTTTCTAAAATTCACCGAAAATGTCAAAATAATCTAATATGTTCCAAATAAATTTTCAACACAAATAATCCACGATTCACATTTTAATCACATTTATAAATCAATAAGACTCAGAAAATGCCAGTGAATGTATGTACAATTATTTTAATATATCAAAAATAAATTTCATGTGTATGTGAATACTCAATTATGCATGAGCATGCAATGCACTTCTAATTTCTTATTGCCCTCTCATATTCTAGCGTTCTAGCCCCTAACATGGGATGTTGCAATTCTAGATTGCCTCTACCCATTCTTTCATTATCTTTAAGCCATCCTTCGCTATCAGATTTGTAATATTTGCAAAAAAGTGCATATTTAATCTCCCATCCCTTAGCTAGCTCCTAACATGCAATTTGGTCATCACTTTTTTTTAAAATTATTGTATCTTTCATGCGACAGTTATCTAAATTAATGGTAGAGAGCTTTATGTTGATGTTCGAATCCATTAAACAATCAAGCAAAACAGTTGTTAATGTATTATTTATGTTCATTTTTAACTGTATAATGGATAGTTTTATGAGAATGATGAAAGTATAAAGTCAAGTGTTTATAGTTTACTGAAATGTTACATAATAATTTGATCCTTACGATAAAAAGTTTATATCCAAACATAAAAAGCAATGAAATTCATTATTATTAAATGTCAATAGCAATGAAAAATAGATAGCACATTATATATTTTCAATATTATGCACCATAACACCAATCTAAATCAAGAATAACATATATTAATCAACAATTCCTAAATGATTATTATAATTGGTGGCTAACATAAATATCAACCTATCTCAAAATTAAAGCAATAGGGATTCAAGGCATAAAAACAAAAAGTTCATTCAAAGAGTTAAAACCTATTAATAATAAAGGAAATTAACTAATACCTCATAAAACTTAGAATAATACAAAAACAACAAAAACCTATCGTGCACATTTGTAATTTTCAAGCAACATAACAAGACCAAAGCCTCCTATAATAAAACATGATCCCTACATTTTGGAATCTCAAAAAGAAAATAAGAGGGAGTAAAATCACAAAAGATTTCCACAACCATGCAATTAAAAACATAGAATGGGAGTCTCACTGTTTAATTATTTAGTTTTTAAAAACAATTTAAATATATTGGTTGCGAGTTATGGCAAATTCAGTTAGAAGATTAAAAGAGGTAAAAAGAAGTTATAAGAATAAGAAACAAAAAGGAATAAATAGAAATATAGTTGTGGAATTGACAATTGAACTCGGACAAAACATAACAAATAAATAACCAATAAGCTTGATATTTGAAATTATAGTAACTAATGTGTATGGAATAATAAAATCTTATTCAGTTATTCTTAAATACCCCTTAAGCATTGAATTCATACTCTTATTGCATTAGAATTGAATAAAACCTTTTCCTTTAACATTTTCAAATGCAAAGAATTTTAATCTCACTATACAAAGCGAGAACTATATGTGGCAGTAAATGATTAGGGAACAATATAAGTATAACGATCAAATGTGGGTTGAAGAGATGTTCCATAATTAAAGTCTTCTATATTCACCCAATAACGAAATGAAATCATTTTGTTTCACAAATATAATAATTTCATATCATTTATAAATAAGGTTTGGTCCTCAGAGGATTGAGTCTTATTGAAGTTCAAAATTAATAAAAGCTTGAGCCCAAATTAAAATCTAATTAACTTAAGCTAAACTCATTAACTTCAAGCTGGTTTAGACCAGCCTTAGGCCCCTTTTCTAAGCCTTATTGTGGTGATGTTGAGAAAAGGGTCCAATATTTCCTTAAAAATCACCACCTTTTATTATAGGTATCTACTTCTAATTTGGTTTCCTGAGGACCTATCAAGGCAGGCTTTTTATTCAATAAAAGATCTTATATTATCTATTTTTGTTTTGGCAACTAAGCCTGCTTATGTTTCACGCTATGACTAATATCAAAGGGAGTGGTGTAAACTAGATGAAGCATTTGGCTTAGCTTTTCTCTTAGATCTTTTTCCTTTCCATGAGTGAATTCATCCTCCAATGTTCTAAGATCTACATCATCCTTGACATTCATAGTTTGAGGGGATCCCTTAGTATCAATGCTTTCTTAAGCTTTATCGTGTTTCTATACGAGATTAACTTGCTTTGTAACCTATAATAATTTTAATTCAAGAGCTTCCTCTTGGTGAACTTGTTCAAAGTAGTGAGGACAATCAACTACTCTAACTTGTTGAGGTATTTGGGGTACTCCCTTCTCAAATACTATGGCATTTGTTTTCTCCTCGGTAACTTGATTATTAGCATTACTAGCAAAATTTTTATCCCAGGTTCTTACCAAATTGGGATGAGACTAGTTTTGTTACACTTTGGTACCCAACCCAAGACATTATGCCTTTATTGAGTGTTATAACCCTCTTATTAGGTTCCTTAGCTCCCATAAGTTTATTATAGTCTCCTCTCTTAAAAAGTTTCTTAGTAGCTTTCTCTATTATATCAATGATGTATTCTATTGATAATTGAGCTCCATTACAGATTCTATCCTGCAATCATCCTCATTAAGCTTCATAATGGTTATTAAATTTGGTAACTCATGGTCTATCCTTACCTCCACACAAACTCATATATTTAATACGTTCCATTGATGTAGTAGCTTCATCCAAACATATAAGTTTCTTTGTGACGCTCACAAAATTCTTAAATCATAATTAACCAAATAGTTCCAAAACATATCATTAATTATCAAATTCCTCATTAGTTCCAAAAAAGAGGATTGCTTGTTATATACAAAAGTATTCTACACCACACAACTATCGGAGTTGTCACATTCCAAAATATATACATTCCAAAGCTTTACACAAGTAATCTGTTGGCTCCCCCTAAACTCCACTCGGTCCGTCCAGTATTATGGGGTTGTCAGTAATCACTCGACCTTCTAAAAAAATAAAATGGTAAGGAGTGAGTTGCCTATTCAGTAAGGATAACCGACCATACCCTTAAAATCAAGTAACTCCATAAATAATTATAAAACTTTTTCAACCGATTAAATCATACATATAATACATACATACATAACAACACTCAGTCTAATCCATGCAGTTAATAGACATCTCAAAATTTTGCCAAATTATGATTAACACAAATATTAATTATAACTGTAATTTACGCTTTATTCTAATATTAACTAATTTTTTTGCTTGGGCTTAGCTTAACCTAGTAGGTATTGCCTGTTGGCTTATCTCGTCAAAATCTCTCATCAATGGTAACATAATTAAATGTACAAATATCAACACAGAGTACCTCGATTTCTCAATCTTCACCTTGGTACTACTCCAATACCTAGCCATCGACACAGGATATCTCTGAGACTCAGGATATCCCGGTATCACTCTGATACCTAGTCATCAGCACAGGACATCTCCGGGATTTAAGATGCTCCAGTATCTGCTCCACAGACAGATACCTAGCTACCACTCACTCATATTAACTCATCCGATCAGTTTAAGACCGTCGACTGTAGCCTATCCTAAGCAAGCTACTGATTCTCGTTTTCCCTAATTATTCACAATTTATTATTTACCAATCTTTATTTAATTAACACATTTCTTGTCAAGTTAACAAGTAATACACCTTAGAAAGCATAACAAAATATAACAATAAAACACCTTATACTACATTAATTATTTGATAATTAAAGTAAATATAATTCCTGTATGTAAGTATTAATCATTAATTAAATTAATGACTAATTCAAAATATAATTTATTAATAATAAAAACGATACTTAATTTTAAAAGTAAAGTCCAAAGTTATCTTGACCTTGGTTTTAGACTCAATTAATTGATAACCCAATTTCTTTTTAATCAAACTTTTGGACCTATAATTTACAAAATTTTATTAGACTAATTTACAAAAAATTTCTTACCCAATTACACTTAATAATTTAACATTATTCTCTCTTCCAATTTATTCTTAATTATAAAAATAATATCCTTACTAACCTAGCCCCTATAACTACTAAAATACCCTTAACTAATTAAAAGTCTATTTTACCCTCCTCCATTTCATTTAATATCAAAAATGCCCTTCTTACAACAAAATTCCAGATTTACCCTTAACTTTCTGCACTTCTCATTCTACCCTTACATGCAACTTAAATTCCAGATTCACCCTTAACTTTTTACACTTCTCATTATGCTCTTATATGCAATTTAAATTCCATATTCACCCTTAACTCTCCACATTTCCCATTTTGCCTAAATTTTCAAAACAAAGCCATCATCTTCTCCCTCCCCTCTTCTTCTCTCTTTTCTTCTTTCATTATTTTCCATCCCTTTTTATCCCTTCATGCAACGTCAATTATTGTCCCAATCAATCACAAACCAACTACAATCTAGTGTAGAATGATCAAAATCACACAAAAAGAGATAAAAATGGATGTTAGAATTTTACCTAAATGTGAGAACTTTTGATATTATTAACAACCACAACTTTCTCTAAATTTGTGCAAAACAAACAAAATAAGGAAACTTATGAGGTAAGAGTTACATGCAGAACAAAGTGGTGCATTTTGACACACTCACCATCTGGAAATAAAGAGAAAAGATGAACAAGATGGGAACTTTCGTTGGTTTTTAGTGCATATTTCTAGCAGGGTGCTTATTTATATACTCCTCTTTTTAATGGCTTAATGGGTTGGGTTGTGGGTTTGGCTTTAATTTAGGTTTATGGGCTTTACATTCTTAATGAAGCTTAATAAGTAACTTAACCTCATTGTTGACCAATATTCTAAATGTAAATTATGGAAATTAATCCATCTTGGAACATTCCTCATCCTAAATTTCTCCATTTTAAAACCAAGTGTCGAAATATTGGCTAGTTTTTAATATGCCAAGGTCCAGTTTGAATCACCTTTTTCATACATGCTTCTGAATTGAATTTGAAAATGACAAGATCTTGTTCATTAATTTGAACTTCTTCCAATACTACCTTTTCAGTTGATTTCAAGCCTATATATTCATAGTTGGAAATGTCGGTCTCTTTGTCTACAAAAAAGCTAACTAATGTGGATGACCGATTAGAAACACTTACTTTAACACTTCTATTGGAGGAATGATATTGTCATAGCCCTATGTTAACAAGGAGGTAAGTATCTTAGCTTTTCTAAAGGATTTAGGTCGTCGACTTGACATCATATAGTTTTACAATTGATTTTTGACCTAAGAACACTCTTTAGTCAAGTTGAGAAGGTTTAAGATTATATAAGTGAATGTCATGATAGTTACCTTAATGAAGTAGAAAGAAAGGTTATTATGGTTTAAAAAGTGCTCCTAAGTACTAGCGAGGTAATTGATAATTATATTTGTAATTAGTGAAGTTTGAATATTTAATTAATTTTTTAAAAGGTTAGATAGGGATGGGAATGGGTTAGTATTGTAAAGCTTTTTAAAATAAATTTTAAAAATTAAATAGAATAATTTATTTTTTATTAGATCAGGATTTAGGTTGTCTAACCTCAAGTTTACTCGAGGCTTAACTCTTTTAAGTAAGATGGTATTGCTTTGCTTAGAATAATTAGACCTCAAGTTTGTCTCGGCCTGAGCCTGAGCCTGAGCCTAACTCATGGGTCGGCCCATTAAAAACAACTAAATTTAGGCTCATAGAGTAAAAATTGTCACCCCTAAGGTTAGACACTAAAATTAAAATTTTAATTTTTTAGTACTTTTAATTTGTATTTCTTTTTAATCCAAATCCTTTAATTTATTAATTATTTTAAATTAAAGTAAGAGGACTTGACGAAAAAGACTTGAATACATATCAACATTGATTGACCACGTCTACTCTAAATACATTCTTAATGTATTGACTTAAAATGCTTACATGCTACTTACGTTATGTGATGTGGTTTTGTGAGTGTTGCATATGATCTATTCTTAACATGTTATTGTATGACCTAAAGGTAATATTGATTGAGTTTTACGTCACATTTTGTTATATGCTCGAACTCTCCAATCTGAATCTAGCTCGAAGTGTGACTTCATTCATATACAAAGTAATGATATTTTGTTATTAAATGAATTAAAATAAAGTTTAAACGATGATATTTTATATGACCTAATTAGACTTGACCCAATCAATTAATTTTTAGATACGATTAAGTTCAAATTGGGCTGATATTTTTGAATTCCATTAAACCTAATTTAAAATGTTTGAGTTGGGCTTAGGTCATAAGTGACTTGGCCGATCTTAAATGATAACAAAAAACCTATTCATTATCTCAAATAGAAGAGGAAAAATACAGCTAAAATAGTATAATAGAAATCATTACATATTAAGCGAAAGAAAGATCAAATTCTCTACCAAAGGAAATAAAAGGCAAAAGGTGCAAAATAATCCTTACGTTTATAATGATGTTTGAATTGAACCATAACGTTTTAAGGTGTTCAAAATGATCCCTAATGTTTACAAAATGTTCAAAATAAATCCTAAAATTTGAAAATGTTCAAAATGAACCCTGACTAGATGGAATCATTGATGGTGTTAGATCTTTGTCAATTTGCTTAGGTGGCATTTTTTTAAAAAAATTAAAGTGGAACCAACTCCTATGTTAGTTTGGAATTTTAAAAAATAAAAGTAGCCCCCCTATATCTTAAACTATGCATTAAGATCGTTGAAAGCTTCCGAGAAGTTAAACATGGGAGTGGGTGCCATGCAAACTAATAGCTTCTTCTTCTCCATTGAAACCTTCATGCACTCAGTTAAGTCCACTTCAAATTGATCACAAGACACCCATATGAAGTTTTGAAGCAATTGAGCTAACCATAGATTAATAGTAGCTAATCCTAAAGCTTTTCCAACACAAACCCTATGTCCAGACCCAAAAGGAGCCAAGAAGTTCTTAATAATCCCTGCAAGAAGTTCTTAATATGCTTTGGATTTAGGTAGAGTTGCCATTGCTTACAAATGGAAGTGCAGACATGAATGATTAGAAAGACTTTTTCTCTAAATACCCATTAAAATTGAAAGATTGAGAACCTTTCCCTTTATAAGCTAAGTTTTTGGCATTTTACATATTCTCTTAAGGCATAGTAGTGTTTACAAGTTTGATCTAATGTGTGAGAATCATATGGGGAGGGTCAAAGACAATCAAGGCAAAAGGCGTAAGAGATAAGAAATGATGTCTAAGTCACTAATTAAGTAACATAATTACTATGATGTATAAAAACTTGGGTATGTTGTGAGCTTAGAATTGGTCTTAGTGCAGAATACCAGATTCAATCCAATATTTAGCTTCTAAATAACCATGTCTGTAAAGTTTTTGCATGTTAGGTCAAAAATAGGGAGATATAACTAAAGGCATTGCAAACATTTCACATATTTGTTTGTTTCTTTTTTGTTACTACTATTTGTTTCTTTATTCTAGTGTAAGTCTTCTTTATATGTTGATCTCTTATATTTGTGCATTTATATAAATTTGTTGATAGAAACTGATCCCTGCATCAGTTAGCAACAACTAGCTAATAAGAGATCCATAAATGAAAAAGAAAAGCATGGGCTCAGGCCTTAGGGGACCAACACTAAACATGATTGTGAACTTGATACTTCTTGCCTCTTTATTAACGCAATAATATTCTACACTAGACTAATGAAGAATGGGCACAGACATTACCTTGTTCCCCATCTAGCTCATAAGACCAACTCCAACAGGGTAGACCTTCAAATGGTTTTTATGCTTACAAACCTCTTACGAACCCAAACTGATACATATATACCCACTCTTTGCTTGCTCACAATATATACATACTTAGAATGTGACTTCCAGTTATATTGGAGGCACTCATTTCTATTATGTTCACCTAGTAATGCTAACAAAGTATCATCTTCTTCATCAGATAGTCCATCATTAACATCCTTAGAAGTATCTAGAGCATCAGGCATCTTAATTCCTTTTTACCGCTCCACCAATATTTTGCTCAGGTTTCTAGGGCTGTGGTGAAATCCCTTTAATCCAATGTCTTCCAATGAAAAATTTTAAGGACTGAGAAGTGAAAACGTTCGTCTCCCTGCCTACAAAATTTTGCTTTCTAGGATTCCATGAATCTTTCTGGTTTGAACTTCACTGGTTTAGCCATTCTTCTTTGTCGTGTGTGATTGCCCACATGTTGACCATAGTTATTGTTCCTGCAGGAATGAAGCTACCACTAAGATGAATATCGTTAATGGATAAACAAGCCCAGGAAAGTAAAGGTCTTGGTGGATGAACCCTTAGAGTCTCCTTCACTATTGCTCAAAGATGAGAAAGGTATTGAATATCACCATCACAAATAGAGCTCGAGCTTCCAACAACACCGTCGATCTCAACTTGATCTTTGGCTTGAATATCTTGGTTTAATACCATTCTAAAAAGAACCCACTCCAGTAAAATGGCTACAGCATCTATACCTCTAAATACCATCTCCTAGAAAACAATTATCATAAGACAAGAATGAAAAAACCTCTAAATTTTTATTAATAAGGGATGCATATAAAGAGAGAATATAAACTTACCTATAACATAATATGTTGATTTATGCCTTATAGCCAATCGCTTTGGTTGTAGTTTAGTGACAAACTATTTAAAGGCATTCTTTATCTTATACATGTTTAAATGTATATGATAAAGTCCATGGGATAATTGTACATTACAAATGAAATTATAATGAGATTATAATTATGAGATTCATATTGCATTTATGTATTATTTCTAAATGTTCCTAGTCATTGTTTTATTAAGATTGGACATTAATAAAACATAAAAAGACTAGCACACATTTTGTTTTTTTGTATAAAGGAAGTAATCGAGCTCATATACTAAAGTACAGAGGTACTTAAACAAAAGTGTAGGTACTTGTTAGAGAACAAGTTCATTGAATAGGCCCAATATGAGAAATACATTTGGAACATTACTTGTATGTCTATGGAGTTCTTATTATGGTGATTGTATAAGTGATCCTTTAAATTGAGGTCATCAAAGTTATCTTGTATGGGTATTGCTATATTTTGATACTACTTATGATCTATTTAATTATAGGTCGTTTAATCGGTATTCATTGGATGTAGCATGAACTATATGGAGATAGTTGAGCGATCAAGATAGGATTCATCCTCCTAAAGTAATTAGGGAGAATGTTTCGTTGTTCTCAATTAGTATTAATTCAAGAAATCCTTGGCTAAGGTGAAATGATGCTTTGTAAATAGTTTATAAACGTCATTGATTGGATTGATAGCTAATGGCGGAGAACTAATATGATTAGACTCAAAATAGAGTAGACATTAATTTCATGCTATTTGTCTAATAGGAACACTGTATAATAAAAGCATTGAATTATACGGAAAATTATGCACAGAAAAGGTTAGTCAAAACTACTTTGACATTCCTAAGTATTTGAGTTGTCATGATGCGTTGCTAGACGTCAATCTTGACCTATGATTATAAATTATTTAATTGGAGAATTAAAGATAAATTAAAAGAAGTTTTAATTTATTTAATTTTAATAGTGAATTAAAATTAGATTTTATAATCATTGTCAACATATTTGGGAACCTAATGGTTCTCACATATAGAATGAGTTGAAGAGAACAAAGTTAATTTAATCAAGTTGAACTTGATTATAAAGTTTGAGAAACTTTATGATTAAATATGAGATATTT
>JANZLD010000005.1:56458701-56472388 GCA_026413575.1 Erythroxylum carthagenense | reverse complement strand
ATCATAGAGGCTATATGCTGTACGTGCATGCCGAGATATAATTCGATACTTCTAACCCATCCCAATTTACTAAAATATCCTTCCCATCGGTGATGGGATGTTACAGTTATAGTTCAGGCTACTGTTGGAAAAGGAGGCAAAGGCTGAGTCGGACAACAGTGAAGTGTAAAAGGACAATAATCATTGTTCATAAAGTAAGAGTTTGGCCTTGAGCTCAGTAAAGGTAATACTTTGGTTATAGTTTTTGATGGTTGTGATGAAAGATTCATAGTCCGACAGTAATCCATTTAGGGTGAAAAGGACAAGGTCATCATTAGGAATGGAGTCTCCAATGGTAGCAAGCTCTTCGGCAATAGTGGAGACAAAGTTGAGGTAATCGACGATGGAACTGGAACCCTTCTCAGGGTTGTGAAGTTCGCACTGAAAGAGTGATCTTCGTTATGTGGACTAGAGCATGAAGTGGGTTTCAATGCCAACCTGGAGACTATGAGTTGTGGTGCGGCCGAGGGCTAGCTTTGCGGTAGAGCTAGAGAGCGAGCCTGTGAGAAAGCAATCAACTAGTTAGTCTGTTTTCTGTCATTTGATGTAATCTGTAGAGTGGGGGTCTTTTGGAGAAGTGATAGCTCCATCGACATATCCAAGAAGGTCTGAGACAATGAGAATAGGTTTGATTTGGTTTCTCTATACCAGATAATTAGTGGAGTCTAGGGGTGTAATTAGGAAGTTGGTAATTTAATTGAAAGGCAATGTCGTGAGATTGATGTCTGTCATCGTGTATTGTATGGAATGGAGCTCTGGTGATATTTGATTTCGTGAAAAAATTTGTGGTTGTTTGCGAAAGCTTGTGGTGTTTGTAATTTTATGTGTTGTGATATTAAAGTGAATTGTGGGAGAGTTTTGAAAGGGCAGGTGTAAATGCTGAGAACAGAGTGTGATTTCAAGAGAATTGGAATGTATTGGGCTGAGGAATTTGGCTACAATAGTAGTGCTTAGGTATGTATAAAGAGGGGTGTTGGTTTTCTGGATAGAGGGCTGGTTGACTGAAAAATGATAGAAAGGTGTGAGCCCTGATACTATGAAAGAGTAGGAGAAGGGTAATGTTTTTGTTGTATTGATTAAGAGAGGATACGATGCTTTATATATAGTGTTGATGATTATTGGATAAGTAGAAATAAACTAAAGATAATACTAAATAAGAATTACAATAGAAGAGATATTGACATGTGAAAATAATGGTAATATACAATTAAGATACGAGGATCTTATCACTAACATTACAATATCATCCTTAAATACCATACACATACAAGAGCAGGAAAATGATAACATACCTTGGAGAATGCAATAGGTGTGAAGCTTTTTAACTCTTAAAAGAGACTAAGTTAAAATTGAAGGATGTTAAACACAGAAAATAAGTGATTAAAAAACTTTAAAAGAAAATTCTTATGAATCTTATGAAGATGGGGATTTGATGAATATATATGAATGAGTTACACTGTTTGAGAAAATGGAAAGATGGGTGGTGAAGAAAATTTGTATCTTATTTAAAACGCAGCAATTAAGCGGAAAATCAAACGTAGTATTTATCTTAAATGCAATGTTTAAATAGTGAGACTCATATTTATTTTTAAAAATTCCACTTGACTATTGAGTAGGTCCTATTTCAAATATTTTTTAAAAAAATTGCTATATCATTATTTTTTTTAGTTGCCTACGAAATTTTCTATAAAGGTCCTGCCTTATCAGTAGTTAAATGGCATTGTTCTAGGAGGGTCCTGCCACATAAATAGTTAATTGACAGAGGTTTAACATTGTTAATATGTCTGTCTAGTCAAGGTTTATTTTGAACGCATTTTAAATATTAAGATTTATTCTGACGTTTGGTAGATGATATGTTTCATTTTGAACAATTCGAAATGTTAGGTCCAATTCAGAATCGACGTTATTTTGACCTTTTGGCTGAAATAAAAATAAAAAGAAAAGGGGAGGTTGTGATGGCTATAAATTTGGGGATTAGGGCGTCAAGCGTAAACCAAAGGTTTTATCATATTTGTTTGTTTTTCTTTTTCTGAAAGGTATTAAGTCGCTTAACTCCTTTATATCTGTGTCTCCCGATATAGGGCTGTTGTTAGGGATCTGTAGAGCGGTGAAACCATAAATTCAATGGCGGGAGCTGGAATTCACACATACCACCAGCAATGGCCACCAGCACCTGCTCAGCCGCCACCTCCTGCGGCCGCTGCCCCTCCTCCTCCTCCTCCCGCAGTTCACCATCCTCCTGTTCTAGTCGATAACTCCAATCGTGGTCCCACTCACGATGAGGTACTTAAATCTCCCCCTCTTTCTGTCATTCTCTCTCTCTCTCGCGAAATTGATGATAGTATAGAAGGATAGATAGATGACAGCAATTACCAAAAAAAAAAAAAGATAGATAGATGACAGCTAATGAGATGAATTTGTGATTTTTCTGAATACGTGTGGTTTGTTTAGGTTAGAACAATTTTCATAACTGGGCTTCCTGAAGATGTGAAGGAGAGAGAACTCCAGAATCTTCTGAGGTGGCTTCCAGGTTATGAGGCTTCTCAGGTTAATTATAAGGGAGAAAAGCCAATGGGATTTGCCCTTTTTTCCACTTCCCAGCTAGCAATTGCTGCCAAAGATGCTCTCCAGGTTTGGTGTTATACAACTTAGCTTTACCTTTTGTTTTTTTCATTTTACTCCTTCTAATGTTTATCATGTAACGGTAGATGCGTAATGATTGAATTTGGCGCTGTGTTGGTATGTGTTTCAGGATATGGTTTTTGATGCCGAGTCTAAGTCGGTACTGCATACTGAGATGGCCAAGAAGAATCTCTTTGTTAAAAGGGGTGAGGTTCTTCTCCTTGCATTTACCTTACCGATGTGTTAGATCTGGGAATTTTATAGCCTTTTTATACATATTGGCGAACTTGTTCTTTGAAATAAAGGAAAAAGATTACAAAATGATGATGGATAACACGTAAAATGCATATATTCAGATGTGTTTGGTTTGCATAAATGAATGCAGTAGTTTTAAATAGTGTTTGTGGATTATATCTTATTGTTTGGGCTCATGATGTTCACTAAGTTAACAAGATTCTACATTCAGTATTACCCTTGAGTAGAATCAGGCTATAGGACATGCTAAAACTATTCAGGAAAACATGTGCTAAGACACTGGAAACAAAGAGTATTTGATGTTTGATGACATTTTAAAAGGAAGATTAGGCTTGACTCCTTTATGGTACAAATTTGTCTTTTCTGATTCAACTGTGCAATAAGTCATGAGCAACTTCAATTTTTATGAATTTTGATTTTTTTCAATAAAACTGCCTAATGGTTGCTATGTCAATTAAGTGATGGAGTTATTTGTAGATTTTTAAAAGATAGAAAGGTTGACCTTTTATCCAGGGAATGTATTATAATGTTATGGAGCATCCCTTTGGCGTGACAATTTGCCTGAAGTTGGCTACTAATTAAGCAAATTAAGGAAGTCCTGTTTTAAATGCACCTACATATTGGACGAAAGAAATACAGAAATCCCTTTTTGTCCTAGATTAATCCTTCTTGGATTGGAAATGATTGGTTCTTGCCTTGTACCATTTTCAAGGAAGTTCATTGGCACTTGCAAATGCCGGGTGTATTTGCAACGTGGATTTTAAGGAATAGAAATAGAATATTGGTGGGATGATAATGTTTGTTGGTTGCCTGCGCTATTGGGGGAAGCAATCTTAAACTGTGTAATCAAAATATCATAAAGCAACAATGTACTCTTTATTCAATCAGGAATCCCAAAAGTAACGACAATTGCTGTGAAACTTCAATTTTTTCGCCCCCTGGCATCCAAACTAAATAAATAGAGTTCTCATTTCAATCAGTTTTTTTATTAGGTGCAATACTATAAACTTGATCTTTGGCTTTGGCTTCCAAGTATATGTTGTCTGAACTAGTTTATGTGTGGACTATTCAAGGATAGGATAGGACATTCTAAGTGCCATATTGGACTTTCATGCATTGCAGAATTATTTGAACGTGATAACTTGTGTTTACCATTTCTGTTACATTTTTTGAAATATTTTTCTAATAAGTGGATTCATTTTCTCATTCAATGTTTTGTTTGTATGCTAATTAAGCTATATGTTGATTATTGTTGTACCTTGTTGGTATTTGTATGCCCAGGAATGGTAGCGGATTCTAATGTTTATGATCAAAGCAAAAGGCTGCGAACTGGTGGTGACTATACTCAGACTGCATATGCTTCTCCATCTCCATTCCATCCTCCTGCTCCTGTTTGGGGTCCTCATGGGTACGAAACTTGACTCCCTTGCACGGGCTTTTTTGTATGGAAGAAAGTATTCTGTAACTTGGTGAATGATTATGACTTCATTTTTCTTATATGAAATCTTCTTCAATCAAACTTGTCTACTTAGGTATATGGCTCCAGCTCCTCCTCCATATGATCCTTATGGGGGCTATCCTGTTCATCCAGTACCAATGCCAACTCCAGCACCTATACCAGCACCAAGCAGTTACGTACCTATTCAGGTGATGCCTATATGCTATTCTTTTCCAAATTACCAAGAATTTCATGCCAACATTTGACATATATGCCTTTCCATGCTCTTTGTTTATTTACTTAAGAGCTTCTGAATCATTTACTATTCTTAGCCTCTTAAGACAATTTTGATCATGCTTTGTTGTCATGACTATTTGTGTCCATTGGACCAATTTATATTAGTGAGACATTAATTATTTTCATTTTGTTGGTAATTGTTGGAGGTTTTGTGCTATGGGCCATCCTATTATTGGACATTAATATAATTTATTTCTGTATTTGGAAATTGTAATTGCTGTCTTCTGTGCTTGAAACTTCTTTCAATCTTAATCTAATGATGTTATTTGCTAATGGTCTGCTATGCTTCTTACAGTATTTCTGGTTAGAGTGATTACAACAGGTGATATTGTTTAACACTTTTCAACTTCATACGTGCTATTACCAGAACTAGATGGCGAAACATTAAGAAATTTGAATTCACTTGGTCACCATCTACTGCAAGTAGTTTTGAAGAACATATGTTTCCTCAGATAGATAATATTTTCTGGATTTGTTGAGACTCAACTCTATTCTGTTCAATTTTATTGGAGAATGTTCAAGAAAAGAATGCAGATTTATATGGTGTTATATCAGTTGTAACCACCGTGTGGTTTTTTTAAGAAATGTCTCTGACGATCTATGATTTTGAATGGTTCAAAGTTGTGAATAATTTTCTTACTTAGCTTTGCATATGCGAAGCAAGTTATGTATTGATCAGTTGTAGAAACTAAGTTGGATGGAAGGTGGTTGAACTTTGTTTGTAGTTTATTCTAGAGGTTTTTAAAGTCACTGTAGTCATTTATGGAAGAGAAAGAAGCTTGGATTGTAATCAGAAGTTGATTCCAAGAGGATCTCTTGTTAAGTTCCCATTTATGTAAAGAAATATGCCATGCCTAATGAGATCCACAGTGGAGTGTTTTGATCTTCCTGCAGGATTTTCCCCCCCTTAATTTTATGGTCTTTGTTGTTGCAACATTATACTTTCTTTCATTGGAAGTAATCTTTAGATTTGTGATGAATACTGCTTCTGTTTCTACTGTTTGTGTGTTAGTGTTCTAATTCATGCATGTGCTTGGATTAAGTTTTACTTTGTCTACCAGCTCAAACTAGGAGGCTCATTCACTTTTCCCTTTTACCAAATATATGCAGAATACAAAAGATAATCCTCCTTGCAATACCCTGTTCATTGGCAATCTCGGAGAGAATATCAATGAAGAGGAATTGAGGGGTCTTTTCAGTGTGTAAGAATGTTTTATATCTGGCTAGCTTTGTGACTGTTTGATGTGTTAGTGAGTACTGGCTTTAAGATTCTTGTAACTCATTTGAATTCTTATTGTCATGCAGACAACCTGGCTTTAAGCAAATGAAAATTTTGAGACAAGAAAGGCATACTGTTTGTTTTATTGAGTTTGAAGTAAGTGAGCCTTTGTATCCTCAATTGGCATTTCATGGGCT
The DNA here is from genome assembly GCA_026413575.1 of Erythroxylum carthagenense. Lineage (NCBI taxonomy): Eukaryota > Viridiplantae > Streptophyta > Magnoliopsida > Malpighiales > Erythroxylaceae > Erythroxylum > Erythroxylum carthagenense. Next base: position 56,466,321 of record JANZLD010000005.1, on the reverse strand, counting down.
GTTTTTCCTCGCTATTTTCAGCCTACAGAAAAAGTCTGGGCAACTTCTCTTGATTAAAGTTGTCAAGGATAATGGTTTTATTCTACATTTGCAGGATGTCAATAGTGCAAGCAATGTGCACCGGTCTTTACAGGGAGCAGTTATCCCCAGTTCTGGTTCTGTTGGAATGAGAATACAATATCCTTCCTAAATTACTATGACAATGATTTTCACCACTTTTCCTCGTGTCATCTTTGTGCATTCATTTGAGTCCCTTACAAAATTTTTTATTGAAAACGTCTCATACTCTGAGAGATGGATTTCTTTTTTTTGGGTGGGTGGGATGGGTTGTTATGATCTCAATTGTAGATGTCCAGCCATGCTGTTCATGGAAAGTATACCGTATATGATTTTGTGTTACTGTTTTGTTACTTGAAATGGGGTCTCTCAATTCTTGTTTGTAGTGTTTTTGTTTTAAACCTGTGCTCTTCGTCAATATTAGGTGCGTCTAATTAACTGGTTTCTTTCTCCATAGCTTCTGTTTTGAACTCTTTATTTATGCTTTTGCGATTGTCAAGTTACCTTGCTATGTACTAATGAAATCTAGCCACTTTCTTTCTTCTAAAGTGCTTCTATGCCACTGCTTTATTCAATGATGTCTTTGTCTTCCTTCACTTGGGCATACATATTCAAAGAACCCTTTTGGGAAAAGGAAGGATGGAAGCTACCCTGTTTCGTCTCCCAGTGCGAATGGAGTCCCGCCAGTTATGACCTACCAGTAGCTTGAAGGGGATGTACTCTGATCTTTATGCTTCAAGAAACACGTCATGATAGGATGCATCTTGCAGCTGTTGCATGCATCCATTTCATTTGTCAATATCAGCATTGGCATCTCTTCTCATGTGAATGATGCACATAGTGCTATCAGGAATACATCATCTATCTGGTCACATTGTTCTAATTTGTCTGAGACATGCATTTGTTAGCAGCATGGCAGCTCAACATAAAATATCATTTGTAGAATGCTGTGCATTGTTCTGTATTTCTGACTTGTGCGTTTCACATCTACCTATATCTTGCATCTTTAACAGGATTGTTATTTCTAATTTCATCTTCTGTTAATAAGATTGTCTTAGGGTTAAACTACATGACATTACCTAACATGACATCCGGAGGCTAACGGGAATATAAGGGAAACAATGAATCATATATTTCAAACTGTTGACATCAAATATTGCAATCAATACACAGTTACATTTCATGGCATCACTTTAGCGAGGCCATCCACACCATTAATCACTTGTTCTTAAGCACTCCCATTAACATTACCATCACTACCACATTTCATACGCTGAGTTAATTTTGCTCCATCAGTTGAGCTAAAGGGTTGTCGAGCAATTAAGCATTCAGGTTGCTCAAAGCATAATTATCTGAAGTGTACAGCAATACATGCCATTGTGAGTGATATGCAGGATGCTTTGTGCGACATGTCAAATTTCTTTTTGTTTGGAGAAGGCAACTGCTGCAGCTGATTTTAATGTCAGGTATCTTACCTTTTAAGGCAAGCGACCTTAACCGAACAACCTTGTCTGGGGCTTGAAGTTATAACTCTTGTGGTGGAAGCGTGATGGATATCTGCCGCAGTGACGTGCATGCAATAGAGGTTCAGGCGTCAAGGAAGTGGAATGTTTGCTCAATAGTTTTCATGCTCGTGCAATTTTATAAGAATTAGGCCTGGATATTTGTCAATTATCTTTGGTACACGATTCCAGTAATTTTTTAGGAAATGAAGTATGGAGCGAGGAATTATTTTAGAAAAATATGGATGAGTTGGAATTTCAATGATCAGAATTAGAACTAAAAGAAAGATGCTGCAACCGAGCACATATGATGATCTTACAGTTTCGCTTCTCGATGGTTGGTTCACTAGGTGTTATGCCTCATGCTTCAGTACAACCGTGTTAGTTTGTAACAGAGTGAGGTTTGGGGATAGGAAGACAACGAACTATTTTCTAACATATACACAAACAATTGGTTAAATTAGCTAATCGGAAGTTAAAAGTGAGCAAGACAACATTCACACTAGCATCTACAATGATAAATAATTGTGAAGATGAGATTGTAGAGGACTTCTACATCTCAATGACAACTGAATGTTTATTCCAGCGAACTTGAATTTTCATTTATGATTTGAAGTGATAAACTGAATTGGCCAAATTCACCTTACACCTCAGAAGCCCGTTCAGTTTTACAACCGTAAAGCATCTCTATTTTTGCTCTTGTACTATGCTTAACAAGTTTGTATACAGGTTTGTAGTATGATGCTGTGAATTGTTGGAATCTTCTTCCTCACTCTTATTTATAGCCTTATCTAGGAAATCAAAAACTCGAGTGAATCTACTAATTAGAGAGATCCACCAATAAGAGTAAGAAAATAAATGAACGTTTTGAAAACGAAGAATAAATGTTTTTCCCCCTTTATATGAAGTACGTACATTGATTTATAAAAGTTAGTCACATATTTTGTAATCAAGTCAACTTGAAAAATAAGAAACATAAACAAAATAGAGAACTGATAACAAATCAGCACTATTAACTTCAAATTTTATTTAATAGAAAATAAAATTTCTAACTACTTTCAAAAAATTCAACTCTCTTCTTAAGAATTTTTAGAAAAAAATTTAATCTTTAAAATTCTTTAAAAAAACTCCTTAGTTTTTATTTTTTCAAAAAAACTCCTTTTAAACTTCGGTTAAAAATAATAATAAAACACATGCAATATCAACATCATATATGAACTAATCAAATATTATTCATATAATGATTCAATTCAACTCTTAAACTTAAATCAGACTAATTAAATTCACATCAAATTAATAATTTATTATAATTATGTTAAATTATTAATTCAAAACAAATTTAATTTGTTTAGGTTGGATTTAAGAGCTGAGTTGAGTTATCATATTAATGACATTTAATTAGTTCACATATGATATGCATACTGTATGCGTTTCATTTCTATTTTTTAACTGAAGTCTAAGAGTTTTCAAGAAAAGTAAAATGTTAAAGGAATTTTTTTTGAAAATTTTAAAGATTATGAGGATTTAAGATTTCTTAAACCATAGGGAGATCTATGTCTTTTACCATTGGAACAAATGACATATAAATTTTTACAATAATCTTTTCTTTGGCTAAATTTACAACTTTATTATTAAGAGTTTCAAAATAAAAAAGCTACAATGCTTTGACATTTACAAGTTGACTATTAATGTTAACATCCATTTACAAAACAATTCTTATAAAAAAAATTTAGTAATGACTTTAGAGTTAATATTCGGTAACAATAAAGACTTATTTATATAATAAAAAAAACTTTAAAGAGTCTATTGTTAAGTTTCATATGAACAATGGTTGTTCTATAAATAGATATTAATGGTAAATTTTAACTAACTTATAAATACATGATGTTCTTCCTTCTCTCTACATTTTTTCTTCTATTTGGAGCTTTTTGTTTTTCACCGATGGCCGCTTCAAGGACTGAATTCCCTTCTCTCTTTACCTTTACCTATTCTTTGATTCCTCACTTATTTTGCTCCATACATCAAGGTGACATACTAGGCCTGATAAACTCCTTATCTAACAATTCCTGTAACTGAGTTTCAATTCCTTCAGTTCAACAGGTGTCATCCTATATGAAGGAATTGATATAGGAGCGGTACCTAAAATTATGTCAATAGTGAATTCCGTCTCCCTATCTAGGGGTAATCCCAGTAGTTCGGCCGGAAACACATCCGAAAATTCTCTAATAACTGGAATATCCCGAATGGTTTGTTCAATCCGAGTGTCAACCACGTGAGCCAGATAAGCCTCACATCCACCTCGGATCAATCTCAAAGCACTTAGAAATGAAATTAGTCGGGCTGGTACTGCCTAACTAACTCCTCGAAACACCACTCTCGGCTGATTAGGGGATTTAAGCATTACCTCCTTAGTATAACAATTCATCACTGCCCTATGAGCAGTGAGTCAGTCCATGCCTAAGATGAGGTATGTCTCCCTCAGCTGCAATATGATCAAATCAGTTCCTAATTCTGCCCGATCAATCCGAATTATACACCTCTTACATACCCCACCGATCACTGTTGTGCTACCCACTAGAGTGCTCACTACTAACCCACATTTCAGTATCTCTCGCTCACAATGCAATCTAGATGCCAGATGCGAGGTGACGAATGAATGGGTAGATCCTGGATCTACCAGTGCATATGCTTCAAAATTAAAAACATATAACACACGTGCTACCACATCTGGAGATTCTTGTGCCTCCTGTCTGGTGATGGCATAAACCCTGGCCTGAGGTTGCGGCTGATTGGTCCGCACCTCAGTCCTGACACTGGGCCCTGCTGACTGAGTTCGACCTCTACCTCTGCCTCTCTGTGTAGATCTGTCAACTCTACTATGTTGAACTGAAACCTTAGTCATAGTTCCCCCTCTAGCTCCAGACTGTGATTCCAACAACTCAGGGCAATCTCTGATCTGATACTCGTAAGAGCCACATCAGAAACATGCTCCCGATACCCTCCAGCACTCACCACCGTGTCTTTTACCACAATGTTCATATTCAGGAAATTGTTGCGACTGACTAGTAGGCATCTGTCCTTTGCCTCCCCCAGACTAAACAAATCTACCTCTTCCTTGGGATCCAGATTGTCTCGATCTAGACTGGAATCAAGACGATCTGTTCTGGCGATTTCTGAAGCTTCTGCCAGAATCAACATGAGATTCATTCTGCCTCTTTCCTCTATCCTCCTGCCTATGCTCTCTCTGACCATCTTTCAATAATTGCTCTATTCTGATCGAGGCCGCTCGGAGTTCTGTAAAGCTGCCCAAGTTAGAGATGGCAAGCCTCGTTCTGATTTCCATATTTAGACCATCCTCAAACCACCTACATTTATCTTGCTCAGTCGGAATCAGTGCGGTCGCATACCCCATTAACTCATTGAACTTTATCTCATAGTCTGCCACTGAGAGCTTGCTTTGCTTCAAATCTAAGAATTCTTTCATTTTCCAATCCATGTAAATCTTTGGCATCTAATTCTCTCGGAATGCTATCAGAAAATCCTCCCAAGTCAAGCCACAAGATCTAGTGGAACTACTCGGCACGGTCTTCCACCACTGGTATGCAGGACCTTGTAATAGTGAGACTGCATAATCAAATCTCTCATCTGCTTCACAGTCCATCTGATCAAACACTCTTTCGGTTCTCTCTAGCCACCCTTCTGCTTCAACCGGGTCTGTACTTCTGTAGAAGTCCACAGCCCCTTGCTTTCTCAGCTTATCATATCTCCTTTCTCGCCTCACAGGAATTCTCATAGGCATTCCAGAAAATTCAGGTACATGAGACTCTATATTGGCTCCTATAGACTCCATGTCAGTTGACTCTCCAATTTGACCTCCTATGGAAGGTGACCTATAACAAACAAAAGCTGTGATCACTGTCTGAATCCTTCACTATGAATCATATTGTTTCACTCAAGATACCAAACCAGGTTCTGATACCAAAAATGTAACATCTCACTACCATAAGGCAAATACCTGGATACCCAAAGGGCATTCAAGTACATACCTTATGACAATGGTATGTTGGAGCAAATCCAACCTACACAGCATCATCTAACATACTCGCAAGTCACTAATAAAAAAAACCATTCATTCTGTTCATTCAAAAAGCTTACACTGATACCACCAAACGACTATTTACAAAAGCTTATACAAATTCCATCAAAACTACAAAAAATAATGCTAGAGCACTTCTGGTGTCAGCTAACAAACCTCTGAGTCATATCTCTATCCAAAAGATTCCTTAAGTCCTGATTAAGGAACTAGGTCTCCTGATTCGTACCTGAAAAGCCACATTGCAATTTTTGATGAGTTTTGCAAACTCAATGAGTGAACCATCATTGATGAATTCACCGGATCATAACACATATCACACAGTACACAAATATTTATTCTAACATACATTTATGATTCAAAAACTCACACAGTAGGGTATAACATTTAATCATTGCCAAAGAAATCATATATAAATAAATACATATGCATATGAGACTCACATTCATTCTTATTGTTATGACTGAATGTCTATCACATACTTATACAAATGCTGGCCTATAGGGCTCAGTCTGAACAGAATCACGGAGCATAGCTCTACGTGCACACACATATCACGAAGCAAAGCTCTACGTGGAAGCGCTTCATACGGGCAATTCAAGTCACAACGCCTTTATCTGAGCATGCATTTTATGAAATGCATCAAAACTGAATATGACATATATAGCAATCACATAGGATGCTCAAACAAAACTCACAATCATCGGACCTAAGTCCGGCATTCAACTTTCATTGAGAATTCACATAACATTCAGAATTTCATAGCACTCAAAGCCACAATCAAAGCACTTCTAATACATTCCCGAACATTGATCTCCTCGAACAATTAAAGTCCGGAATTCATAGAGGAATCGCAAACAGTTTGATAGTATTGGAAGCTAACAAAACAAATTAAATCAATCCTAGGAAATCATCTAGGTTGACTCACAGTACGCTCCAATAAGCTATTGCCTGGATGGTCCGGCAATGTCCGATTGGCGTCTGATATGCTCCTCTAAAATAGGCAAAACAAATTCACAATTATCACATTTTTGTATAAATACACAAGTGGTTCTTTTATGCACATCAATATAGAGAATGTCTGCACAATGCATGTTTAATGACAATTCTGGGGTACAATAATGCGATCCTTATTAAAGATCATTCAGAAATCAAAGCCCTCATTAATACCATGTATATTTACAATTGGATTGAACAAAACAATGTCAAACAATTTCATAACTTCATTGACAGCTTCAGATTTTTCCTCTAATACACATACGGGTCAACCTTCCATGCTGAATCTGATAAAGTAAATGACCAAATTAGACAAACTTCCTTCCGTAAAGTTATTCTCCCATTTCTTAGCTTTTTAATGATATCAAAATCGTTTAATTTGGTTCTATGTACAAAGAAATATACTCAAAATATCTTAGACTGTTCTTAAGTTCCAACAGAATTCTTACCTCAACTTCCAACCAAACGTTGAAACTCTTAAAGACAGAATTAAAACTTTATTTCTTCACAAAAGTTGTAGCCCTATGTCTCTAGTTTACAATGAATTAAAAATCACCTCATTTGGACATCTAAGCAAAAGTTATGGTTAAAATACTTAGGTATATTTGAGCTGTCAAAGGGGTCCTCGCCGCGGCGAGAACAAAAAATGACGCCGCAACGTACAGCCCAGAAATAAGTTTTTCTCAGGATTTTCTTGCAATGGTCACCGCGATGAGCTCAAGGGTGAGTTACACGTCACGACGTACAAAAGGAATGAGCCGCGACGAGCTCAAAGGTGCGTTTCACGTCGCTACGTACAAAAAAGAATGAGTCGCGACGTCTGGTTACTGAAACTCGTCTTCCCCAGTTTTCCTCTTAACATTTGTATGCATTCTTATGTTTATTCTCACATCAATAACTCAATAGCATTCAAACAATTCTTCTAACTCATTTTTAGCTCATCAATACACATACAATTCAAAAATCCAGATT
>JANZLD010000005.1:56297940-56322424 GCA_026413575.1 Erythroxylum carthagenense | reverse complement strand
TTGATTAAATTCCGGGCTTAAAGTCCGAGGAGTTTGTTATGTGGATATGGTATTGGAAGTGCCTTGTTTGATCTGAAATTCTGTATAATATGTAGTTTCTCAACGAACATTGAATGCAGGACTTAGGTCCGATGATAATGAGTTTTTGATTAAACATTGCATGTGATTATCTGATATGACATGATCTATATGTGGCGCATTTCATAAAGTGCATGCTCAAATAAAGGCATTGTGACTTGAGTGGCTAATGAAGCGCTTCCACGTAGAGCTTGGCTCCGTGACATATGTTTTGTACATAGAGCTCTGCTCTGTGATTTTGTTCTGACTGAGCCCTGTGGGCCAGTAATTGTGTATATGTATGTGATGACCACTCGGTCACAACAATAACAACAAATATGAGTCTCATGCATATAAAATTATAAGATTGAATCCAGTGAATGAATATTAGTGAATTATGTGATATGTGCGTTTGATCCGGTGACCTCATCAATGATGGTTCACTCATTGAGTTAGCAAAACTCATCAAAATTGCAACATTGTCTTTTCAGGACAGAGGGACGATTCATTTCACTAGGAACTCCACTATCGTACAGATTTTGTTTTGGGCGAGTGAGGTCATGGCTCAAAGGTCGGTCAGCTGGGAACTCTTGGATGACTTAGATAGATTTGATACATTTCCTTTTTCATGTAAGACTTTTGTATTAGGTTTTTGATGATGTACATAAGGAAAACATGAAAGACACAATGTAATCATCGATTTTGTGAAAGGAAATGAGGAAAGAGTAGTTTCAATAGTTTAAAAATATATTGTGATCTTCTTATGATTCCTTATAAGTGCATATTGATATGATGCCATATGAAGTGAAAGTAGTTATCAAATGTAGCTCGTCCTTATCGTAGGTTATGTACCGGAATGACCTCCGGGCGTCCTGGTGTATATCTTATGGTAAGGGGGTGCTATAGGCACTGGCACTGGCAATGAGGTTAGATTATAACTTAATTTAACTATTGTAGTTTTGCTTGTTGCAGACTATTAAAGCTCTATAAGAATATTCACATTTGTAGGTTCCTGCTAAGAGCATCTAGGGAAACTCCTATCCACTTCCTTAGCGCCATTAAATGAATTACTCAAGTGGATTCCTTGCACTTCATTTCACAAGTTTTATTAATGTGTTAAACTTAAATTCAACGTTGCATTCAGTCCTAAGGCTATGACTACTACTCTTATCTTCCTAATAAGCATTTAACTAATGACTTTTTCACTAGTTTGAGCATCCCTAAAATTCTCTTATTTCTTTCAATCCATATTATGGAAACTAAAGCTCCAAAAGCTAACCTAAACATGTTGAGATTTACCTTAACATGACTTTTGATATTTGTAACCTAGTCAATTATGTTATTCCACCGAGAGAAGTTAAAATAAAGGTTGTAGATGACCATTATCTAATTACAAAGTTTAGTGGAGTACCTTTAGTTGAAAAATATATGCTTCAAAGTTTCATTATATATGCTTCAAATTTTCATTCCCAACTTTATAAAGCATATATATATATATATATAAGGTTAATCTAGTTGAGTTCTACCTTCACATAACTTTTGATAATTGTAACCTAGTCAATTATGTTATTCCACTGAGAGAAGTTAAAATAAAGGTTGTAGATGACCATTATCTAATTCCAATGTTTAGAGGAGTACCTTTAGTTGAAAAATAGACGCTTCAAAGTTTCATTCCCAACTTTATAAAGCAAATATATATAAGGTTAATCTAGGTGATTTTAAAGCATCTTTATTGTCTACTCTATATTTGATCGCTAGCCAAAGGATGAAGGATGTGCGAGGGATCAAGTTGTGATTCCAAACTAACTTGTTCCATAAGACCTTTTCCTATGTTCTAACCAATAATTCCTTGTAACATTGGTTTGAGAATTTCAAAGAGCTGTAATTTAGCCAGGTCAAGGCATCCATTTTAAAAGGGTTAGGGAATAGTTTGTGAGTTTTTCTTTTATTAAAAAAAACCCATTGATGCATAGATTAGCTAGATTTATGTTTTTTCTTCTATGATGACCTTAATCTTAGAGCTGACAAGAGTACTTACTTTAAATAAATCAAACTCTTGTAATTTGTATAAATTACCTAAATCATGCCAATTGCTACACTAAAAGGGAGTGCCTTTACCATACCAAAATCTATATTTGAAAATGTAGCTCATTGATTTCCTTATTTATAAAATCTATTTAAGGGTTCATGAGGTGCTTGCTTTTGGTTTTACTATCCAATTGCCCTTGCATTTTAAGAAGTGTTTATAAAATCATTTAACTTAAAATGACTTTTTATCCATGAATAACTTAAGTCTTTTGATTAGGGTCACTTTGTTTATAGTTTTGATATAATTGGATCCTAAGACCCCTATTATCCTAGACCAAATAAAGGTTAATCCTTTTAACTCTAGCCACTTTAGCTTTCTCTTTAAGCATTGATCACAGGATTTTTCTAAGCAAGTTTAATAGGCTTCATTATCTTCTTTAGGATGGAAACTTGAGAGCTCCAATGAATAAGAAGATTGAGTAAGATGGAGTTGATAAGTTGTAGTCTACCTTATATGAAACAGCTTTATTGTACTAGCCACTTTAGCCTCTTGTAAATGGAGTTAATAAGAGGTGTACAATCTGAGAAAGACAACCTCTTTATGGTGATAGGGATTCCTAAATATTTTAAAAGGAGATGTTAATGCTTAAATACCTTAGTAATTCCTAGGATCTCCTTAGTTGCATTGGTTTTTGTTGAAACGTAAAAGTTATTTTTAGAAGGATTGTAGCTTAACCTTAAAATGTCTTTAAACTGATCCAAGGATTTAGTGAGAACCTCCACTAATTCCTTAGTATCAATATAAAGCAATAGAAGATTATATGTAAAAGAAAGGTTTAAAATGCCAAATTTGTTACATTTATAATGATATTTAAACCTAGGTTCCTTGGCCATGTTTACAGTAATGAGTCTGGTGAAGGCCTCCATACTTAAGGAGAATAGTTAGGAGGATAAAGCGTTTGCCTTCTCCAGTTCTTTAGAAGCTTTAAACAAGTTTGTCGGTTCTCTATTGACCAAGATGTATAAGGCTAAGGTGACACATTACTTAACCTAATTAGTGAACTTTCTAAGGAAACACCAGGCCTTCATTAAACTAAACAAGAAATTCCATTTCTGGAAGTCAAACTTTAAATCACAACTTTTTATTTCATTCCTATTATGGTAGCTTTTGACCAAATCTTGAGCAATTAGTATCTTGTCACCAACACTTCTATTTTAAATGTAAGCAACTTGGTGAAGAGTAATGATTTTCTTGAGAATAACCTTTAATTTGGAAGCTAATAACTTAGAGATGAACTTACAAATCACACTACAACATGAGATGAGTCTATAGTTAAAGAGAAAAGTGAGGTTTAGGATCTTAGGGTATGTTTGGATGTGGGTGGAGGGATGGAAGGGAATGACCCAAATGACTCAGGCCATTGTTTGGGAGTCTATTTTGAAACAGGATGGAATGGCAATTGATGGCTTTGGAAGCTATCCTTTGCCATCCAAAATCCAATATTTTGTGACCTCCCAAATTGGGGGGGTTAGAGATGGAATGACATGGCTTGCCTTCCAAACCCTCTTATTTTATTTAAACTTCCAAACAATGGAGTGGCTTATTTCATTCCATTCTACTCCATTCCATTTCGTTCCATTAATTACCATTCCATTCCATTCCATCCTAAACTCCCAAACATACACTTAGGGATCAAATATATATAGTATTAAGTTCCCATAATAATTTTCCATTTATGAAGAATTATTAGATAAAGCTAATGAGAATTTCACTTGACATATCCCAAGTATTCTAAAAGAATCTAGCATTGAATCCATCAAGCTCATATGCCTTCTTGGGTGTTATACCGAAGCAGCTTTCTTTATTTTAATAACCTCCTCATAGAGGAAGTCAATTTGATTCCTTGAGATAGACTGTGTTAAACAACTTCTAGTCACTACATACAAAGGTCTAATGTCATTAGTAGTACCTTACAATTTATTGAAGTGATTAAAAGCTAGTTCTTTCAACTATTACTGATTGTTAAGGACACTGCTATATGGTGTTTGTACAAAAATTATTTGTTTATATTTCTCTTAGGAAGAATCGTAGTTAATTCTTCAGCAAAAAGTAGTAGATTTCAAGAATTTTCACATATTTATTAAACGCTGATGTTTAAGAAGTTTAAAAGCCTCATTTACTATATTAGTTATCAAGTTTGAGAGCCTCCAACATCCTTCAATTGTTAATTGTTCACCAAATTTGTTATGCCATCATCTTTCATCATCACCCTCTTAGTTGGCACCCTAGTCTTGAGTTGATCTTTCCTTTTAGGTCTCCATTGATAACTGATGGATATAACATTTTTTACAAGTTTTTCTTAAATCATTTAGCTTTATTATTCTCAAGGAACGTAGGAGCTCTTTGTTTGAATTAGTTTCAACACAAATTTGTGTATAGCCTATAATCTTAATATAAACAATTTGCTTATTTAGACATAGTGGCTTCTTGGGAGAGTTTGCTAAATAGCTGATCCCATCTGTAGATCAATATTCAAGTGGCACGTTATAAAAATTGACCTATACAATAGTGTAAGACAAAATTTAAAAGTAAAAATGCCAAATATAATTTTAACCATTACCTCTAAAATCCAACTATTGGTAAAGAAAATATACATGGAAAAGGAAATGCACGCTAATGCTAATGCTAATGCTTACATATAACATGGTTAAGATAAGCGGGAAGGAGTTTGGTTAAATTCCTAAATAGAAGAAGCATCAGTCATAAAACATATGTAACTAATTTATATTTGAATGTTACTCTCCTGGTTTAAGTGAGATCGCGGGTTCAAACCTCCCTCATGTATGTAGTCTTTTAAAACTTAGGGTCAGAATTTTGCCTTCCACAAGAGATCTATCTTGCTCGAGTGAGGATTAATCTGGATGTGGATGAATTAAAGGTATCTTCCCATAACTGAGACCCTCCTAAGATATCTCGTGAGAAACAAAAAAATTCATATTTGAATGTGATGACTTATGGGTACATATGATCATAGCCGATAAGTGAAACCGTTGACCTCCAATGGGCATTGAGGTGATGCTCGTGGAAACATACAAAATTAATAATGTGGAATTTGCATGTTATAATCATGGTGTATCATTTCTTTAATCTATTTGTCCTAACTTGAACCATTTGGTTTTTTAAAACTCAGTTCTATTTATCATAATGCCATGCAGTGTACATTTATATGTGTACATAGATATACTTCAAACTTATATTTGCCCTTTTTTAATGAAATCAACATTGTTAAACTCACATTTGTAAACAAAACTGAATTTATGTTTGTCTCCTTTTTTTTTCCTTTTCATTTACAAAAATGTAATACATTTTTTGTCAAATTTCCAATCTATATAAACTACATGTACATGTACATGCACATTTATTCTTATTAATTAATAATAAGTATCTTGATTTTGTTACAAGAAAATATATATAAAAAATAAATTAAAATAAAATAATTTTAAAATGTCATAAAAAAAGAAGTGGATATGTTTCAGACTTCATATTAGATTTCCTATTTTCTTTTTATTACTATTTTCTTTATTTCAATACACTAAAAGTTTTTTAAAAATAACTAGATAAAATATATTTATATTAACAAACACCACTTGACCAAATTTTGTATTAAGTCATTAGAGAATAATTCCAGCTGTTTTCTTTTAATTCAAAAGTCCATGGATTCCCAAATATTTTACTTTTATTTTTAATAAAAAAGAAGTGGGATTGGGGAGCATTGGAGTGCTTTAGACGCCATGGACCCAGGAAAGAACAATATAGAAATTCAAGGTGCTGACTTTTGAGTACCATACCAAAGGCGACGAAGCACGGTAACTCTGCCCGTGGACGACTACTTAGTCATCCTGCAAACTTGTCATTGCGCCATTCTTACGGTAAATACAGACATTTTTTAACGCTATTTTACTACATAAAGTCTCGTTCTGTATGCCAGAGGTATGGTATATTCTAGAAGCTTTTAAGAGGATGCTCGTCTTTGCGTTACAGCCTAACACGGTAAAGGATCTTCCACGCATGCTCCTAGAAAAAATTTAAATTATGAATTTGTTTTTACCATTAGTCACCTATATTTATGGGTATAACGATGAATTATTTCCAAGGTAAGGGGGATTTATTACCCACGCCATGACGTACATACTGAATTAGGTTACGCGAGGAGTTTAGTTAGGATGATAACCCGAACTGGCTATTCTGTTGAATCTGGTCTGGTCGACTCTGGCACCGGCTCTTCTTTCGTTTGGCACGCTTTTTTATCATTCCTCTAGGGGTAAGAATTTTATCGATGATTGAGAAACCAACCTTCGAGATGAAAGGGTTGGTGTAGTCAAAAGTAAGGCCTCCATGAATCCATTTATTTACATATAAAACATTGTGTTCTGTCGGTTTTTAAAAATATAATAATTTTTAGTTGGGCTGGGTTTGATCTTCTTGGACTTGGGCCTTTCTAAGTCCAATTTGGCCCATTACTAAGACTAAATTTATTTTAAATTTCTATTTGCTATATACAATTTAAAAACGCCTTTTCAATCATTTTGAGTTCATTAAGTAAGAAGCAATGGGGATTGAAAAGTGGAGGAGGAGAAGAGCTATAAGTTAATCTGAAATCTAATTTTGAAAAATAAGATCTGGAATGGATTACGTTGTAGATTATAAGAACACCAGAACGTTCAACTGTTGTTGGCTTCGCATTATTATTTTGTAGAAGGAAATAGTTACTTGCAGGGTTAAAAATCTCAATCTTTTAATATCCCTCGTTTACCCTCCAATGATCGATCCACAAAACTTTTTCTCCAAACTTTGAGAACAAAATCCCGAAATTGTCCCCTTCTCGAACAAACCCCCCCTTCTCTCTTCTCTTCCTCTCGCAGCTCTCTCCCCATCGTCTCTCCCTTTCTCTCTTCAATCTTTGCTCCGGCAAGCCTCCGGTTAACTCTCCGGTCGTGATTGGACCGCCACCGATCTCACCGCCCATGACTCTGATGACTCCTCCGCCGCTTGATGTAATTTTCCAAAACTTCACATGGAACTTGCTCGCTGCTTCCTATCACTTTATCTCTGTGTTTATGCTTGTGTTTGTTGCTTGAGTTCCGATTCAATTCGATTTGATTTTGATAGTGTAGATGATTGGCTGCTATCTGCCTCTCTCTCGCCCTCTCTTTCTCTCTATCTCTTTTCTTTTGTGACAGTGAAATTTGGATGTTTTACTCTGTATGATTCAGCATAATTTTTTTCTTGTATCCCTAGCAAATTTTATGCTAGGGTTTCCATCGGCAGATCCGAGCTCTTCTCATTTTTGTTTCTGATTTGTTTGGTTTTATTTTCATTTTTTTAGCAGCAGCAAGAAGACGATGAGATGCTGGTTCCCCATTCTGACTTCGTGGAGGGTCCTCAGCCCATGGAAGGTATGCACTCGTATCTTTCTTTTCCATTCTTCAGTTCGTTTCCCGATAAAATGCAAGTGAACTCTCCGACTGCCAAAAGAAAATCGAAACCCTCACTCTCATCTTCACTATAATGTAATATCTATTTAAATCATTTGCTCATACTGAACAATTTATTGCGTGGAGAGTGAGGCTCAGGATTATTTTACTCTTGTTGTGTAATGTTCATTATTCTTTGTAGGAGGCATAGTGGAGTTTTAGATTCGGTAGCTTAATTGATTGATTGGAGGGAATTTTGTGAGAAATTACTGAAATTGAAGTTTGGATAACGCGGAACTGTCAATTTATGGTGTCTTAGTTATTGAGTTGCTCAGTTATTGCTCTAGAGTGTTCATTTTCAATTTTTAAGGCATTTATTTTAATAGAATTAATCAATTTCTAAATTTATATCATGTTAATAGCGCAATCTGAGAATGTGAATCCAGTGGACCCTCAGACATTGGATGATCCACCTTCAGCAAGGTTTACATGGACAATTGACAATTTTTCCAGGCTTAATACCAAGAAACTTTACTCAGATGTTTTTGTAGTTGGTGGCTATAAATGGTATGCTGACATCTTTAATATTTTATATCCTCTGCATATATTTTATTCATTTCATTTGATTGACCTTTGAGTCTCACATTGCTAGGAGGATACTCATTTTCCCTAAGGGGAACAACGTGGATCATTTGTCAATGTATCTAGATGTTGCAGATTCTGCAACTTTACCTTATGGATGGAGCAGATATGCACAGTTCAGCTTATCGGTTGTCAATCAGATTCACCAAAAATACTCAATCCGGAAAGGTATTAGGATGATATTTGTGAAGTACAATTGTTTCAGTTTGCATCCATTCTTTAGTCATCATTTATTAAGGTTGCCTAAAAATTATCGCACTAAACTTTGCCAACTGTCTTTGGGAGTTGAAACCATGAACATTTTCTCCTTTTTACTTTGCGTTGCTGAAGGGAACTTGCAATCATTATTTTTGCTTTTCAATTCTTTTTAGAGGATTATCTTTATCTAGTAGCAGTAGCAGTAATAGTAGTAGTAATAATAATAGTGGTAGAATAATAATTATCATTATTATTGTGATTTCTACCTCTGCCTCTTTCTTTTGTGTGAGATGATCAAATATCAATGATTATATTGTTTGGCTAATGGTTTATATGATATTTTACATCTCTGAACCTAAACTTCTTTGAAGTTCAGGTTGAGGCATGTAATTCAAATTGGGATTTAGATTTAAGGAAATTAAGAATTGAATGGCCAATTCTTTGGGATGGTTGTTTGATTTGAATATTTAGCAACTTCTGCTATGTCTACTTTGTTCTTTGAGTTCATGATAAACTAAAAATGTATAAAATGTGTTGACTTAGGTGGTGCAAAGTAACACTATGAATCGTTCCTTCTACGGAACTTTTAATTCACGACGAAAGGGAAAGAAAAGAAACTCGATAGTTTTTGGCACAATGTCAAATGAAAGTTTAAGAGAATAAATGATCTTCTACATACCAACTCTAGTGAAAATTATCAATTCTATATAATGAGTGGTGAAAAAATTAGGTAAAAATAAAATATCAGAATATATTCTTATTTGTGCGAATGATTTCTCTTTCTATATCACTGTCTCTTAAGGATGAATAGTCTTAGGTTTGTAAATGGGGCAGGGTTAGACTGAACTTGCAGAGTATCTTAACTACTGCTAAACAAAAATATAGCGTTAATTAACAGTTGACACTGTAAGTTATAGAATCTGTTTTAAATGATTTGTTGCCTTGTGGGCTCATGTGGTGTGAATTTAAAAGTTTCGTTCCTAGTTAGAACCATTGCATGTCTTTTACATAGTCGTTTTCTTTTCCTGTCATTTGACAAATTTAGAAGAAGAAAATCTTATTATTAAATGCAATGTGGATTCTCTTTCATTTCCAATGGTAATTAAGTGCTATATCACTTCTTGTTGGATGTTAATTAACTTTGTTGAAATTTTCATTATTATAGTCTACAAAAATAGAAGGATGTGAATTACTAGAGAAAAGTAGGAGATGCATAGATCGGCATCCACAATGGGTAGTTTCTCCCATTGAGGGAGAGATTATTCCTGAGAATTACTCAATCTTGAGCATGGTTGAGTGACCACGTTATACTTGGTAAATCTTCCAATTGACAGGTTCATTGAGAGGTGGATGGTGTGGACGAAGTAGAATAACTTTTCAGTTGCATAGGATTTGTGGCATGCCTGAGGCCTCTGTCTAGCAATCCAAATTCTAAGAAAAGATTTCTATGAGAGAGAGAATTGATTTGGAAGGAAATGGCATGCATTATTAGCTGGGTTGTGTGAATCTCATTTCCCCTGTTTTGAGGAAATAGGACCTAATTTCCCCTTCCAAACAAAGAGAATCTCTCTATTCTGGTTTTGCTTTATCTTGATTCACAATATGTATTTTGTAAAAACGATTTTTGATAATTTGTTGATTCCCGTCTTGTTTTTCATGCCTGTTGTGTGCTTGGTATGCAATATATGTTTCTATCTTACGACGTTTGAGCAATCATTTACAGCTGAGTTTTTGTTGTCATTCAATTTGTTGCAAACAGAATTTGTTGCTAACCAAAGTCAAATGTGTATCGATTATCTGAAGAATAATGATGTCTTGAATCCCTTTTAGTTTCTTTTGGACCAAGTCTTTATAAAACATCATGATGTGCCATTTAGGTGGATATGTTTCATCATGGGAATTCCGTCAAAATTTTCCTATAGAAGAAATTATGAATGTATATTCATGTCTCTGATGTTGGTTAAAACAATGTTGTCGCTTATGATCATTATCAATTACTTCTGCAGAGACACAGCACCAGTTCAATGCGCGTGAAAGTGATTGGGGCTTCACTTCATTCATGCCTCTAGGGGAGTTGTATGATCCAAGTAGAGGATACCTAGTTAATGACGCATGCGTAGTTGAAGCTGATGTAGCAGTTCGCAGGGTTATTGATTATTGGTCACATGATTCAAAGAAGGAGACTGGTTATGTTGGACTTAAGAACCAAGGAGCCACTTGTTATATGAA
This sequence comes from Erythroxylum carthagenense, assembly GCA_026413575.1. Classification (NCBI taxonomy): domain Eukaryota; kingdom Viridiplantae; phylum Streptophyta; class Magnoliopsida; order Malpighiales; family Erythroxylaceae; genus Erythroxylum; species Erythroxylum carthagenense. The sequence continues at coordinate 56,311,795 of JANZLD010000005.1, read as the reverse complement.
CTCGCTTCTTCAGACGCTGTATCATATTCCTTACTTTAGAAAGGTTGGTGTATATAGTAATTGTAAGTTGGTTTGGGTACAATTTCTTTCTGACAATGTTAATTACAGGCGGTCTATCATATGCCAACAACTGAGAATGATATGCCATCAGGGAGCATTCCTCTGGCTTTGCAGAGTTTGTTTTATAAACTTCAATACAGTGATACTAGTGTAGCAACAAAAGAATTGACAAAGTCTTTTGGTTGGGACACGTACGATTCTTTCATGCAGCATGATGTGCAAGAACTTAATAGAGTTCTTTGTGAGAAACTTGAAGATAAAATGAAGGTATATGTGCTGTATTTTTTTTTTATGGGGTTTAGTATTCGTTGCTGTAGTTTGTTAAAAACATTGTTTTCCTTGGTACAGGGAACTGTTGTTGAGGGCACAATTCAGCAGTTATTTGAAGGACATCACATGAATTATATTGAATGTATCAATGTGGATTATAAGTCGACAAGAAAGGAATCATTTTATGGTATACTTCAAGCTTACTGACTGTAATTGATTTATTATAGATCCATCTTGTTGGCCTCATGTGATTTTTTGTCATTGTAGATCTTCAGCTTGATGTAAAAGGTTGTCGGGATGTTTATGCATCTTTTGACAAGTATGTGGAGGTGGAGCGGCTTGAGGGTGATAATAAGTATCATGCTGAACAGTTTGGATTACAGGTGAGCTTTTCTGTAGAAAATTGACCAGTCAAATTCTTTATAGGTGCTTTTTAGAAGAACCGTTGAATTTGTTCTGTTGCAATTTCAAAATTTGAAGATTTTTTTTCAGTGGAGTTGAACATTAGGGTTTTTTTTAATTTTTTAAATTGCTTGGATTTTGTCTTTTATATGATTTGTCGTTATTTGTTCTTTTTAAAAGGAGCACTGTTTGGTCTGCACAATTTTTGTTTTAGTTGGAGAACTTTTTATAGTTTTGCTTATCTATTGCTGCATGGACAATGTTTCTTATACCCTTTATTTATGTCAATTTCCAGGATGCTAGGAAAGGAGTCCTGTTTATAGACTTCCCTCCTGTTCTTCAACTTCAGTTAAAACGTTTTGAGTATGACCTTATGCGCGACACAATGGTGAAGGTTAGTAATTAAACCATGGCTTTATGTCTGAAAGTATTTATATTTCACATGATGACTGTATGGGTCTTGTTATCTTATTGTGATTTGATTCCTATTACTGCTACTGGAATGTTTTATGTCCTGCCAGTTCAACTTCGCTAGAAAAGGGAGCTACTTATATTTCTTTATCATTCCTCTTTATGTTTCCGCTATTCAGCTAAGTTCATTTTCGTTTCTACAATTCCACCTTCATAATTAAATGTTCGTAATTAGCTTTGAGATGCAACTGCTATATTCTCTTTTAAAGAGTTCTTTTTTCATTTTTGTGAGAATTTATGACTTTTGTTGCTCTCCGATCTAATGTTTCTCAAGTAATTTCTGCAAATCTGTGAACCCGATTGTAACAACTCATGAACTTAGTATTGTATATTGGTCTTTATTTTTGGTTTAGGGTCTTAACTATTATGTTGATTTCCTGCAGATAAATGACCGCTATGAGTTCCCTTTACAACTTGATCTTGACAGAGAGAATGGAAAGTATTTATCACCTGATGCTGACAGAAGTGTTCGTAACCTGTATACTCTTCACAGGTACTGGCTGAAATTTCCTTGGGCTTGTTGAAGATGATTGAAACCTTTACCATGCCTGAGGATTTCTGTTCTTGTGAATTTCTTTGGACTTGGATGATAGAATTGGACTTTTCTGTGCTTGTTGATTACCTTTTTTGGGTTCATGATAGAGAGTCCCATCTATCATGTGATACTTATTGATGATCTTAATACCCTTATGGAAGCAATGAAAGCATCTTTCAGGAATAAGGTATCTCATAGGGGAGAGAATCTGATGCATAAGCTTGCTATGTTCGTTAAAGTTTAATATACTTATGGTACTTATGATATTGATGCTCTTTCTTATGACTACAAATTCCTTGGAAAGGCAAATGATAGAACTTGATGCAAATCTGTGTATTTGATGAAAATAGAAGTTATTCCTAAGATGTTTGAAGGCACTTCATGATATGCAGCCTATAAAATGGAAGTTGGTAAGTTGAGAATTAGATATACCAAGACTTGTAGGAGTGAGCTAAGACTGCTGAAGCTTGCATCTTGGGCAAATACAACTTGTGTCATAGTCTTGTGCAACACAATATTGAGTAAAAGATTAGCCATTCCTATAATCTACTGCTTTGTGATCCATGCTTTAAATTAGTCTTAAAATAATAAAACTTGCGTTATAGTCTTGTGCAAGAAAATATTGAGTGAAAGATTAGCCATTCCTATAATCTATTGCTTTGTGATCTAGGCTTTAAATTAGTCTTAAAACAAACTTTTCCCGCGTAGTTTGGGAATCTTGACATTACAATATGGTGAATTATTGCTCGTCTATGCTTTTATCTCTTAATATAACTTGTTATCTCTTGTAACTTATTGATCCAACTCTCTTGAACAAAAAGATTCTGAAATGATAAATGCATGTATTTGTTGGTTTTGCATGTGGGTAATCTTTGGACGGTTTTGCCAATGTTTGTTGGTTCTTTTGAACTCGAATCCTGGCATGAATTTGATTCTAGAGGTCCATTTGGTATTTGACAATTAGCAACCTAAACCTAAGTTCATTTTTCAGTATCTTTTACTGTGATCTCATAACATGTGAATACAATGTTCTAATTCAAATTAGTTTTGTTACTACTGGTTAGTAATTTGCGTAACATTATTTTAATTACATTCATTACTGACTAGTAAGTCGTTGTTGAGTAATTTTTGTCAGTCTTTTGTTTGTACTTTGTGTCTCTCTGTCTTGTTTTATTTAGCGGAATTGTGACATCACTATTTTTCATTTGAAAGATACTAGTTGCCCCGGAATTTAGTTTCTGTAGTTGAACTCATGAATTTGGTTATCTAAGGAGCCTGTGTTTTATGTGCACAGTGTTTTGGTCCATAGTGGCGGCGTGCACGGTGGACACTACTATGCTTACATCAGGCCAACTCTTTCAGATCAATGGTATGTTTTGTGCTTCACTAAGTTTTAGCTGGTTTGAGAAATATCGCTTTCATTCCATTCAGTGTTTATAATGAGGATATAAACAGCTGTAGCTTATTGTACATCACATGGTAGCTTGTGGTTCTTGTTTGCATAAATCTTCGTGTTTCATCTGCATTTTATTAGACAGTCTGCTTGAACTCTCAATTCTTACTACAAAATTCCAAAAATGTTCAACTTGCTGTTTCTGTGTCAATTCACATTTTAGGCTTTCTGTAAACCATGAAAACATTTCTATTTCCATAAGTTTTATACTCGTAAGGATTTGTGGAATGTAGGTTTAAATTTGAAGATGAGCGGGTAACAAAAGAAGATGTTAAACGGGCTTTAGAGGAGCAGTATGGTGGTGAGGAAGAGGTAACATATTATAGTTTAGGGTATTCCATGTTTTATAATTAGCATAGACTAATTCTTCCTGCTTTTGTTCAACAGTTGCCACAGACAAATCCTGGCTTCAATAACTCACCTTTTAAGTTTACAAAGTATTCAAATGCTTATATGCTGGTGTACATTCGTGAAAGCGACAAGGAAAAGATAGTCTGTAATGTGGATGAGAAAGACATTGCAGAGCACCTAAGGGTGAGATGATAGCTATGAACTTTGTCTACTTGTTTTTTTGTTCTTTGATGCTCACATAAATTGAACTGTACTTCAAATTTCTTACTGCAGATAAGATTGAAGAAAGAACAAGAGGAGAAGGAGCTGAAGCGAAAGGAAAAAGCTGAAGCTCACTTGTATACTATGATAAAGGTTAATACTTTGTGATTTCCTGTAACTTCTTGTTTTACCTTCATCTTTCCTGGTTTACAATGGCTGTATAGACTCACTGTCAAGGCATACATGCGAACACACTATTGTTTATTGTTATAAATATTTGGAAGTCACCAATTCAGTTGTTCTTTGCATTTTTAGGTTGCACGTACGGAGGATCTACTTGAACAGATTGGGAAGGATATATACTTTGATCTTGTAGATCATGATAAAGTTCGTAGTTTCCGTAGACAGAAACAGTTGCCTTTTAACCTTTTTAAGGTGCTTCTCAATTTCTTTCTAGTTCTTAGATTTGCATTCTAATTAATACTTGATTTCAGATCCAATATTGGTAGCTTTGTGCTGAATTTACGACCTAAATAATATGATGGTTTTGCTTTTTTTCCCCCCCCAAGCCTAATTGGGAAGGCTAGTTATTGAACTTATCAGATTTTCAATTTCTTTGAAGATTTCATTCAGTGGGATGGTAATTTTGTAGTCTGATGCATTTGGATATATGCATGAGTCTTACCTAGCGGTCATGCCTCCATACCATGCACAACAGAATGTTTAATCACATTCCTAAACATGCTGAAGGCACCATAATTTGGTGCATGGTCAATTATTACAAACAAAAATTGCCAGTTCAGTCTGGATGGCAGTTGCCGAGATTAAAAATTTGAACGAATCAGGAGTGATTTGTGGGACGTCCCTTCTGTGCGCTACTTTGACGGGATAGGAATTCTAGTATTGGCCTTGTCATTTGTGGTTGTTTTGTCAGTTGATTCATTTATTTAGACTTATGCCAGAAGGGCATTGCTGAAGGATTGTTATTAAAGCCTGATCTCCAAAATGTATGTAAGACACTCCTGAAGGGAGTGGGCTTGCAGGAGCTTGCACTATTGCAGTGGGAAAATGAACACTCTTCGATGCATTCTATATCAGAAAATTTCTGCTATTATTAGTTCAAGTATAGAAACTTGTTGATACCAGGTAGGCCTTCATCTATCTAAAGTAATTAGGGACTAGTTGGTATTTCCTACAGGTCAGATTGTTTTATTAGGAGACTATATTTTTATGGTTTCTAGCTCTGGAAAACTAGATTTCTGTCCAGATCATTCTGATCTTCCTAGTAGATACTTTACAGGGTGGCTTTTGATTTATTTTGTGATTAATACCAATTGTTTCATTGGTGATCTTGTACATCATCATTCCTAAGCCTCCATTCTGTTTACATTATATACCTATAGGTCTCGTACATTTTCTTTAGGTACATATAACTTTTCTGATGTAATGATTTACACAGGAAGATATTGCTAAAGAGTTTGGTATACCAGTACAATTTCAACGCTTCTGGCTGTGGGCCAAGCGCCAAAACCACACATACCGTCCAAATCGACCACTGACTCCTCAGGAAGAAGCACAGTCTGTGAGTAATAACGACTTTGTGTTTATTTTCGTTGACTATTGTACACTTGTAAATACCATTGTATTGCGAACACATAGCGGCCTGATTTGTTCAGCAAACGGATGTCACAGGATTGGTTCCTATTTCCTCTTTTCCAGTTTAAATTTGGATTACAATAAAGGAATTAATTGTTCAAATTTACGTCATCTCCTTTGGTACTGAATATGTGGTTAGATGAGTGTTCAAATAAGAAGATTCCACTCTTGATGTCAGACAATTTGACATTCCGGTTCTCTGAGGGAAGCTTATTAGCCATCAGGGCAAGCCTAATCCTTGAACTTTGGTCAATTTTAAATGAGCTAAAGATTCTATAAGTAATTTTAACAGAGTTGGCTACTTGTTGCATCTCTAATGCTTTTGTTGAACTTGACTTTTAGCTCATGGCTTAAAGGTAATTGTTCCGCAGAGTAATATTATGAGCATACTTATGGAAGTTGGAGAACTAGATTAGCTTCTGATATCCTTTTGACTTGAAAACTAAGTTTTGGCCTTATACTTTTAAACAGTTTGGCTAGCGTAATTAGTAAAATGCACACACAATGGTATGCATACCAACACACAGAGGAATTTCTTCAACGCATAAGCTTTCTGACTGCTGGAAAATAATGCAATCTATTCCCATTCTTGACCGATATATGTTGCACTCTGGTGGCTTAACATCCTTTGGTGTGATTTGTTCTATTCTGATAGCAATAAAATACTGTGTGTGAAGTTGACTACATAATCTATGCAGCAATTTGAATTATTTGCTAGACATTAGATCATTACAAGATGCTTTTGGTCCTTCATTTTCTTGTATTTATTGTGATATCTCTATATATGAGTTTGTACAAATGATTTGGGCTGTTTGAATGCTGTGGGATTGTGATACAGTTTGCTATTTACAAAGATCTCAACGTCAAAATGGATCCTGTTTTTTTGATTTAAAAGCTCAATGAATTGTAGGTTGGACAATTAAGAGAGGTTTCCAACAAGGCAAATAATGCTGAGCTTAAGTTGTTTTTGGAAGTAGAGCTTGGACCGGTAGCTCTATTTGCCCTTATCCATCATTTTCTCATCCATTTGATTTATAGGAAAATATTTGGTCTTATATTGTACAGCCTTTTGAGTACTGCTGATTCTTCTGGTAATTCAGGATTTTCGGCCGGTTCCTCCACCTGAAAAGAATAAGGAGGATATTCTACTTTTCTTTAAATTTTATGATCCTTTCAAAGAGGAGCTCAGGTAAGCATCACTTCAGCTTGCCTTCCTGTCTCTAGGAACTGTTTGGATACGGCTTACACTGTAAAATGACAGGTATGTTGGGAGGTTATTTGTCAAGGGAACTGGTAAACCATCAGAGATTTTGGCAAAGTTAAATGAAATGGCTGGCTTTTCACCTGATCAAGAAATTGATCTTTATGAGGTTAGTTATGGATATTCATTTTAAGTAACAAGAAATTTATATTTTCATCTCCCAATTACGGTATCAGTTATATTCTATTGTAGTGATTACTGTTTTTTTTTTCTATCAGGAAATAAAGTTTGAACCTAACGTCATGTGTGAACATGTTGACAAGAGACTCACATTTCGTGCAAGTCAGGTATATAAAATCAATTTCTAGTTTCATTTTCCTGTAATCTCTAGCTGACAAATCAGATTCTTCATTTTCTTATCTGTGTTTTTATTTTCATTGGTTATGCAGCTTGAAGATGGAGATATTATTTGCTTTCAAAAGCCTCTTCTCCCTGGAAGTGAAGTACATTGCCGGTTCCCTAATGTGCCTTCATTTCTGGATTATGTGCATAATCGTCAGGTATGAAAATGATTTTTTGTGAACGTACATGACCATTCAATTCTTAACATTTGATATTGCTACATACTTTTCTCCAGAATTTTATTTTTCTGGAGTAGAACCTAGTTGCTGTGGGTCATGCATAATTTAACTAGTGGCTAGGGTATACTATACATTCTTATTCTTGCCCTACCATCATAATTCGCAAATTCAGATCAGCTAATTGTTTGCAAATACTGGCATAGTATAATTCTTACCAACCATCCTAAAATAGGAGGTCGCTAATACTAAATTTATTAATGGATCCTTGAGGATTCTTGGTGCAACCAGATCTCCATGCGATTGTCACATAAATGAGTATTTTTCAAGTTGAATGTCTTTCTCCAAATGTGCTAGTAACATGTTTGCACCCTGTGATTGATCACATAAAGGAGGATTTATAAAGTTGAAAGTCTTTCTGTTTGTTAAGAAGGTAACTTGTTTTGTATTTGCATTTTCATATAGTCTTGTCATGTGACTTAAAGTTCTGATGGATTATCTTTTGTTGTCGATATTGGTCTAATTTCATGGACATTTAGGTGGTTCGCTTTCGATCCTTGGAGAAACCAAAAGAAGATGAATTTTGTCTTGAGCTGTAAGTGGTTCGGTAAATACTCAAGAAGATAGTAACTAATTAAGGATATTGAGTATAATGTAGTTCATTCTTCCCTTATTTATCTTCAGGTCAAAGCTTAACAATTATGATGATGTAGTGGAAACAGTAGCTCATCACCTTGGCTTGGATGATCCATCTAAAATTCGGCTAACATCTCATAACTGTTATTCCCAGCAACCTAAGCCCCAAGCCATTAAGTATCGGGGAGTGGAGCATTTGTCAGATATGCTTGTTCACTATAACCAGGTAAATTATAGAAATTTAATCTGTACTTTTTTTTTTTTCTCATTTTGCATTTAGGTTCTAGTTGAAAAAATGAACATTTTATTTTTGTGTTTTTGGTAGACATCTGATGTCCTCTATTATGAAGTATTGGACATCCCCCTGCCAGAACTGCAAGGCCTGAAAACATTGAAAGTTGCATTTCATCATGCTACAAAGGATGAGGTTAGTGGAGGTTATGAAAATCCTGATGCAAGGAACTTTTCAAGTTATGCCTCATTAAATGTTTATGATGTTCTCAGATTGTCATTCATACCATTAGATTGCCAAAGCAGAGCACTGTTGGTGATGTTATTAATGATCTTAAGACAAAGGTAATAGTTGTTTGATTTTTTCTTCAGGCTTTTCTTTTTTTCTCAAAAGATTCCTAAATTGCAGAATATTGCACCACATAACACATAAAAGAAAAATTGTAAAAAGAGAAGGAAAAAGGTCATTATGCATTATTAATTTTGTTATTATTTTTATAACAGGAGGAGTTATCTCATCCCAATGCTGAACTTCGTTTGCTTGAAGTTTTCTATCACAAGATCTACAAGGTAACGACTACCTTATTCTGTTTTCATTGAAGTAACCCCTCCTGAAAAAAACATTCACCAACTGCACCTAGGGATTTTTGTTTCAGTTTTTGCTATGATAAGGCCAATGCAAGGTTTAGATCATATGACCTTCAGGATACCATCTTTGTTTGACTAAAACATAGCAAATGTTCGTATAGATATCAAATAAAATCAATGATTAAAAAGCTGTAAGCTAGATCCTTTTAGTCTTTTCATTCTTATTGTCAAACTTCATTTCTTTTTCCGGAGCAATGTGGATCCTTGTTTCACTCCTTTTTGTTTCTGTGCCCCAATTTGATGTTTCTTTCATAATTTTCTCCTTCATACCTTGAAAACTAAAATATCTAGCCTCATTAGGAAGTGAAGTTCTGCAGAGGTATCTAATTTTAGATTCACATGAAATTTCGCATGCAAAATGTAAAACACTTGAAAAAGTTCTTCCCCAATTTTATCATTCTCACATACATGGAAACTAAGTTGGCTCCAGTTTACTGGTATTGCCTATGAGCACTTTGAAGGTAGTGAACATCGATGTCATTTGTTATTGGGTTCTAACGTCTGGGCAACATTTTGTATCTTCTCCGTAAATTTGTTGTCTTTATATTATGTACAGCTTGGAATTTTATTATTTTGGGAGGATTCATAATGTTGGATATGCTGGCCCGGACTCATATCTTGTGTCTTTTTGAGCCTAGGGTGTTTAAGGTGGATCATATAATTGTATAGTAACTTACAACATCACTAAACAGACTTAAGTTACATGTGATCCTTGATTGAGCTAAACGTGGTTATAATAGGAACTCTTCTCTAAATATTTGCCTTTGTTGTGATACAAGTGCATTAAAATGATGATTGATTTAAGTTCTGATGGCATGAAACAGGGAGAATGAAAGGCATTGGTGTTACAATATTATACTCACTTAGCAGTTCTATGTTATGCTGATAAATTTTCTAATAAGCAGTTCTTTTTTCTGCATGCTTATCTAGTGTATTTTTGGAGGTAACATAGCTTTTGATGCTTCATTATTTTTCAAATTTTGTGTTTGTATTCCAGATCTTCCCACATAATGAAAAAATTGAGAATATCAATGATCAGTACTGGACATTACGAGCAGAGGAGGTGAGGGTCTCTCTGTGCATTTGTAGCTAGACAGTTTCTGGGTCATTATTATTCCATTAATTTGACTTCTACATATTTGCAAATACTTTGGTATCTGAATCTGTGGATAGTTGGATACTGACACTTAAAATGTATGTTTTTCTCAATGATGCCACAATTCTTTTACATGCATTAATGGTGCTGGGTAATTGATAGTGTCCTTACAAATATGTCCTTGTAAGCTCGTCTATGATCTTAGATCAACTCCCAGCTTGGTGTTCTTTCTGAGCACTATGTTTGACATGCATTAATGCACCTTTTTTGCTAAATTGTTTGCATGAATGTCCCTTTTTATTATGGTTTAGGCAATTGATATTTTGCAGGTTAATTTGGCATTCCATGTTAAATTGAATGAGGATTTTTTTTTTCCGATATGTTTGGTTGATGAGAGCCATTGAATGATGTGAATGGAGATATTGCTGAATTTGTCTCTTGGTTTTCAAAGTAGACAGAAAATGTCGTTGATTAAGGGGGAGAGGTTTTTGAAATTTAGTTCATGTTTCTAGTTTTATCTTGTGAAGTTCTCCAGCTTTATCTTTTTATCTCTGTTTGAATAAGTGTAGTGTGAAATACAATGCCCCATGTTAACGGGTTAAGGTTTGTTTCTTGTGATGAATTTATCAAACAATTTGCCTTTTATGTCCAATTCATGAATTCTTACAGTTATGTTTTTTGCCTCAGGTTCCGGAAGAGGAGAAAAATCTTGGCCCTCATGATCGTTTGATACATGTTTATCATTTTATGAAAGACGCAACTCAAAACCAGGTGGTGATATATTGCTTTTTGTTTAATTGTTTCGTTTCTATTTTCCATTTGATGACATTTTCTTCGATGCTGCCTGGTTTCAGTCATTTGACTGAAATATTCATGCTTTTTGTAGTAAATTGCTTTTTTCTCTCTCAGCAGGTTCAGAATTTTGGTGAACCGTTTTTCCTGGTCATTCATGAGGGTGAGACCTTAGCTGAAGTTAAAGCTCGTGTACAGAAAAAATTGCAGGTTCCTGATGAGGAGTTCTCAAAGGTATTTGTGTTAATATCTCTATAGGAAAGCATCCACACTTTTTATCATCTCTGTTTAATGTATAATTTGAAATATTCCAGTGGAAATTTGCTTTCCTCTCATTGGGACGCCCTGAATATCTTCAAGACTCTGACGTGGTGTCCAGTCGATTTCAGGTGAATCAAGGCTCTTTCACCATGCATGCATGAATACATGTAGCGTGTTTATTGTCTGGTTATTACAAAACAAACTAGTGATTTCACTGAGATCACAAAATAGATAAATGGCAAATCAATTTTGTGAAAATCCAATTGATGACTTCAACTGGACTGACTAGATAAACTAACGGTATGTGGAGTTTCTACATGTGTGATGAAATAAGTTTACGTGGGATAAAATATTTTTTGTCCCCACAGAGTACCTGACTTTGCAAAATTTTACAAGATTAATTTTCTTTTCTATTTTGATTTGAGTAATTATGTTTCCTTTTTGATTTTGATAAGAGTATCGTGTCACATAGTTTCTTTTCACTTTTTCCTTCAGTTATATCTGCCTTATCTTTGCTGCATACCGTAAAATGTTGATAGGAGCTTTTTCTCTATGCTTATTACCCTACAAAAGAATAGTTTGGAGCAAATAAATGGGGTTATTTGAACTTTCTTGTGGTCCTTAAGAAATAGAAATCATAAGCATAAAGTAAGTCTTAAAACATGTAATTCTTTAAGAATCAATACTAAAACTTCACATGTTGATTTTGAGTATTAAAATTCTTTATAAAGGATGCAAGTTTACTGAAAATGTTAGTCCTCCTATTATTTGTCAAAGATTTGTGTACCATATTATGCCATTACCATTTGCAATCTTTGTCACATCAAATTCGAAGTTTTAGTACTCAATTGTCAAAACATAAAGCTTTCAACTATGTTTTAACATGTGTTACAATTTATATTTATTTGTCCAACATTTGCTGAGTAACAGCATTGTCTTTGCTGGAAATGTTTAATCTACGGATTCACCAGAAAGATGTTGTGGCTCTATTACTTTGTTACCTAATGTGGAAAGTTTTCTGACCTTGTCATATTTCACTCTGGTGCAGAGAAGGGATGTATATGGTGCTTGGGAACAATATCTTGGTCTAGAACACTCTGATAATGCTCCTAAAAGGTCATACGCCACACACCAGGTATGATTAGAAATAACGAGAGAGTATTTTCAATACGATTGTTGAGTGGCTTCAGAATGGATGTGTTAATGATGTATCAAAGATGAGCCTTTTGTTCAGATGCATTTGAGTGGGGGATTTCATTGTTATCCTCATTTTGCAGAATCGTCACACATTTGAGAAGCCAGTGAAAATTTACAACTAGATGGAGGGGAACAAATTGGCCGAAAATCTCACCAGATTTGTTTTGTTGCATTAGCAGAACTTAAGAAGCTGTATCCGGTGCGGAAGTGGGTATTTGTCGCCTTTGCAGTGAAAGCATGCTGTTGTTCTGTAGATTTGTAATTCTTTGATGTTAGGGCCGGGGCGGTTTGGATAGAACTGTGTTCCCTGAATAGTTTTGACATATGTAATGGGCTCATCATTTTGGTGAAGTAGTTGATGGCTGGCATTGAATCCTTAATTTCCATTTGTAGTTTGGTACATAAGATTTTGATGTGTGGCCATGTATAGAGGGTATAGGTGTGCCATTATTCTATACTCCAAATGTACGCTTTCGTGGATTTTCCTAGATGTAACAATCAGATCATAGAGAAGAGGCATCTGTATGATGTGTCAATCCAGGTGCGCCTGGACCTAGTTGAAATGAAATATTAATTCGTCTCTCAAATCCAGCTTTCCCCCGCTCTTTTGTATGATTATTTAGTTTGGTGTGATGAAAAAAGGAATGAACAAGGAAACTTTTTGTTACAAATCTGAAATAGTATTGTATCCTGAATCTATTTAGATCCATCTTTTCGAATAAGGGGAGGCTATGACTCAATGTTATGAATATCGTACCGGATTTGATACTGAATTGAGCTTTGGAACGGAACTGTACCGGTATCGGTTGGTACCGGGTACTGGGCATCAAATCAATAGCATGTTGAATGCTTCTTATGGGTGGTAAACTTGGAGGTAAATCATTACTGACCAGTTCCTTGAATTCCTTCAACAATTGTTAGATTTCAGGATGTTGAATGAAATTTTCGGCTTTGTCATCCTTCGTAGCCTTACTAATTAAAGCACACACTACCTTTGACTCTTCACATTCTGTTTCAAACCTTTTAGTTGCTATTTATCCACTGATCTTTTCACCTTTTGACGATTTAGAAGTCCCTTTGGCTTCTTCCTTTAGCCTTTGTTTGGATCCTTATTTGCACAAGGGAAAGGAAAGGAAATATTGAGGGGAAAAGAGGGGAAAAGAATGGAAGAGAAATGAGATTTCCTTTCCCTTGTTTGGTTTCCAAATTTATCAAAGGAGGGAATTGAAACTTATATCAGACAAATTTTTTTTGAGACTTTTATGCCCTTGATTTTAAAAATTGTTTATCTTTTACTATGAAATTGCTATGAACTTGCTAAAGCCAATGTGGAACAAGTGTCACAATTAGTTGTTATTTCGTATACTCCTGACAAAAGTATCTGATTGTTTATTGCTCATTTTGCTTCTCTGAGCAGGACTGGAGCAAAAATATTCAAATATCTGCTTTCCACATTTTCAAGGTTATGATATTTTATCCTCTTTTTGATACACATTCCATGCATCATCCCCACGATGTACATAGTTGAAAACTTGAGGAACCAGAGGCTTGCTAATAACTATTAAACTGTTTTCTCATGCGGTCTTATTCTCTTTTAGGTTCCTAGGATGAACAGTTTGAAGAGGAAAAGGAACTAATCATGAAGGAAATCCAAAGATTACGTAGCCTACCAAACATTTTGCTTATAACATACAGTATTGCATTTTAATTCACATCCTGCCCTTTAAGAATGGTTTAATTGATAGATTTTGTATATCAATTCAAAGGTAGCATCAAAGTTCTGAGTACCATTTGCTTTCTACCTTCGTTATTTGCA
>JANZLD010000005.1:56267780-56279752 GCA_026413575.1 Erythroxylum carthagenense | reverse complement strand
TTAAATTATTTTTAATTATTAAATCTAATTTTATTTAAAATTTATATATTTTGAAGATAATTAAATAATATATATTTTAGTTAATAGAAATTATATTATAAAACCAAAAATAAAGAGGACGACTTTTTATTACTTATTATTATTATTATTATTATTATTATTATTATTATTATTATTATTACCCTAATTATTATTACTATTGTTTATATTATTAGTATGATTATTGTTTTTTAATTAATTAAATTTATTTTAATCTCTTATATAATATTTATAAGTAAATTATTAATTAAATAAAATGAAACAATTTAAAAATTAACGTTTTGTCTAAAACTTAATATTTATTTAAATTATTTTTAGTTATTAAATCAAATATAAATTAAAGTTTATATATTTTGAAGATAATTTAATAATATATTAACAGAAATTATATTATTGAATTGAATATAAAAATAATTAAATTAATAATATAATTTTTAACTATTTATTATAAAAAATATAAAAATATATCAAAACATGAATTGAGTTTTATAAACTCAATTCATGTTATAATTCATGTTAACAAGGTGTTGTGAGTTAGAGGAGCAAGCTAAGTAACGTGGGGTTGAATTCACGTGCTTTTTAACGTGAATTCAACCCCTTTAAAATGTGGGGATTGAATTCATACTTGGATTCAACTCTTGTGATTTTTGCATTCCAAATGGAAGAATTGAATTCAATCTCAAGATTGAATTTAATTCATCACATTCCAAACACCCCCTTAGCGATGCCATATGCCAATTCATTTTAGTAGCAATACTCAATCCTTTGGCATCTAACTCAACTTAGCTACTCGGTACAAACAGCAAAAAGCAACAAACATGTTTATCAATTTCATTCCCCAAAATCTCAAAAAGATGGTAGAAAAGTTTCAAGAAGCAAAGATAGAAAAGCTGGAGTGGTGAATGAATATACCGAGACACGTCTTTTGTGCTCAGGTTCTCTTATTATATATAGAGTAGAATGCAGTACAGTAGTACAGAAGGATCATAACAGAATATTGTAACAAAAATTATGAGAGTAATACACATCTGATGGAGAGGGAAGATGATACAGAATATTGTACATGATAAAGAATATAATTCTATTATGTTATAACATTCCCCTTCAAACGAGAGAGTGTGATGAACAACTCGAGTTTGTTCCTTAAAAATAGAAATTGAGAGTGAGTCAAGGTTGTGGTTAAACATCAGCTACTTGATGAGAAGAAGAAACATATCTGACATCAATGGAGCTAGACAATACTAAATCTCGGATAAAATGAACATCAATTTCTATATATTTACTATGAGCATGTTGAACTAGATTGGCAGCTAGTGCTCCTGCACTCAGATTATCACATCACATTATAGAGGGTCGTTGGAGGAAAAGACCAAGCTTAGATAATAGTGATCTTAACCATTTAACCTCAGCAGTGCCATCAGCCAAAGCCCTGTATTCGAATTCTATACTTGACCAAGAGACTACTCGTTGCTTTCGTGAAGACCACGATATTAATGTACCTCTAAGATACACACATAATCTTGCCATTGATTTTCGATCATCTATATCTGTAGCCTAGTCTGCATCTATGTAAGCCATCAATTGAAGTGAAGGGAATGGTTTTAGATGAAGTGCATATCTGGAGGTGCCTTTGAGATAATGTAAAATACGTTTAACAGCTTGAAAATGGATGGTTGTTGGCTGAGACAAAAATTGGCTGAGTTTATTTACAGAGACTACAATATCTAGACAAGTAATTGTTAAATATTGAAGAGAACCTATAGCTTGACAATACAGAGTAGGATCTGACATAGGTTCTCCATCAGTCAACGAGAATTTTCAGCCAGTGACTATTATAGTAGGCATAGATGCACAATCCAGTATGTTTCTTTAACAAGTCAAAGATATACTTTCCTTGATTCACGTACGTAACTGAACTATCTCTATAAATTTTAAGTCCAAGGAAATAATATAAAGGTCTTAAATCCTTGAGAGAGAATAGTGCATTTAGTCTTCGTACAAAGGATTTTAGTTATGCAGAGTTATTTCTAGTGATTAGAATGTTGTCAACATAAATCAATACAAACATAGTGGGATTACCCGTTTGAAGCAAGAATAGGGAGATATCGCTCTTGGCATTTAAAAAACCCCATTGCAATAACATGAGATGTAGGCGATCAATCCAGGCTCGAGGTGCCTACTTTAAACCATAAATAGCTTTAACTAACTTACATACGTGATTAGGTCATTGCTAATCAAGCAAGCCCTCAGATTGTCGCATATAAACATCTTCTTGAAGAAAGCCATTTAAAAATTCGTCATTCACATTAAGCTGTCGTATTTCCCATTGAAAGGTAGCAGCAATTGTCAGTACAACACGAATGGTGGTAAGTTTCATCACAGGACTGAATGTTTCACCATAGTCAATTTCTGCAGCCCATTGGAAACCCTTCGCGACCAACCGAGCTTTGTGTTTCAGAATAGATCCATCAACTTTAAACTTAGTTTTGAACACCCATTTACAATCAAATAGTTGTTGTGTACCATTGTATGGAACCAAAATCTATGTTCTGTTTTGTTGTAAGGCATCGAATTCATCCACCATTTCTTGCCGCTAGTGAAAAAAAGCAAGTGCATCTTTGGCAGAAATTGGTTTAACTATTCGTGACAAAGAAGTTGGGTATTCTGAATGAAGAAGTCCAATGAAGGGATATTTAGGCTTGAAAAGACCATCCTTGGCCCTTATTGTCATTGGGTGTTGATTGAGTTGGTGTGATGGAGACACTTGAGCTTCTGAAGAGGAAAGAGCATCAGGATTGTTTGTTGAGGAAAAATCTGTTGGATTAATGATAGGTGAAATGTCTTAAGGTAGAGAGTTATTCCTAGGTGAGTTATCAGAATGAGCAGGTGATGCGTCAAGGCATCAAGGACAATCACTTCTTGTCCTTGAGACGATGTAGAGTGTACAGACAAGTTTAAATGGTGCATGAGTGACACTCCACCATTTGTTTTAGACGATTTAACTTGATGATTCAAAAAACATGTGGTAAAGGGAAACAAAGAAGGATCAAATACAACATGTTGTGATATAAAAAAATTTCCAGAAGCACTCAAGCATTTATGGCCTTTCTGTTGAGATGCAAACCCAAGGTAGACACATTTTTGGCTATGAAATTGAAACTTGTGATTGTTGTATGGTTTTAAACACAGGTAGCAAACACATCCAATTGGCTATATAATCTTATAATCTAGTTCTGGTTTAAATAAATTGAACAGGGGTGATACGCCTTCCAAAACTGAAGTGGGAAGTCTATTGATCAGATAAACAGCAACTTGAAAAGCATCAACCCAGTAAACAAAGGGCATTCTTGTTTACGCTAACAAAGTCAAATCTGTTTCTACTATATGTCTGTGTTTTCTCTCTGCTCATCCATTTTAAGAAGAAGTATACGAACAGGTGAATCTAAGATTAATTCTAGCAACTTGTGCAATAGATATAAGAGGCTTATATTCTAAACCATTATCACACTAAACAACTTTAATACATGTTTTGAATTGATTTTCAGCTAAGGCTCGAAAATGGTCAAAGGTGATAATAGCCTCGTCTTTATGTTTTAATGGATAAAACCAAGTATATCAACCGAAATCATCCAAGAAATGAATGTAATACCAATGACCACTTGTAGATTAAATAGCAAAGTGTCCCCATAAATTAGTATGGATCAATTCCAAAGGTGTAGAAGCATGTGAAGTAGAATTAGAAAAAGGTAATTGTTTTGTTTTTCCAAATTGACAAGCCTCGCATACATATTTTTTGTTGACTGGGAAATTCACATTGCAGTTTTTCATAATTTGTTTCAGAACTTTATGACTTGGATGTCCTAACTTGTGATGCCATTTGATAAAATCATCCTTTGTGTCGATGAACTGTGCAACATGAATTTGAGGCTGACACTTAATCTTGCTGTTCATGGGATACATTCCTTACTTAGGTGTCCTTTGGATCATTAGTCACCCCATTACTTTGTCCTTCACAATGCAACCAATATTAGTAAACTGAACATCAACAAAGTTATCTTCAACAAGTTTGTTCACACTCATAAGGTTTTTAGTAGTAGTAGGAACAAATAACACATCCTTAAGAAGAAGTTTAGAATGAGAACGAGGACAAAAAACAAAAGTAGACCTTATGGCCATGATACGATTCTTTTCTCCAGTAGCTGTAAGAAGATGAGACTTACCCACTAGAGTGACATGCTCAAGTTGATCGGAATGAGGGGTTGTATGATAGTTGGCTCTACTATCCATGTATCAAGTAGGATCTGATACTGAGTAGGGAGACGCATAAAGAGCTTGTGGAGAGTATCTTTCAAAGGAACGACCATATCCAAATGGTGGTTGAAAAGAACAATCATACTTATGATAACAATTTGCTACTACATGACTTGGATGCTGGCAGAGATGGCAGAATGGACGACTACCATTTCTATTACCCAAACGATGACCACGAGAGTGACCATCATGTGGACCACGGGAAAAATGCCAGTCACCTCGTCCAGATCCTAATTTAAAGGAGCGACGTTTAACATTAGGTCGGGCATCTTCATGTTGAGCAATATGAATAGTAAATTGAACAGTCAGTGATGAAAACTGATTGAGTTGATCCAGATGACTTTTAAAAGCCAGCAAGGAAGCGTGAGCTTCAACCCAAGTGAAATTAAGTTGATCCACTATTATTACATTGTATTCAATATCAAGTCCATTCATGGTGTAAAGGATAAGATCTTCGGTGTTCATAGGTACACCGATAAGAGCAAGTTGATCTGCAATGTTCTTCATCTTAGTAAGATATTCTTCCATTGTCATACCGTTTTTACGAGTTTGATGAAGCTCTGTCTTGTAAACCATTATACGAGCTTTAGTCGAGGCACAAGAAAGTGCATATGCTCCACTCCACAGGTCCTGAGCTATTCAACAATGGAGGAGCTGAGCACCAATGTCTTAAGTCATAGGATTTCTCAACCATCCCACAAGCAAACGATTAATAGAGTACCAATCCTCAAAGTTGGGGTTCACTTTGGTCCCTGCACCATTAGGGATGAGACGAGGTGGGACACGAGCCGTGCCATCAATATGAGATTCTAATTTGTTACCCTTAATCAGAGGTAGTACTAGAGATTCCCAAACTAAATAGTAACTATGATCTAGCTTAATCGCAGTGGTTTGGCTAGAGGAGCTAAACATAGTATATGTTTTTAGAGCTGAGGAAGAGGACCCGGTAGAATCAGAAGTTGTAGATGAAACTAACATGGTGAAGAAGAAGCTCTGATAACAAGGTAGAAAAGCTAGAATGGTGAATAAATATACTGAGACATGCATTCTGTGCTCAATTTCTCTCATTATATATAAAGTAGAATGCAGTACATTAGTACAAAAGGATCATAACAAAATATTGTAATAGAAACTATGAGAGCAATACATGCCTAATGGAGAGAGAAGAGGATACAGAATATTGTTCATGATAAAGAATATAATTATGTTACGTTCTAACAAGCAAAATGATCTTATCAAAAGATTTCAGAGGACCATTTATTCAAATTCTTGAGAACAAAAAAAAAGAAAACAAAAGAAAATCAACATAATATTGTAAATATCACAAAAAGGACGACCGAGAATCATAGGTTCATTCTCTTCACTGGAGCCTCCTAGCCTCTCTTTCAAATTCAAGCAACGTGAGCACGTCTCCTTCCCTCACAGGACCCTTAACATTCCTCATAATGAAAAGTTCTGATCATCAAGAAACTTGACTCTCACCTGAGTCACTTGTCCCCTCAATCCAGTCCTACCTACCACTTTCACCACCAAAGCATGCTTGATACTAGAATCCATTTCTCCTACCTATTAAATATTACCAACAAATTTTATCAAATCCTTACTATCAACGAATGAAGGCAAGCATATATCATTAACTTCCTAGACCCATATATAGCAGTAAATAAGAGATTATAAAATTTCAATTGTGAAAAGTAGCTAAAAATTGAAAACCATATATATGTCCAAGTTATTTATAATAGCCAACGCTCAAAACTTAAGAACAATGGATTGACTCTTTTCATTGATGCAATTGGTTTCTTAAATCAAAATTGCTCTTAACTAGGGAAGAATTGATCAAGTTAAAAATATTTTACCAAAAGCCAAATGCGAGGGAGTCGTGGAACTGTGGACCTCTTATAAGTAACTTAAATCAACATCCTAGTTTTGCCAAGCAAAAGAAGCGGTAAAACTATAAACCACCTATTTTGTGACTTTCTTAAGGATAATATTCGTACTTTTGACTGATTATGTCATATTTATAAGAATAAATAAACTTAGTAAGATATTTTGTTGAACAATTTATAGTCGAACTTTCATCAAATACTTTCTCCACACTATAAAATTTTACCTTTTCAAGAAAAAAATAACTGACAGAGTAGGACTTTGATTCATGTACATAATCTTGTTTTTTCATTGCCCACTTAGCATATTTAAATTATATAAGCTTATCTTTACACTTTGAATACTTTAGAGATATTTTTGAACTTGAACAACAATTGAAAGGGATGATGGTTGCACTAACCATCATATTCAACAAAACTAAATAAACAAATAAATGCCAGATAAATATCTAAAATAATTATCACTGTCCTAGTCCACCATACAGAAAAGGTGAGATTTGGACTAACAATAAGGTATGTGAACATGATGGATTCAATGTTTTTTTTTTTCTACCAAAAGTCTTATGGTTTGATAAGAAATCAGTTCATCAAGATAAAACATGAATTTTTTTGTTTAAGGAAAATGTTTAATGAAATAAACAAGACTTTTTTTTATCCCTAAAATTCCCAGCCACTCAAGATTCCAAGACTACATACTCATTACTTATTGTAACACTATCTATAAGGTCATTTCAAAGATCTTTGCCTCCATAATAAAGATTATGTTAAAATGCATAGTAAATACCTCACAAGGTGCATTATTCATACTTGGGAGAAGCATCAAAGATAATATTCTGATTGCTCTAAAGCTTTTTAAATCATATCATTGTAAGAAATAAATCACAAGATGCTCTATAAAGATCATTTTTTATAAAATTTTTTATTTTACAAGATAGAATTTTATTGTGAATTCTTTTCAAGCGTTTGAATTTGGAAAAATTCCACATAATAGATCAATTAGTTCATCTTTACTCTAGTTTATAGTATCCTTATTAATGGCGAGCCTACATATGTTTTTATGGGAACCAAAGGTATAAATAAAAAGAGATTCTCTATTACCTTATATCTTCACCTTATACGTTGAATAAATAAAAAGAGATTCTTTATTACCTTATATCTTTACTTTATGCATTGAGGTTTTAGCTCGACTTATGTCCCACAATATTAGTTAAAGTATGTTTTTCAAATTTCACAATAAATACAAGACTTTGAAACTTTTTAACTTGTCTTTTGCTAATGACCTAATCTTGCTTTGAAGAGTTGACAAACTTGTTATTCGTATCCTCATGAAATCACTCAACCACTTCTCAAATCTTTTAGGTCTCAAAGCTGATAATTCTAAGAACCAATTATACATTTTTACTAACTTCAGTGTTATAACATAGTATTTGTTCAATATTTTAAGCCTTAAACTTCAAAAGTCACCTTTCAAATACTTGGGTAGCCTTATCACTATATCTAGGTTCACTGGAACAATATGGGACCTATCCATTTGCTTTATGAATTCAACTATCTCCAACCGTTTATTCTAGCTAAGCCAAAAATTAAAGTGATAATCACGAACTGTGACTATATAGGCTTCTTAAAAATTATAAATTTAGTCCGTGAATATAATCATAAAGTCAAGCAAAGAAAAATTAATCATTTAGTTAAGACATAACTAGAAAAGATTTACAAAAAACTCTTACCTTGCTCTTTTTAAAACTCCTAATCTTTTTATCCGTTAAAGGAAATTGGTTTGGTTCAACAGAAATTTTCCTAAAGATTCTTTCATCCTCTAACTGGCTCTCGAAATAAAAAAGGCTTAAAATCATGGATAAGATTAATTGGAAGATAAATGGTAATGGTTTATATAAATTACAAAAAAATCATGCCTAAAAACTTAGATCATTTATGCTTCTAATGTACTTAAACAAACATCATTTAACATCAAATTTTAAACCTTTTTACATTATTAGGAAAGATATAGTCTCAAGTGATAAGTTGGTCCTTAAGAGTCAATTACTAGAAAAAAAATTGATGTAACTATCTTTAAACTTTGATTGAGCTATGATGCATATGACATTTGGAGAGGAAAAAAAAAGCACAATCTTTCAATATGTGGAAAAGGATGCTCTAACTATTCTTAGCTCTATCTTCAATTACATTAGGGAGGTTATTGTCACTCAAAAAGCTTATTTAAGGTTAGAAGATTAGCCTAAACTTAGCTATTACTTGCCTTCAACCTCTTATAGATAATATTACAAGTTTTTGGGGTTAGTTATCTTAATCAAATGTGAAGCCATGAACTTCCTTTATGATGTCTCTTGTAATAATTTTAACCATTTAATTTTTTTTTATATAGAGGCATTTTAGTAATTTTATTTCCCTCTTTTTATTTCAGTTCTCCTTGCTATGAAGTTTAAATCTAAATTAATTCATTTTCCAAAAAAAAGTGCTCAAATGCCACTAAGCAACTATGTGTTGTCTTTCCACTAAAATGTAAAATATCTACACCTTACAACATTCTAGGTAACCTATCTTACATAACTTTCTTACTAAAATATTCCAACATCACCCAATTATATTTGAGTAAATTTTTTTCAACCAAATTGTCAAAAAAAGGGTCTCATAAACCTCCTTAAATAAAAGAAATTCAACATTCTCTTCCGTAGAAGATTTTTTTAAACTGTCCATCATATTTTGCCTCGTAATTCACTTTCAAAGTTCCTTAAGAAATTCTTTTTCACTCTGCAAAAAGATTAAAAAAACATGCTGGAGCAATAAGTAATACATGGGCACTCCCATCCATATTATTGCTACAAATTAGTTTATCCAAACAACACCTATTTCCAAAAGAACTTCGCTAGAAAATAACATTTTGTTTCCCACAAATGGATCAAATCATCTAAATCAATCCATTCGTTTTTAAGTCATTTAAAACTTTACTACAATCGACAGTTAGGGCTACATATTTTTCAATATCTCTTATTCATCGAAACAAGTGTGAACAATACTACTACAATTTTTTTTAATGTTCATTGGCCACAACTTCCTTTACATTCTATCATGCATGACTATTTGTTAATTGGTCCATAAGTGCCACTTTTAGATGGTTTATTCACCACCAATGTATTGACTTTAGGAAACTCACTATTATCTTCCTTTCAGAAAAACATTGCATTTAATTTGGTCTTCTTTGGGCAATCACTTGTACAGGTTGGTCCATTGCATATGAAACAAGTATCATTCTAAAGAACAAAATTTTAAGGAGCTTATCCATTTTTACCTTTCTCTGGTAGTTCAACATAATTTTCCCTATTTGACTCGCCATTCATATTGCCATTAGAAAATTTTCTTCTTTTTTTTTCTCTTGGTTCTAAGTCCACTAATCTATCAGTCATTGTAATGGTGTTAACCAGGACCTGGACACTTTACCTTTACAGCTTAATTTGTACCTAAGATTGAAGTCCAATCAAAAAATTGATGAGCATATTTTCCTCTAACATGTTTTTATGTCTAGTATGAGTGAATTGAATGTCTTAAAATAATTACAGATTTTTTGTCAAGTAACAAATTTTATAAGGTTTCTCTTACTATTCAGGAGTTTTAACATGAAAAAATTGCTCTTTAAAGATAACCATCATTTATGTGATTATCCGCCCAATCATGTCATCATAACTTGGTATCACCAACTAAGTACATACTGATCAATATGAGGTTATTGCTTCTACAATTTTTACAATATGAAAATGTTATTGCATATCATTGAAAAAGGTTCTTAAATGTCTTGACATATGGGACATCATCAAAATACATCAAATTTGGAATTTTTATCCAATTTGCATCATTATTTTTTAAAATATTTGTTAAAAGGAGTGTTAAATGCGTCCTCCATCATCTCAACACACTTATTGACTTCCCTGGCATAATCATCTAGCCTTTTTAGATGTTATCCAATGCCTCATTTATCCTTTCCAATTAAATAGTCATAAAACATCCTACTTCTAAAATTAGCCCATGAAATTTCTCTAACAAAGTTAAACTTTTTCTCACATATTCTTTGTTTACTCCCACCATTTTTCATAAAAATTTATTTTGTTCCTTACTTTGATACCACTTTTCATATGGGTAAAATTGAGACTATGTAGCACCCCACTCCCGCAAGACTCGAACCCGACATCGATGGTGATATTCGAGTCTGTGTCCCGCGAGGGTGACGTGCTAAAGCACTCAATCATTCAATAGTCCACATAATTTTTTTTGAAATCAATAACATAATATGTGGAAATCGATACTCAATTTGGGCCCACATTCATTCATCAACATTTTCAATTAACACAAAACCATTAATAAAATTTTCAATAGCCATTTGGGCCCTTTCACAAATACAAAAAACTTGAGTCATTTCGGAATACAAATTTATACCAAAAAGTTGCGAAATATACAATTCAATACAAAATAGAGAAATGCAATGCAGACGCGAACTGATCCTGACCTCTATCCTTTACTTGAATACTGTAGGTATACTCCCGTTGACCTAACGAGGTATTCTCCTGATATTGAAAAATATTTGCAAATTTTGAGTTAGTTTTACGAACTCAGTGCGTGATTATCATTGATGGCTCACCCAATCACATAACACATAAATCACAACATCACACTTTATTTCACATTTCACATTATTTCACATTCAATACACTTAATCATTCATATTATGCATATGTAATATACTGAGACTTACTTTTCATTTGTTACTTTGTTGTGACCGAGTGCCTAAACTATCCTATATAGGGCTCATTGATAACTGTCCCTTATCCTGGGAGATACAGGGTTCATTAAACGTTGAGCTTGAGGCTCTGAATCACTTGTGAGCTCGAGACTTATTTTCACTCGTTGAGCTTTAAGCTCTATTCGTTGGCTACTCTGGCCACAACTGCCATTATATTTCATGCATTCATGTAATGGAATGCATCATTCACATCTGCATATCCCATTCAATTCCCTTTCTCATATCATCGGACCTTAATCTGGCATTCAACATTAGAGTTGAGCATTCACACTTTCATTTATATGCAAATACACATTCCTAACTCATTTAACAATCACATTAAGTACAGTACACACAGTTCATCCAATTCACATTCAAGTAGCACTTCAATATCCATATCAACATCATAATCACCGAACCTCCTATCTGGAGACCAATATAATCAACCACATTTACATAATCATTTAATAGTCAATTAATACAAAAATTCAAATAACAAACAATGAAATGAGACCATCTTAGTCTACTCATAGAACGCTCCAGAATATCATTTACTTTCAAATTTTGGGAACGCCTGAATGCGGACATTTGACCTACATAACCCATTTATGCAAGGCACACATTGCACACTCATCAATAATTGCACACGTAAAAACACTCATTTATGCACAATTGTAATAATGGACCATGTATAATGTATGCTCAATGACAATCTCGGGCATATGTTCTAGAACACATATTATGCCCATTCCTATTTCATAATTTATATGTGTCTAATTTAACTTAGCTTTACACTTCATTTGTATATAATCTTTCTAAATTCTCCTTTCAATCTTTACCTTTTTCATGTGTCTAGCTTATTCATAAGCTTAAACCTCAAGAATACTTGGTTACTTTATATCATAACTCAATTTCTCATAATCTCTTTTCTAACCTCATATGATCTCAAA